>CP139509.1:206994578-207373454 GCA_021014915.2 Artemisia tridentata subsp. tridentata | reverse complement strand
AAAGGGTTTAGCTGGTTTAAAGAACCAATCTGGAATATGGTTCTAAGACTAGTAAGAGTCTTAAGGTAGAAAAGAAAGTAAAAGTTTAGATAAAACTTTACTTTATCAGACAAGGTGTCCTTTGTTAAAAAAGGGAGATGCTATAGTTGTTGAGGATTGTACAACTGATAGTGATGATGAAAAAGAACAGGTTATGTCTAAACCTGAAGTGGTTAAGAAAGTAGGAACAAGTGTTCCTAAGATAGTCAAACACAATACTGACAGACCTAATTCAAACATTAAGCATGTTAGGCAACCAGTTAGATATTGTGAGCAATATAGAACCACCAACAAGCCCAGAGGTAACCAAAGGAATTGGAATAACCTCAAGTCTAACCAATTAGGTGATGGCTTTGCTTTTTATAACAAAGCTTGTTACACATGTGGTAGTTTTGACCATCTTGCAGCTTTCTGCAACCATTGGGTATCCGGTTATGAAAATAATAGGGTGAATTACAAAAGGCAAAATCCTCAAACTCACTTTCACTCTAAGTCTAAAAGTATAAAACCCAGAGCAGTTTCGACAGCAGTCTCTACTGCTAGGCAAGCAGTTTCAACTGCTAGACCATTTAAGACTGTTAACCCAAAACCAACAGTTAAAAGTGCAAAAATAACTTTTAAACATGCACCAAAAACTGTTACAAGGCCCATTCAAACAAAAGCAGTGGTCCAAAAACAAGTTTGGAAACCAAAGAGTAAAACTGCAAAGCCAGCAGTTAAGACTGCTAGGAAAGCAGTTAGTACTACTGCTTGGAAAAACAGGGCAAATGTTGTTAAGGCCTCAGCATGTTGGATTCTTAAATCCAATATTGCATCAACTGTCCTTAAAAGATTAAATTACATTGATGCAAGAGGCAGATCCAAGTCAGTAATGGCTTGGATCCCCAAAAGAAACTAACACTCTTATTTATGTGCAGGAACATTCAAATGATCAGGAAGAGGATCAAGGATATTCAGATAGTGGATGTTCAAGGCACATGACAGGCAAAATGTCTTATCTCTCAGATTTTGAAGCTTTCAATGGAGGATATGTTACCTTTGGAGGGGGTGTTCGTGGCAAAATTTCTGGTAAAGGTACAATCAAAACTGGAAATTTAGATTTTGAAGATGTGTTCTATGTAAAAGAGCTAAATTATAATCTTTTTAGTGTCTTACAAATGTGTGACAAAAAGAATAATGTTCTTTTCTGTGAGACTGAATGTCTTGTACTTTCTCCTAATTTTAAGATGCCTGATGAAAGCCAAGTACTTCTTAGAATTCCTAGAAAGGGCAATATGTACAGTGTAGACATGAAGAACATTATTCCTAAAAAGAATTTAACTTGTCTTGTTGCAAAGGCCACATTGGATGAATCAATGTTTTGGCATAGAAGGCTTGGTCATATTAATTTCAAAACCATAAATAAAATTGTTAAGAATGGTTTGGTAAGAGGTTTACCTCACAAAAGATTTGAAAATGATCAAACATGCATTGCTTGTCTAAAAGGCAAACAACACAAAGCCACTTGTAAGCCCAAGATTTTTAACTCTATCAATCAATCATTGTTTATGCTGCATATGGACTTATTTGGACCTGTTTCAGTAAGAGTATAATGCATAAGAAATATTGTCTTGTTATAACTGATGACTATAGCAGATTTACATGGGTTTTCTTTTTAGCTACTAAGGATGAGACATCAAGCATCCTTAAGGATTTCATTACACAGATAGAAAACCAAGTAAGCAAGAAAGTAAAAGTCATTAGATGTGATAATGGGACAGAGTTTAAGAATAGAGTTATGGATGATTTCTGCAAACAAAAAGGTATTAGGAGAGAATTTAGTGTTGCTAGAACTCCACAACAGAATGGAGTAGCTGAAAGAAAGAATAGAACACTAATTGAAGCTACTAGAACTATGTTAGCTGATTCTAAGCTACCTATAACTTTTTGGGCTGAAGCAGTCAACACTGCTTGCTATGTTCAAAATAGAGTTTTAGTTATTCAGCCTCACAATAAGACATCATATGAACTCTTTAATGGAAGAACTCCTGCAATAGGATTTCTTAGACCTTTTGGATGTCATGTGACAATTCTCAATACCTTAGACCATTTAGAAAAGTTTGATGGTAAGGCAGATGAAGGTTTCTTAGTTGGATATTCTCTCAATAGCAAAGCTTTTAGAGTATACAACTTAAGAACTGAGAAAGTAGAAGAAAATCTACATGTGGAGTTTTTAGAAAACAAATCCAATGTAGTAGGTCAAGGACCAAAATGGCTATTTGATCTTGAGTATCTAACCAATTCTATGAATTATGTGCCTATTGTTGCAGCAACTAATGATTTTGCAGGTTCACAAGCAACAAATGAGGCTGAGTTAGAAAAGGATCAATTTGATGTCATAATGCCAATATGGTCAAGTGCAATTGTGGAATCAACTTCAACAACTGATGAATCTTCTTCTGGCAAGGCTAAAGAAGGTGTTGAAGATGAAAGAAAGAAAGATGGAACTAAGAAACAAGACAGTCAAGTTAGCAGTTCAAAAGCAGTTTGTACTGCTGAGACAGAGCATTCAACTGCTGGCTCTTCAGAAACAAAAGAAGCAGAATTCTCAGATAATGAGGTGGATTTCAACAATCTTCCATCAAATTATCAAGTTCCTTCCACTCCACAAACAAGAATTCACAAAGTTCACTCCCTAGATAATGTGATTGGAGATGTACAGTCAGGTGTGAAGACAAGACAACAACTGATGTCTTCAGACCAACAAGGGCTTCTTGATGCCCTTTATGCTTCAAAGCAGCATGAGTTTTCAAACTCTTGCTTGTTTGTATGTTTTCTCTCACAAGATGAACCAAAGAACATTCTTAAGGCCCTAGATGATTCAAGCTGGTTAGAGGCTATGCAAGAAGAGCTTCTTCAATTCAAGATTCAGAAAGTATGGGTGCTAGTTGATTTACCTAGGAATGCAAAGGTAATTGGCACTAGATGGGTTTTCAAGAATAAAAGGGATGAAAGGGGAATAGTGATTCGAAATAAGGCTAGATTAGTAGCCCAAGGGTACACACAAGAAGAAGGAATAGACTATGATGAGGTTTATGCTCCTGTAGCAAGGATTGAGGCAATTAGGCTTTTCTTAGCTTATGCTTCATTTTTAGACTTCACAGTCTACCAAATGGATGTCAAGAGTGCATTTTTATATGGTAAAATTGAAGAAGAGGTGTACGTTTCACAACCTCCAGGCTTCATTGACCCATTACATCCAAACAAAGTGTACAGAGTAGTGAAAGCTCTATATGGCCTTCATCAGGCACCAAGAGCTTGGTATGCAACACTAGCTTCCTACTTATTAGACAATGGATTTCAAAGAGGAAAGATTGATCAGACACTTTTCATCAAACAACACAAGAAGGATCTTCTGTTAGTGCAGGTGTATGTGGATGACATTATCTTTGGATCTACTAGGAAGGAGATGTGTTTAGAATTTGAGAAGCTTATGAAAGATAAGTTTCAGATGAGTTCCATGGGGGAACTTACATTCTTTTCGGGTTTGCAAGTTAAATAATCATCTGAAGGCATATTTATTAGTCAAGACAAATATGTTGCAGAGATACTTAGAAAATTTCAATTTGCTGATTCAAAAATAGCAAGCACACCAATGGACTCTGAGAAGCACCTTCTGAAAGATGAAGATGGAGAGAGTGTAGATGTACACGCTTACAGATCTATGATAGGCTCTTTGATGTATCTTACATCATCTAGACCTGATATCATGTTCTCTGTTTGTGTTTGTGCAAGATTTCAAGTTACTCCAAAGGTTTTTCATTTAATTGCAGTCAAGAGAATTTTTAGATATCTTAAAGGTCAACCAAGGTTGGGTATATGGTATTCTAGGGAATCTCCTTTTGACTTGGTAGCATTTTTGGATAGTGATTATGCTGGTGCTAGCTTGGACAGAAAGTCAACAACTGGAGGATGTCAATTCCTTGGGTGTAGACTTGTCTCATGGCAGTGTAAGAAGCAAACAAGTGTAGCAAATTCAACAACTGAAGCTAAATATATAGCTGCTGCAAGTTGCTCTAGTCAAGTTCTATGGCTTCAAAACTAGCTTCTTGATTATGGGTACAATTTCTTAAACACTGTTATTCATATTGATAATAGTAGTACAATTTGTATTATTAAGAATCCAGTACAACATTCTAAAACAAAACACATTAAAATTAGACATCACTTTATAAGAGACTGCAATGAGAAAAGGTTAATTCAAGTTCTTAAAATTGCTTCAGAACATAATTTTGTAGATCTGCTAACCAAAGCTTTTGATGTTGGAAGGTTTCAGTACTTGGTAGCAAGTATTGAAATGCTAAATCTTTAAAATTTCTAATCTTTGTGGTTTTTATATATTTTAAGGTGGTACTGATATCTTTGCAAATTGATACTGTTAATAGAACAGTTTGTACTGCTAGTTCATATTTTGTTTAAACAGTTCATACTGTTGGTCATATATTGATACTGCTATAAGACAAATGCTATGCATTTTGTTTCTTGGTTTTGGACTAACAATTTCAGGTATGAACTTTGAGCAATAAGGAAATTTCAAGTGAAATGGAAGCAGAAGAAAAGTGATTCCAGTTGCTTTCATAACAGGTTTATGATGGACTGAGTTTGGGAATGTAAAACTCCTTAAAACTTCTTTCTTGAAACCTGGTTATCAAATTTCACATTGAATTGATGACTTAGTTGATCAGATAGTAACTGATGCAACTCACTTTCTATCAATTTATACTTTCAAGTATAATGTGCAAGTCTAAGGACATCTGATAGAAAGAAAAGCTAGTAAAAGTGAATCTAACACTTGTGTTAGAGGCAACAATTACTATGAGCTGGAAACCCTGTCAAGAAAGCCTTTTGAATAGGTTTATCTTTACACAGGCAGTTATTTATAACTGAAAAACATTGGTTCTCACACAACCAGAGGTTGCTTTAAACCGAAATTTTGATTAAGTGTCTGTTATACACTTGATCCCTTCAAAATGGTTGAAAGCAGTATGGTTTTTCATAATAAAATCAATTACATACTGCTAAGTTAAAAAGTTTCTTAAAAGGATCTTCAAAAGATTCAGAAAAACCATCCATTGATGGATCATGAATCAAATGTCCAATGAATCACCTCTCATAGGAGTTAACACACCTAGAAGTGATGAGGGCAGTAACTTAAACTCTTAAGGAATTGATGGATTCATGTACAACATTGTCTGACAACAAGTTCTAAATGATGGATCAGATGATAAGGAAAGATATATTTTGGTACATAGTGAGATCTTCCAAACAAGGGGAGGACAAAAGTTATTTGTATCTCAGGGGAGGTAACAATCTCAAGGGAGGAAATAATAGCCCAGAAAAGGAAGATAATCCAATATAAAGGAAGGAGAAGACAAGAGCATACAAGATAATGAGGAGGTTGAAAATGACAAGAATAGAGCTTATTCTGGAGTATTATATATATTCAGAAGGGATGAAGCATTCCAAAGGAGAAAGTTCTATCTAGGTCAAACGAAGAAAAGTTTCAATTTCAGTTTACCACGTTTGTTCATCACTTGCAAAGACATGCTGATAGATGATTTCACTTGTTGAAACAAGCATCCAAGATACACAGCATCATTGCCTCTTATAATTCCTCCATCCAAGGAAATTGCACCATCTTTTAGTCCAAGATTAGAGCAATGTGTTGATATTGTTAAAGTCAAAGATCAGAAATCAGATGAGCTTCTAAGAAAGATATTCAATCTCTCAAAACAGAAGAAAGTTGAGATCAAGGGTCTGTCATTGAAGTGTTTGAAAGATCTTCACAATCCATAATTTAATTCAGAAACATGTTGAAATGGATTCACATGTTTAGGGGAGGATTGTTGGGAATTAAATGTTCTGAAGATTAAGTATCAAGAATTACAAGTATTAACAGTTCCAACTGCTGAGAAGAATTCTCTAACAGTTCCAACTGCTGGTATAAATCTTAGGACTGCTCAAGTTATAACTAACTGTTCCAACTGCTGGTACAAAGAAGAGACTGCTAGTTGATATTGTTGAGTTGAGACTGCTAGATGGATAAGTATTGAAAAGATATTTGTGTACTAAAGTCAAGAATATACGATAGATAATATCTTACCCCATGTGCTTAGTTAACAAGTTGTGTACACAGATACATGTTGTATCTTATGTACTGACACACTCAAGATAAGTTAACAAGTAAGTCGGCTAGACTTTAAGCAATATTGTAAAGATCTTCTTGGACTATAAAAGAAGATCTTAGTCATGTGATATATGTGTTAAAGTGTGTTATTATTTTAGAACTCATATAACTGTTAGAACTAGAACAAACACAAGAATATTACAAGTTAGAAAAACTTAAGATTCAAGGTTGTAACCCTAGTGATATTTCAAGATCACTCGTATTATTTCTTAAATAATATTGAATCGTTTGGTGATAATCTTTATGTGTTCATTGCTAACTAACAAACATAACAATTCCATTTCCATAACATACATAACCTTCTAAGTGTGATTGAGTGAATTCCGCACACTTAATCATATTAACACAACATATCATATACACAAAGTTGACAAGGTTTAACCACCTTATAGTGTATCAAGGGGTCCTAGCATCTTTGTACAAACAAATTAAGCACAAATGATTTTCTCCTAAGCTATAGTCAACCTCCATTAAATGTCATTAAAACATATCTAACGTTAAGTTAACCAATACAAATTATATTGCATGTTGTATAAAACATTCAAACACAAAAACAACAAATTTAAAAAATGCAAAAAAAAATAAAATAAAGCTAAAGGTATAATCAATATTCTCATATTTTATTCTTTATCCTATATTTTTTTCTCCAACATGTTTCTCAAGCAGAATTTTCATCGTCGGAGCAAGGGATACGACACAACATTTATACTACTCTATGTTTACACGTTATATAATATTGTGACGAATATTACACAACATTTTTGACTAGCAAGTATATTTCGTTGTCAATCGTCATAACCCTATAATACTACTAACTACCGTTTTCTTATAACTGTTGCATCGAGATGCACGAGTACTCTACCATATTTATATGGAACAATGTGCGAAAAAGTTGTTACCTTAAATTCTCGTCATACATAAAGTTATTATCACGAAAAATATATAATCAAATAATATTGTTGCTAAAAGTTTTGATTACAGGATACCCGCCGCTACAACGCGCGGATACCCTGCTAGTACTTTTTGGAAAGATAATACGATAGTTAACAACATACCTTTTACTTAAACCTATAAAAGCACATATATGTCATGACATGTGTTACCATATTCTTACTGAATCATTGATAACCCTATTTTTAGGGTGTGGCTTCATGGATTGGATTTAAAGTAAAATCTTAATGTTTGGTTGCACACATCTACTATTAAGGTTGTCATATAAACCCACAAAGTGAGGCATGTATAAAAGGAGCCTATGTGGTTGGGGTTAACACAAATTCACAGATTTTTCATTTTTTAGTAGGCCCTTGTTTATCATGTGCCACTCATTCAACTTTTTTATTATTGTTTTAAAAATTCTTTTTCATTTTTAATCATATACTACTATTTTAATAACATATTTATTTTATATTATATTTTCTCTTTCTTACATCAAATCCAATCCTAATCCAGATCCAAATTCAAATCCAATTCCTAAACCCTTTACAAACCAAACGGGCCATTAGTTTAGCTTAGTCTTTACTTAAATGTATAAAAGGACAGTAATTTAAAACATGATACCAAAAGTTAAATAACAAGAAATCTGTCTCAATCTCTAACGCAAAGCATTGGAAATTGATTAAATTAAACCATAATAATGACGTATTTTGTTTGTTTAGAATAACATTCTCTCCCATAGATTCGATATCTTTTGTTTATTCGAATGCATTGTAATATTTCCCTCCCATATATACGATATCTTTTGTTTATTAAAGTAACTCATAAATTGATCCTATAACTCTATTATGACATGGGTATTTACATCTAGTTGTCATTGAACTTCGTCTCTTTGTCATTTAATACACTATTTTTAAGTAAAACAACGATGATTTAAAAGTACAAAAAGGTTAAGTACCATAAAGTTTGTGACAAGTGTACAGAAACCCTAAGTCTGGTAGGCAAGGGGGAAAAAACAACCAAGTCACCCCATGTTCACCTAGTTAACCCCTTGTCCAACCAACCAAGTCACCTATGTCACTCGATTTTCAAGAAGCATTTAGGTGAACCATTCACCTACTCTGTACATGGAAGTGATGTGGGGCCCTCATTCCTTTTATTATTTTTTTATTTTGTTTGTGAGTGTGTGTGGAGTATCTAGTATTTGAATAAAGTGGGTATTTTAATAAAATATAAGTGAAGGTGACCATGTCCACAAAAAAGTGATAGGGAGTGAAGGGAAGTGAGAGGAGAGAGAAAGCTGATGTGACGTTGATGTGTAAGGTGAGAATGCATTTGCCTTGGTTTTAGCCTATAAGATATGATGGGTAAAAGTTTATATTGGTTTATACAAAACATTTTTAAATGCCTTCTCATTAATGTTAATGTATTATTTTATTTCATTGATTAAATACATATTATAAAAGCAAGGGGTATAGTAATTGTGGAGCTTTCGCCGTTTTGATGTGGCACACAAACGGCAAGTGCCGTTCTTCTTCGTTGGGATCTCGTCGTTGAAGTGAAGTGGAAGACGAAAAACACACTTTTTCATTTCTAATCATTTAATAGTAAAAATGCAAACGTTGCAATTTAAAAAAAGTATCTGTTTGATTATTTTTTTTCTTACCAATTTACACACTACAAATAACACACCAAATCACAATTTTTAACTAAACAAATTCCATACATTTAACCCAAATTACAATTTCAATACACTTTTTCTTCACAAAACCATGGCTTGTAATCTCCCACACAATGTCGAAGAAATCAATGATGGCGTTCAGAAACTGATTGACGACGATAACATTCGCAAGGAAAAAGTTTATGAGGTATCCGAGATGTTTAGCAACACAAGAACCTCGAAAGTGGATCTGAGGAAACAATACGCGAATTGCAAAGACATTTCGCCATAATGACATGCTGTTATTGACAAATTTTTGCATGAGGAAGGTTGGAAAGATTACGAGATTTAGAAAACGTTAGGGAGATGTGTGTCACAAATACAAGATAATATAAGTCACAAAATCCGTTGGATGCATAAGGAAAACACTATGGGTGGTTCGTCATCACAACAAGCAACGCACCAACCAATGTCTCCCATTTCTTCATTTTCACCAGCAGAGGAACCAGTTGATGAGAACGGATTTACTGAGAAACAACTATAACAACTTATGCGAGATGAAGAGGCATTAAATGAAGTGTTAAAAGAAGAAGCAAGGCGTCAAGAAGAAGTGGCAAGGCTTGAGAAAGAGTTGGAAGAGGAACGTTTGAAAGAACAAGCAGAACATGAATTATTCCTGTTGGAATTTGGGGTCGTTGAATCATCCAATTAAGCTATGTATTGTTTTTAATGAATCATTTGAATGAAATGTTATGGTATTTAGTTTCTTAATCGTATTTCGTATCGTATCGTATTGTATTTTAGTTTGTATTGTAATTTTAATTAAATGAAATGAATTTAGTTTATTTGAAAATTGGAAAAGAAAATAAAATTGTGGGTGGTGGGGCCCAAATGAAGAGGTTTGTTGTATGTTATGATAGAGGAGGTGTTTTATTATGGTGGTTTGTTATGATGTGGCACCGGTGGGGCCCAAATGAAGGGGTATAGGGATATCGCCACACCTAATGCTCTAAGTATGTGACTGTTAGGGATGCGTGCTAAGCTTCCTGTTACAACATTAAATATGAAAACCAATGTCTTAATACCGGTTTTTTTTTATCGACCCAGTTTAGTCGTCGGTTCACAGGGTCACCGGTTCAACCGGTTGATCCGCCGGGTCGAACCGGCTCTATACTTATGTATACTTTTTTTATATATTTAATATGTAGTGTTACATGATCCGATGATTTATCCGACTTTATTCCTACATTCGATTGAACTGATGAAAAAGATTGAGACTCTACCGATAAACTTTGTTTATAGGCTCTATATCTATAATAATATAACAAAGATTTTCAACAACAATCAACTTATTATTCTATGTTATAACATTTTATACGGAAACTATATTAGTTGGTGTTTATAAGATAGTTTATAAGTATAATTTATAATTTTACAAAATTTTAACTAACATTAGTATTCACACTTCAACTTGTCAATTAAACTTAGAAAGGTTGATGGAGAAAAAAGTGTTATGTTAGAATTTTTGATAAAAGGTCATGACCTGGTCGGGTTTATCAAACCGGGTCAATGAATAATTTTTAGGTTCGCAAAATCTTCCGATGCATGCAGTGCATTAAAAAGAATACATCTATACTACTTAAAGCTTAAGCCCCTTAATTTAATGTGGAAGAGAATTTGTGCACAAATGAAAGTACGGTACAAACAAGACATTGCACACCAATTGAAGTGAAAATAATGAAAATTCATCTATCCGAGTAATGAGTCCTATGATTTAATGTGGAGTCATAAAGAAGTGAAAATATGAAAGGGTAACCATTAATATAAGAAAACTAAAAGATTATAACCCCTTCATCTCTTTGCCTCCCATGACTTACAACTTACAAGCAAACCATACTAAACCATTATATAAAGAGTTGTGTGAGAATGTGTAATTAGTTGGCGGTGGAGGTGGCGATGGCAGAGAAGGATCGGTTCCATCTCTAATATCAGTTCATTTACAGTGCGAGAGTGAGTCCAATTTCCATCACCAGAATTAACGAAAAAGTTCATCTAAGTGGGTTTTTTTTTTTTTTTTTTTTTTTTTTTTTTACTATATATTGCTGACTCCCATTTTAGGCTATTTGAGAATCTAAATTTGTAAAGTCAAAAAATATATTTTTCCCCTTATTTCTAATTTTGTTTCCTGCAGTGCTTTTGAGAAATCACTTCAAGCTCGATTGGTTAAGGTGAAACATCATGTATATATGTTCTTTTACCTCCATATGGTTGACTCCCCTTTAGATTTCAGTAACCATCATGCCTTTTATTACATGTTACAGATGAACCCTATGAAACATACTGCAAAAGTTTGAAGATGATGAAACCACTGGGCTTGGCTTCAGAAACGTATATGTGTACACAGTACTTCACCTTCAACATATGCTTTGGTATGCACATGCTAAGTTACGAGTACGAAGTACTATGCTATATAGTTGCCATCAACTTTAGAGTTTTATCTCACTCTCTTTTATTACAGCTTCGTATTTCAATTCTTGGGCTTACATGTTTAAATAAAGTACAAAGACAAACAAGAACGTCAGTAGCAATGGATCATTCCGATCGGTTTTCATGCATGCAGACGGTTTTCCAGCGAATATGATGGGGCAAAGTCGTCCATTTTTCCGGCGACGCAGTAGGCCATTTGTTTTTAAATGATGGTGACGGTAATTGCGTGTTCGTTTTCCGGCATAGTATAGTGTTTTCTAGATTGTAATAGTGAAAGGATATTATTTCATGTTAATATGTATTAAAATAAAACAAACTGAAACATATGAATGGTCTTGGTTTAATGATGAAGGGATATTTGCTTATTGTGCAAGTGTTTTGTGGTTGTTGAGTACTGTAGGTGCACGCTCTAAAAAGATTGGTCTTAAAATGTGGTATACCTTTTATTTGTATATAATACTTCCATATTATTTTGTGTCTTTTGAACACCATTGCAGAATCATCTTCGTTATCTAAGGATGTCTACACTGACACAATTAATAAGGTTTCGGTTGAACTATGCATTCTTATATTATTACCAAATAACATGGTTGGCAAGATGGAAAATTTGTTGCCGCTAATTATTGTATAACCCAAGCTTATAATGATTATGGTATACAAATCTAATGGTGTTTGGGCATCGAAATTTGATTGTAGTTCTAGAATTTAGACTAACCAGTTTATTAGACATGTTGCATCAGTATGTACTATAGTTATTTGCATGTATGTACGCTCATGCGTGTCATTCTTTTTTATTTTATATCGAGTAATCGTTAAATTGATTTGAAATTCAAGAGCTATGCCAACACATCGCGACGATAATTCAAGTGCTATATACGGCATACACTTTACAAGATGATCTTTGATGGATAATGGGATATGGAGATAAGATCTTGGTGTAAGCTTGGATTTTATGCTAATTTTTTGTTCTAATGGTAGTAGTTGAAACATGTTGATATTTGTGTTTTGTTTTTTTTATTTTTAGATTTACATAGAGGTGGAAGGCAAACGGACAACAAGCTGCGCCGCTAGCCCTTTTTGGATTGCAAAACTTATTCTTTTGAAAACTACATCTGCGGATCTAGGTGTCAAAATGTAGCAACCCGTAGAATTCCCTAGTCATTAGTAAACGTTAATCTAGTATTAACCCGTCATTACTATTCACTTAACCATTTTTCGAGCAAAATTTAAAAAAATTGTTTATTACATTTCTGTTCAAAAACGTTGTTACGTTATTCACTATACGTTGGAACGAGCTCACACACGCACCACAACAATCCAAAACACGATTAAACACCAAACAGACTCTTAATTCTATGCTTGGCCTGTTACTATTCAAGCCTAACACAAGTTCAGCCCAAAAATTTCATTATTTCTTTTAATTCATTCAATTAAACCTCAATCACTTGGCCTCGATATCTTTGTATTTCGACACACAACCTATACAGCTTTTTACATGGATCAATTCTCTATACTTTAAGGAATCAGGAATGATAAATCTCACTTTCTAAATCGAGCATTTGGTACACGAACAAGACTCAAAGTAAATCTCACTCGACACATGTGCAAGTCATTCTAATGCAAACCAATTTCGACACAACTCATTTTCCCTATATGTTTTTGCATTTAATCCTAGTCTAAACAACTTCCTAAGTCCTTGAAGACCTTCTCTATATATTTTGTCACGATAAGAATTCATTTGGTCACGTTCACTAGTCATTTTGACCCTTACATATGTCGAAACTATATATGTATTCCCACTTGAAGCAAACCGAAACACAAACACATCCACCCTTCTAAATATCCTAATATCTAAGTACTCAAGTGGTCTAGCTAGTTTATTCTTTGTGTTCCCTTATCCAACCATTCGATCACCAACTTGTACAATTTAAAACAATAAACTCGACACATGCATATACATATACGTACACACCCTCTTGTTCACTCACACTCATTCACACTCAACATTTTCTAAGTATACTTTCCTGTGGATTCCATTCGAAGGATAAGAGGGCAAGTTCTAGTCATCCGAATTTATTTTCCAAAGGGTTAGAGTTGATCTCGACTCTTTTGTGACCCTTCTATCGAGTTCATGCTATAACCATCGATCTATAGTCCTTTTTGACGTGATATCACCACCAATTCTTGGTGTGGTAAGTCTATCGAGTCCTATTCTATACATACTTATACATTTTTTTCATTGATCTTACATATTTATTTCATACGATTCTATTATAGCTTTCTTGTATTTATTTCATTTTTGAGTTATTTAATCTCCATTTAAATATGACCTCCTATATCATGGATGGCTAGAAAAACATGTTATATAATCATTTGACATATATAACATCATATGAACACTTATCGAAACTCATTTTGACCTCAGTTTGGACATCGAACGTGTATATAGCCTTTTTAACATTTTCGGACCTTGTTTAGTCGACTAGAAACACACCCTATTAAAACCTTTTTGATCGAATAACCTATCAACTAAATTACTCGACTTGATTGTCCCTAAGCGAATCTAATAAGTTGTATTTATAAGCCCTCCTAATAAGCCCACAAACACCTTTTTAATCGACCTAGTTTATGGCTATCGAAACGGATTTTAAAACTTATAATTATAGCGAGTGGGCTTTTTAGCCCACTAAGCTTGAAATAAGCAATTCGAATAAGCACTGAATATAAGCATTTTGATTATGTTTTTAGGACATTATTATAAGCCCAAAACTAGGCCCAAACGCTCTTGAAACCCAATGGATCGAAAATTGTTATTGGGCCTTGATTAATTCGGTTAAAGCCCAATAAGCATAAAAATAAGCACTTTTGCAAATAAGCATTTTATTTTGACTCAAATAAGCTTTATAAGAATGCTAAAACTCTCGGAAATCATTTTCCACTATTTTTGTGATTTTTGGACTTGTTTTGCAAAACATATTTACTATTAGGGTTAAAATTGTAACTTTCGGATAACTAGGTATTAAAACTGCCATTTTTGTAACTTATGGGTAGATAATGACAAAAAAGTAACTACAAGTCTTAAAATGTCATATTTGAACCTTTTGGACTAATAATGTAATTAAAACCTAACCAGGGACTAACAGTGCAAATGTTTCACCGTGAGGGTTAAAAATATAAATTTCCTATAACTACAAGGACCATACAGTAACTTGATTTTACTTATAATCTCACTTATGTTTTATACAATCTCATTCTTAAAATCCCTTTTACAATTCGTACGATTTATATAACGAAAGTTACGTTTATATTTGCGTAATATGATTTAACGAATAAAACGTAACTTATCATCCATCAACTTTTGAAGAGACGATATTTACTGATTCAATAAACATAAAAATATGATAATATTGTATATAATATTATTTTTGAACTTTAAGCATTTTAAGCATATCATTATTCTCATCACAATCTAATTCGTTATCCGATATTCTTTCACGATCATTATTCACATCTAGTCAATCTTAAACCATCGAAATCTCAGACTTCCCTATTATTCAGGTCGTGTGTTGGAGCCGTTCCCGTGATACTTTTGACATAACATTACTTTGACCTTTACAGCTAAGGTGAGTCATAGCCCCACTCTTACTCTTTTATTCATTTTAAACTACTTGGGGGAGATACATGTTTAAATTACTTTACTCGTTTATCAATTACATGATTTGCATTGGTATGCAATTACTCAAAACATTTATGATACGATTACGCTTTTATACTTTCTGGATATCATGTGTAGTCTTATTACGTTATATGCTTTTACGTGTTAATCTATTCATATGCATACTATTTATAGTCATTGGAGAGGTATTGATAGTACTATTATGGGATGATGCCCCCACCCTTGTGTCCAGGATTCGTGACCTTGAGTGACACATACTATTTGGGAAGGTGTTTCCCTGCCCTTGTGTCCAAAATGACGCGACCTTGGGTGAATATAATCCGGAATACATATACTCTTACTTTGGCAGTAGATTGTAAACACACAGGTTGCAAGTCTTGTATGGGCGGGGCTTGGGACTGAGTGGATTTACAATGCCTTTGCTGTGAAATATTTATTCAAACGCTTTACAGTTAAACTAAACTCTATGAACTCACCAACCGTTGGTTGACACTTTTTAGCATGTTTATCTCAGGTTAATAAGGCGATAGTGGATGCATGGATCTTAGAGTCATTTGCATACTTGGAGACCTTTATCTTTATCTTTTACCATTCGATACATCTTGAAACATCTATGTAACTTTACTTTGGAACTTCTTGTCATAACTCTGATTTAAATAATTCGAATGGTAATATTTCAAAACGTCTCATTTAGAAGTCGTTTTCTATACCTTGTTCTATATTATGAAGTAATACCCCTTTGACACTACTGTTCCGCTCCGGTAATTTGGGGGTGTTACACATAACATTACTATGCATAACACGTTGGACTCTGTTGAGGAGAAACCCCAGTTAAGTCCACACACGCATGTTTCCCTCCAACCCATCCAAACACCAAAACGTCTGTCGGTCTGAGTGTGGATCTTCCATCCAACGGGTCAGTCAAAAAGTTCACATGTGCTTCTTTCTTGGTGGAGATCCCAGCACGCTTACAAACGTCAAAAAGGACATCCCTAACCAAATCGTGTCTGTACTTGAATCCCGGGAGTTATTTGCAGTGAACCGCATGTTCTCTAAAGGAATCCAAACATGCCTTGCGACAAACTGGACATATCTCATCAACCAGAAATAATGGAATCATAAGGCGATACTTAAGGATAGTGCGATATTTCACCGTTGACATATGTTGACCTAGCCCATCTATGGGGATAGCTAGTAGAAAATCCTAGGCATGTGGAGCCCGTAGACACTCAAAAACTGTTTTCTATCTCACAGTCATGTCAAAGTGAACTTCCATATCCTTGACCAATTCACTAAAAAGTGCACTCGCCAATGTTTGTTGGGGTTTTGAGGGGGCGGTGTCCTTATTAGTAAAACCACTAAAATCAAAGTTTGGAATCGTATCACGAAGACAAGCCAAAACACAAACATAGTCAGCATCCATACCACATATGCCACTGTCCCGTAAGATGTGGTCTTGTAGCACCCAAGATTGAGCCCAAAATGCAATGAAAGAGTTTAAACTTCAATGCTTAATGGAATAAACGTTTAGTTTGAAATTAGCCTTTGATCAACTTATCGTTTGTGTATTGGATCGGCTGGCATTGTGCTTGATATTAGCGAAGTGTTATTGGATTGAGATCAATGATGTATGATAGGAGTTTGTCCCGTCATAAAATGCAATGAAAGAAGTTTAAACTTCAAAGCACCATTTTCCTATATTTTATTATGGCTGTTGATTCCAAAGTGTCATGGTTTAATGAAAGTGAAGAAACATTGAACCGTGGTCGAAAAGGTTATGCAATATACTAGTTTTTTGTTTGACATTATCAATATATTTATTTGGCAGTTTTTTACTGTAGCAAAACACTGTTCATGCTACAGTTGGATGAACAGTGGCCATGTGTAGTTTAGCCCCTAAGGTGAAAATGTCTTTGCAAGGTAGGTCCTTCGGGGACTAACGATGCAACGCGCCAAGAACTTTAGGGACTTTTTACGTAAAAAAACATATTATTTCCAGAATTAGTTTTCAAAAATAGTCCTTTGGTTTATCCATTTTTTTTAAATTTAGTCCATTTTCAAAAATAGTCCTTTGGTTTCCTTCGGGGACTAACAATGCAACGCGCTGAGAACTTTAGGGACTTTCTACGTAAAAAACCGAATGAACAGTGGCCATGTGCAGTTTAGCCCCTAAGGTGAAAATGTCTTTGCAAGGTAGGTCCTTCGGGGACTAACGATGCAACGCGCCAAGAACTTTAGGGACTTTTTACGTAAAAAAACATATTATTTCCAGAATTAGTTTTCAAAAATAGTCCTTTGGTTTATCCATTTTTTTTCAAATTTAGTCCATTTTCAAAAATAGTCCTTTGGTTTCCTTCGGGGGCTAACAATGCAACGCGCTGAGAACTTTAGGGACTTTTTACGTAAAAAACCATATTATTTTCAGAATTAATTATAAAAAAATAGTCCTTTGGTTTATCGATCTTTTTCAAATTTACTCAATTTTCAAAAATAGTCATTTGGTTTATCGATCTTTTTAAAATGTAGTCCTTAATAATTAACTTTCAAACAAGACTTAACACCGCATTCCCGTGGCAACGCGCGAGTTTTCCAGCTCGTTAAATTTAATTATTGTGTGTTTATATTCAGACAACCCAAATAGTACTCTACATTACTACAAGTAGTATTTTATTTGCAATTAAATTTAATTATTGTTGCATGTCAAATACTCCTAGGGTGGTCTATAAAAATTAAGTAACATAAAGCTTCAATATCAAACTAAACAAAATGGTTACTAATAGATCCATGAGTAAAAGCTAGAAAGCACAATTAAATTAAAGTTATAACAGAAAAACTTTTACAAAAAAAAAAAAATGTACAAATAAAAAGTTATATTTTTACAACAAAGTAAAATTTTTCGTTTTGAATTTAGAAATATAAGACAAAAAGGACCTTTTCTCTATTAGAAAGTACTATAGATTACACTTGGTTTGATATAAAAAACCAATAAGCTACATTGACATAACAAAGCCCAATTACTCCGCATGAAATATGGGCCATTTAAGACCAATAGTCGATCATGAAATATTAAGCCCAAAACAACTAAAACAAATCGAATACATTACATATAACTAATTACCTAAAACTTATACTAAAAAAAAAAAAAAAAAAAAAAAAAAAAAAAAAAAAAAAAAAAAAAAAAAACCTATAAGCTTCTCAAAAGGCAACAAACAACATTCGACGTAATCTTGATAATACATTGATATAAATTCAACCATCTGCTCATATTCAGCCATCTACAAAAACATTACGTACAAAACACATAGATACAAAGTTTGTGCAAACATTACTCAATGAATGATTAGATACAACCCGTGTGCATCACACGGGTCTGAAGAATCGACAAAGTCCGTCCAACGCAATATTGGTTATACATTGTTATATATTCAGTATCTGCACAAACATTACGCACAAAACACGTACATACAACCTTTGTGTATCGCACGGGTTCTGAAAGCCTCTCTCAAAAGGCAACAAACAACATCTGACGCAATATTGATAACACATTGATACAAAACACGTAGATATTCAACCAAAAACAAAGCCGGTGTATCGCACGGGTTCGTAAAGCCTCGTAACACTTATATTTGTGTAACAGTGTAAAATATATTTGTGGCTTGAAAAAATGTGGTTAGATCCAACATTTTAGTTTTAAGTAGTGTCGGTAAAAGCATTTTGAGATTTAATGACACATCTTATAAATAAAATTTGTCTTAAAAGGTAAAAATTGTATTCTGACATTCAACGGCGGAGCTTCATTGTCTTTCTTAAAAGGGCCAAAATGTATACAAAATTATTTTAAGGTAGAGAAACTAGTAAATTTCTATATATTAAAGGGTTAATTGCTCGAAAATGTATCATACTTGTCACTTTTTGTTATTGTGTGTACGGAACCTTTTTTTTTCTTATTGTGTGTACCGAACTTTCAAATTTCGATTATTGTGTGTATTTTGTAACTATTTTACCCTTACTTTTTTTAATTTTTGAAAGGTAAAATGGTCATTTTACATGGCTGATTAGTCACAAAATACACACAATAATCAAAAATTGAAAGTTCAAGACACATAATAAGAAAAAAACAAGTTCAGTACACACAATAACAAAAAGCGATAAGTATAATACATTTTTAAGTAATTACCTATTTCAAGTTCTATTTTGTCCTTCATGTTTTGCAGTCATGTTGGTCCTACATGTTCTAAAACTTGATAATCTTCGGTAAGTTCATTTCTAATCTCATAATCTCATATATACATTATAGGATGCGTTTAATTACTTTTAGTATAGTTTATCTTATCATAAACATGGTTACTGCTGTTACAAACTATTTTTTGTAAGTCTATATTGTCAATTTGATATATACATTTAGGGTGTGTATTATTACTTTAAATCCAATCAAGATTCTTCAATGATGTTTCTTATTATGAAAGTGAACCAAATGGTGACAGTTTTTTTCTTGATACCCATGTAACTAGAAAGTTTACTTGCATGAATCTTTTGTTTCTGTGCATTGGGCTACATCGAGTGATTAACAAATAATCTCATAAACATTATGAATGGATTTGAGAGTAAATCTTAAAAGGATTATTTTCAATGCCACTCATGTTGTTTTCTTGGAAAATTTGTATTATTCAATGTGGCTTACCATTGGAATCTAAAACAATAACATTAAGGTTAATATTTCTCAATTTAACTCCCTACTAACCTTAGTAATTAATGAGATGCGTAATTTATATTGTATCCACTTATATTTCGGTTGTGGCCTTGCAGGGTATAGAACATGTGACTTCATGTGATCTTAATCATCATGAGCATTGCACGTAGTCATCTTTGTCTCATTTGACCTACATTTAGTATGGAAAGGCTCATATACAAGACATTGGAGGTAGTCATCTTGATACACATGTCATTATTTTAGTGGTTGTTGATGCTTAGCTTTGTTATTAGTTAAGAAATAGGTAAATCAGTAATTATGATTTTAGTTGGAAAGAAGTATAGGAGTTGGAGAAATGTAGCCATGACCTAAATTGTTAATCTACTTTATCTGAAGTCGTTGCTTCAAAAAACTTTCACCAGATTATTTTTAATTGCAGTCTTGATACAGTAGAGAAATTTTTTAAATGAAAGTTGATATTAATACAGTAGAGAACAATGAATATGCAAGTGTTATACATGATTATGAATCGTTGATATTTTTTGGGCTGCTATTGACACAAGGTTTGCATTGTCGTGTTGTGTAGGGCGATGATTGATGCAAGAACAAATTGGTGAAGCTCCGAGAGGCATTAGAAAGAAATCGCTTTCTAAGTTTAAGGTATGCACTGTTAAATTTAGAAGTTAAAACCAAAACTGAGTTTGACGAAAGAAGGTTAAACAAATTATTTGTTTTCCTCTTAATATGACATCACCAATCGAAAGAACATCTGTTTCGGTCTTTCTAAACTTTGAGAAGCTGATTGTAATATTTCAAAATGGGTCGGGTTGAGTAACAGGTCAAAAAGGAGGTTTATCGAAGACTTCTTATCCAAATTTACAAGTCATTTATGTATGATTCTAAAAAGTGTATCAATTTTAGTAGTAGAAAAGTTTCCATTGGGTGATCAAAAACACATTTTGAGTGACTTTTGCCATTATAATCCGCTTGATTTATTTGGCATGTTAGAGATAAAATTGTCTGTGATAGTTTCGGATAAAAATGTGACTTTTGCCATATTTGATACGTTAGACTTATTTGACCCGTTAGAGATAAATTAGTCTACGTGATCGTTAGGATTAATGATACACTTGATAAGTTATATTTTTCATATTTTTTTCACTCATTTCATCGTAACGCTTATCGAAAATAAAGTCTTTTGTATGACCCGCTACATGACCTGCCCAACTTGCCACATTTAAGGTCCAATAGGTTTCTTAGCTGGTTTTATATATGAACCGCAGGTTATAGACTACTAAAACACGAAGGGAGTTGTTGCAACACTTCCTGCAGAAAACCCCCCCAAAGGAAGTGACTGCTGAGGTGCAGAAAGTTCTATCCTCGTAACTGATCTACTGTTTACTTTCTAATGTTTTGAATGTTGTATGTAAACCCAATACATTATCGGAAAGGCTTATTTTCAACTTCTTTTCGCTACCATTTACTATTTTTCCAACCTTGAGGAGCAGCTGCTTGAGTTGCTGACATAGAATAAACTCTGATTATTATATTTCAGTTTAAGAATTTCCTTCGGCATCGAAGGCCAGAAATTATTGCAATTACAATTTATTGATTCTTCATTGTCATATATATCATCCAAAACACCACCTAAAGCTTAGAACTGACTCCCGAAAGAGCCAGCTTGATCAACTCCTTCCTTAAAACCTTGCCAGGAGTATTCTTTGGAATCGAATCAATGAAACAAACTCTTCTTAGTTTCTTGTATGGGGCGACCTAATTCAATTGTTTTGTTTAGTGTGGGGGGTTTAGTTAAGCAACAAGATGGAAGTGAAGGAAAAAGTACCTGTTTTGCCACAAAATATTTCACTTGTGCTTCATCAATGCTGCTACCTTTTCTTCTAACCACAAACCCCATGGGCACTTGCCCTGCAACCTCATCTGGATACCTGAAAAATTACACACACCGTTTTACTTAGAACTCAAGCACTTTCGTTTCTGTGTCTAAGATGGAGGGGTGAAATATATACGGAATCACCGCTGCTTCAGTTATGTCAGGATGTGAATGCAGAATGTGTTCCAATTCTACTGGTGGCACCTAATGATGTATTAAAAAATGTTCAAAGTCCTGAGTTTACTATTTAAGGACTTGAATGCATGACTGCATGTTGTACCTGATAACCTTTATATTTAATCAACTCTTTCAACCGATCCACAACAAATAAGAAGCCTTCATTGTCAAAGTAACAAAGATCGCCTGTTCTGAACCATCCTTCTGAGTCCACCATTGTATCGATAACTTCTTTATCATCAACATACCCTGATCAACCAAATCAACACCAGTCATTCAGCAAAGAATTTAGAGTAAACTTATAACATAAGAGTCCATAAGATATATTTAACCTTTCATTATGGATGGACCTCTAACCAATAGTTCACCATGATTCATCGGAGGTAAACTAGCCCCGGTGTTGGGATCAACTATCTTGGCTTCACAATTGGCTATGAGCCGCCCTACGGTACCAAGTATCATGCTTTCACACGGACTTGCACCTCGTGCTATCGCACCTGTGGTTTCGGTTAATCCATATGACTAGCAATTGTTAACCATGTGCCAATTGCATAATTAGTTCACCAATCAACACTCAAATAAAGAAAAAAAATATTAATCAAGGTTGCACACCAAGATTGTAATGCAACTTACCTGCACCAATGACACATTAGGAAACCGTCTCCTAAATTTATTAATCACGGCCACCGTGAGTGGCGCTCCGCCGCTAGCAACAGACTCGAGAGACTTCCAATCAACACTTTTAACCAGACGCTCATTATTTCCGTCCAACAATGCCACAACCACTGGTGGTGCTACTGCCAAGTGAGTAACACTGAACTCCTAAATCAACCTCACCATCACTCCCAAATCAAACTTAGCTATCGAAACTAAACTCTCGCCAAACGCCACCATCCTTAAACACAACGTGAACCCATACACATGAAAATACGGCACTGTGGATAGGTGCACTGCTGGTGACGACGATGACCTAGGTTTACGGCCAGAAAGTGCTCCAACGATCGTAGATATTACGTTTCGATGGCTCAATTTCACCCCCTTTGTCTTTCCGGTGGTGCCTAATAATACTCAAAATTAAGACACATAGAAAGAGTGATTGTTACATTGAGCATTTCACTCTTAAAACTACAAATGTACCAAATTTTTTTGTCAGAGGTATTCAGGTAGTGCATATAACTAATAGCCAAAGCAAATATGATTGTTACGTTAAATTAATACTGTATTTGTTTCTATAATTATACGCTTCAATTGAGCCGAGCACCCCAAGCTAACTAACGAGCTAACTTAAGGCAGACCCGAAATATATACAAAATGTACTCGGTATAAGTTTTCTTTGAGGGTTAAAATTAGGCTTGTGAACTCGCGAGCCATATAAAGCTTGTGTTACTACTATACATCAAGGTTGCAAAAATCACGAATCGGTAGTCGATCGGTCAATCACCTTGTAGCTTGTAATCGGTTTAGGCGGGATTAATTGGTGATTAATCGGATTGGCATTTCTGACAATTTTTGGGTATTTCCGGCGAGTTTTGGGTATACCCAGCATGATATTCTTTAGAAAACAACTTGTAATAGATATAAACAACTATAAGTGGTTAAAACAAGTTTACGACGAGGTTTCGTATTTCCGGTACAGGTTTGCAACAATTTTGACCGCCATTGACCATGATTGATCGATTTACACAAATCAAAAAGGTTAGTGGCCGATTAGTGCCTAAGCACTGCTATACATCTTTACTCTTTTACGTACATAATCATGTGATTCTTTTTGTTTGATTAAACTTGCAGAGTATATTGTTTATTTTCGCATTTTGTCTCTCGAATATGCAGTTAGCTTTGTTTTCAAGTACCACATGTAAAATCGATTAATCTGATACATGCATTTTTAAAACTAGAACAATTTCTAACTTTTTCATATTGGTTAACTTTTGTTTTGAACTCTCGCGTAACACGCTAATTTATAGTCTAGTTGTTAATAGTACCTGACGAGTACAAAATTGCCGCAGTATCAGATTGTAGGACTTCCATTTTTGTTAGGTTTCCATTAGACTTGATAACTCTCATCATCGATTCGAATTCAGGTGAATCAATTAACACGATCGGATTACCAAATCCAACTTCCAACAACTTATGTATTGAATCTGACGTGGCAAAAGTAACCGTTGGTTTACACAAGTGTATTTGGCGCGAAACTTCTAGAATCGAGCTAACAGGATTCGCAGGCGAAACAGTGACACCTATAGCAAAGAGTGAAAGGTATAAAATCGGAAGATACGATGAATTTGGTGAAATGATGTAGGCAGTGTCTCCTTTAATGAGTGATAACGGCGGTTGACGGAGTGAGACAGTGAGGTTGTGTACGAGATGTGGTACATCAGAGTATGGGATGGAGCAGCGTGTGGTGGCGTCGATGAGTGATGCTGACGTGGTTGTGGTGACTGAGAAGATGAAATCGGTAACTGATATATTCGTAGATTCTAGTGGTAGTGGTAATGGTGGTCTCACGCTATGATAGATTAAGGTTTTTGAGCAAAATCCATTTGAAGTAGAAATTGTCATTGTTTTTATTCAAGTTTAGTTTGTTGGATCCAAATTTCATAGTATCATAAGATATAAGAAATTGTTGTAAATGGAGACAAGTAGTCACTATTGGAGAATAGTATGCTGTCTACGCGCTAATCCAATATTATCATCATTACTATATGTGGTTATCATTCGGTATGCAAATATACAAACTAGATGTCAAATATCATGTGTTAAATGCTTATCATTACTATATGTGGTTATCATTCGGTATGCAAATATACAAACTAGATGTTAAATATTATGTTGTTAATGTTAACGACTCTACTTTCTTTGGTAATTCATGGGTCTCATTTCCATTTTCAAACTGAAACCGATTACCAATTAACACATATCAGTGAGGATGATACCCATTCTTCATTACCATACACATTGAACACCGCCTAAAGCTTAGAATTGAAACCCAAAAGTGCCAGCTTGATCAACTCCTTCCTTAATACCTTTCCAGGAGCATTCTTTGGAATCGAATCAATAAAACAAACTCTTCTAAGTTTCTTGTATGGTGCAACCTAATTCAATTGTTTCGATTTTTGTTTAGCAAGGAGTTTAGTTTGACGATAAGAAGATACTAATTTAAAGGAAAAAGTACCTGTTTTGCCACAAATTCTTTTACTTGCGCTTCATCAATGGTGCTTCCTTTTCTTCTAACCACAAACCCCATGGGTACTTGCCCTGCTAACTCGTCCGGATACCTGCAAAATCAAACATGCCATATTTACTAACAAATTTAGCACTTCTGTGTTTGTGTCTACTAAGAGTAAGGGGTTAAATGCATACGGAATCACTGCTGCTTCAGTAATGTCAGGATGTGAATGTAGAATGTATTCCAGTTCAGCTGGTGGCACCTACATGTGGTTTAAATAACTTAGAGCAATCATTGATCATATTAACAGAGGTGGCCATTTCAACTTGTTTACTTAGGAATGTGTTGTTCCGAATTATGTATTATCAGTAACAGGTCAAATAATAAATAATAAGCTAATAGTGGAAGCGCCTCAAACTCCATGTGTATATACTTCATGCATAAAGACTCGAAAATGATTTCAGATTTAAAATAGTTTACTATTGAATTAGGATAACAGTTATCATTACATTTTTTTGGACCACAAACGTTTTTGGACAACCCATCTTGACCCTGCCCCTTTCGACCCATATCAAAAGTTAGTTTTGACCCCAGCCTATTACATAACGTTTTCCACATTGCCACCTCACTGTTTGGCTATAAAGGTATGAATGCATGACTTCATGACATACCTGATAACTTTTATATTTGATCAACTCTTTTAACCGGTCAACTACGAATAAGAAGCCTTCATTGTCAAAGTAACAAAGATCACCGGTTCTAAACCATCCATCTGAGTCCACCATTGTATCTATAACTTCTTCATCATCAACATACCCTAGTCACAGAAATTAAAACCAGCCATTCAAAACAGAAATTTCAAGTAAACTTTAAAATGAAAGTGCAACAAGTTTCATTCTTTTGAAATCTGCTAAATATTTTAGTCCATCAGATTTCTTTTACCTTTCATTATAAATGGACCTCTAACCCAAAGTTCACCTGGCTTCATTGGAGGCAAAGCTATCCTGGTGTTGGGGTCAACTATCTTTGCTTCGCAATGGGCTATGAGCCGTCCAACAGTGCCTACTATCGTGCTTTCATATGGACCTGCAATACGAGAGACTCCACCCGTGGTCTCAGTCAATCCATATGCCTAACAAATGTATCAATGGTATTAATGCTTTAATGAAGTTAGTTCATCAATCTACACTCCAAATAGGAACAAATTCAAAATCAACTTTAAGCAAATGAGGCTCTTAATGACTCATTGCTAAACAAGAAGATATGCAACTAACCTGCACTAATGACACATTCGGAAACCGCCTCTTAAACTTATCAATCACGGTAGCCATTATTGGAGCTCCGCCGCAAACGACGGACTCCAAAGACTTCCAACTAACCCCATCAACCAAATGCTCATTATTTCTGTCCACCAACCCCACCACCACCGGGGGTGCAACTGCCACATGAGTAACATTAAGCTCCTCAATAAGCCTCACCATCACTTTTAAATCAAACCTAGCTATGGAAACTAAACTATCACCAAACGCAATCATTCTTAGACACAATGCAAATCCGTACACATGGAAATATGGCACTGTGGATAGGTACACTGCCGGTGACGCCCTAGGTTGACGTCCAGCGAATGCTCCAGCAATCGTAGATATCAAGTTACGATGCGACAATTTTACTCCCTTCATCTTTCCCGTCGTACCTGACAGACGATAATATCATTATCACGAACAACTATTGATTCTTATACATCCACTATAAGTCTATTTAACTGATGACTGATGTACTTGACCATTTTACCCTTGAACTACAAATGTACTAGAAAATAAGCCAATATCAACTGTTATATGTATGAATGAAAATACTCAAAATATTTTAGCATAAGTGAAGCTTGAGAGTCGAAATTCAGCTCTTGAACTTGCCAGCCTTATGAAGCTTGTGTTATTTTACATTTTTAATCGTTGTGTGTATAAGAGCAATTACGATCAAAATCGGAAAATAGTAACTAATAACTATCCTGTATTAAAAGTGAATGATCTTTTGAGACAGATAAAATAAGTAACGTAGACAGTAAAATTGACGAGTGAGTATATCTATATAACTAATACATTGTTTGACGAGAGAGTATCAATGATCGTAAAATGGCGTCAAAGTTAAATGCCATGCCAACGCTAAATGATTCTTCAAAGTAGCCTTTTTAGAAAAATCAAAATGCTAAGGGTGCGTTTAGTTGAAGAAAAAATTCTTTTGTTTTCTATCTCTAGTTTTGTAAAAATTTGGAAGGGAAATTAATCTCCACAAAACACTTAAAAATATAGATTGAAGAAAGGGAGGGAGGGCTGTGGGTTACAAAGGAACACAAGGAAAACAACTAAAATTTGTTTTGTAATTTTCCTTGTTAAGTTAGGAAATAGGGTATCTTGTGTTTTGCAAAGCATTTTGTTGGAAAACGCTAATTTGAACGCGATCTCTGTTTTGGGTGTTTTCCCCCAACTAAACGCACCCTAATCGTTCCTTACGAAACGAGCTTTCAGTTTTGAACGCTCCAAAATTGTCTTAAAAGCTACTTGCCAAAC
The DNA here is from genome assembly GCA_021014915.2 of Artemisia tridentata subsp. tridentata. Taxonomy (NCBI): domain Eukaryota; kingdom Viridiplantae; phylum Streptophyta; class Magnoliopsida; order Asterales; family Asteraceae; genus Artemisia; species Artemisia tridentata. The sequence continues at coordinate 207,345,942 of CP139509.1, read as the reverse complement.
ATGACCATATTTTTATTAAACTGGGTGTTTTTTGTCTACGAATACGAAGGGAGTAATAGAGTACCAGAAGAGTATAAAATGGCTGCGGTATCATCTTGGGAAACTTCAACCTGGGTAAAATTTTCAATCGACTTATCAACTCTTATCATCATCATATCTTCAAATTCAACCGAATCAATCACCACAACCTTCCCCTTAAACCCAGCCCCCACCACTTTCTCAACACAATCCGACGTGGCAAACACAACACACGCCTTACACAGCTTCATCATCCTCTCAACTTCCTTAGCCGAACTAACCGGGTTGGCGGGAGATACCGTCACACCAGCAGCAAATAACGAGAGGTACAGAATCGGAAGGTAAGACGAGTTAGGTGAGATGACGTAAGCAACGGAATGCTGACGGAGACATAACGGCGGTTGACGGAGTGAGAGTGTGAGGTTGTGAACGAGACGTGGGATGGTGGAGTGTGGGATGACGTGGCGCGTGTTGGCGTCGATGAGTGATGATGTGGCAGTGGAGGTTGAAAGTGAGAGTATGTAATGAGTTATGGATGTTTTGGCGGAGAGTGGTGGGAGTGGTGAATGTGGTCTCAGGCTGTGATAGGTTTTGGTTTCTGAGTTGTACCCATTTTGGGGGTTAATTGATGAGTTTGAGTTTGAGTTTGAGTTTGAAGTCATTGTTTATTTTGTTTGGGTTTAACTTTGTTGTGAATGGAGACAAAGGAGAATCTATTGTGTTTGGTCTTTCAAGCGGTAGCGGATTTCAATTTCAACTTGTCATCTTTTGAGACGTGTTCAAGTTGGTATCTAGAGTGAGTGGTCGCGTCGTTAGTGTTACACCCAACCAGACATTCTCATTTAAAACAAATGGATTTCAAACAAATCATGTTGAAGAAGTTAATAGTGTCGCGTCAGAGTCTTTAAAAGAGGCGACGGCATACTATATGAATTATCAAGTTTTAACTTTTAGAATTTAAAAAATCTCGATGCCACGAAGCAAGATACATTGAGATTGTTACGGTGCTCATGATTGTCTAGTTGTCACTTAATTCTCTCAAAACTCAATGTATGACGAAGAAATATTCTGTACGCGGTTCCGAATGAGTCAATCACTATTCACATGCATTGTTCAAAAAATAACTGATAATTCGTCGTATTTTCAATAAAGTAGTGATTGTTCGGGAAGAGTTGGCATTTCCTCATTTATGAAGTTTACCTCTTCAATTCGTCAATTGACATACGACACGTTTTTTATGTTTTAGACGAATATCTACAAATGGGTGTGAAAACTTCTGGTGATGTAATGTGTTTTAATTATTAATGAAATTGTAACTTTTGTGTTAAAAAAATAAAAATAATAAAAATAAAAAATAAAAAAAAGTTGGTGGTGAAATTGCTTGTCTTATTACACTAATTTGATGATAAAGTTGATTGTGAAGAGAGAAAGTGATGTGACGCTGAGCTGATGGTGATGAACTACTCCTTGACTTACATGTGTTTTAACTTTACTTGCACTATCAAGAGGTGTTTCCCTATTACCACTAGACTTACATGTGTTTTAAGTTTACTTGCACTGTGAAAAGGTGTTTCCTTTTACCACTAGAGTTACATGTGTTTTAAGTTTACTTGCAAAGCGAAGAGGTGTTGTTAAGACAAAAGTTGTTAGTTGCAGCTTTTATTGCTAGCTTGTTTGAATGCTTAGGCCGGAGGCAGTGGGGGTGGCCCCTCACGAGATCCTCACCCATGAGGACCATTGTGGGACGAAGGTTGATGTGTGAGGAAAGCTAAAAAAAAGGGACTCGCCACTCGGCTTTTGTGCATATGTGGGCCCTCATGGATGTTTTTATTGATATTATATATATATTTATTTCTCAGGATGGTGATTTGGGCTAAAAATGGCTTAGCAAACTAATTGCACCAAAACATGTGGCTGTAAGGTGGGGAAAATACTGTTCGGGCAACTGTTCATTGAATAAAAAATACAAAAAAAATGCCTAATGATCCTACCCAAACTAATTGCACCAAAAATATGTGGCTGTGAAGGTAGGAAGTTACTGTTCCGGCCACTGTTCATTGATTAAAAAATATATTAAAAAAAATGTCTAATGATCCCTGTAATTACAAATGGCTGGTATAAAAATCCTTTGATAAATCCTCCCCCCTCCACACAATTATCTCCTCTCCCACAAATTCCAGATCCGTCTAGAATTCACACATATCACACACTTGAAGATTTCCCAAATCTCTTCATCTCTAACTGTAACACACACACACACACACACAAAAATCTCTCTCTTTCGATTCTTTCATCTGTAAAAAACTAACACCGGTGTTTTCCGATGAACGCAGAACGATTTGGTGGGTATTTTATGAGCATAAAGTGGTCGTACCAAAGGTATACTCATTCATTAATTTTTTTTTTTTTCTCTTATTTCGAATATTGATTTTGATTTTTTTTTTTTTTAATTTTTATTATTTTTTTCTAAGAAGTATGCTAAACTGAAATATGGGTTTTGAAAGGTGGAGTTAGGAATTTGAAGAGGTATAATGAAGATGACAAGGAAAAGACTGTTGTTCATGTTCAGGATCGTGTTGCGCCGGATGTTATGTAAGTTTTTATACTGGATGGATGGTGTTCTTTTTTCTGTTTACTGTTGTAGTTTGTGATTTTAAGTTACGGGGGCTTGAGTCATGGTAGAGTTAATGGGAGTTTCATTAACGAAAGGGAAGATTGTACATTAAGTGGCGGTTTTACTTTAATGCAAAATATCAAACTGTAGTCGTCATGTGGAAAGCACATATGTAAAAAATGAAGTTACTAGGTGAAGTGCAAGAAAAAAATAAAAGATGATGGGTTTTCTGGTATACATAAAAAGGAATGAACAGGAAAGGGGTCATAATAGTATATAAAAGAATACAAAGTGCACAATATAGGTTAGTAGAATGAGTAATTGCAAGTAGCATAAAGTCACACTTGAAAAGTCGGTACTGAGTACTGACACACCATAAATTAGTTTCAGTGGTATTGAATATTCACATTAAGCAAAGTAAGATATAGGCACTATAAACTAAATTAGATCTGAAATGAAGTGTTTGCTTATTATTACGAATAGTATGATTGAACAATGACCTTTGTGTATATAGAGAGATGAAAGCTAATGAAATGTGCAATGAGGAAATTTAATCTAACATTTATCACATCATATTTCCATATCCTTCAAAATGTATGCTAAGCAATTCGTCCCAAAATAAGTAGAAAAAACAGCCATTTCTGAACACCATCTTAATACATTATTGTTAAAGACGTGCTTCGGATGTATCTGACGTTGAATCTATACATGTTTCTCAATTTAAACTGTTACAGACAAAAAGAAGAGTCATCAACATACAAAATTTAGAGTAAGTCCAATTTCTCAATTTACAGCTACTATAAATAATTGTTTAAAAGAAATAGTTACTATACCAGCTGGCCTTTCTCAACAGGAATTTGACCATTAGATTTACCCTATGGAATGAAATAGCAATTGGATTTGATGAAACTAAATATGAAACCCTTGAAAAGCCAGTGATTATTACAATCACTTCTTGCAGAGTAACTATCAGATCATGTTTACCTACTGACTAAAAAACGCTCTTGCTTCTTTATTTTTGTTCTATAACCTGCTATAATACACTGTATTTAAAAGAGTTAATATCTGAAACAGGAAAGCCACCATAAGGCCTTTAGAAGACAAGAAACAAAAAATCGAAGAAGCTATGTGCGCGAAACAACCAGATTCTTAGCAAAGTTGTGAAAAGCTTGAGCAGGACTTGATATGCGTATTATCTGAAACAAAGCAAAGGTAAAAGTGTGTTCCCCACATTGCTCATTTACTCATTGGTATGAAATTTTTAACAAAGTCGTATGAGAACTCTAAATATTATTTTTAGGGAAGATGAACTTTCAATTCTGTCAAAAGAAGTTGAGAAACTACCCAAATTGGCTACAAGAAGATCCTACATTGAGCGGATAAAAGAGATCACTAAGAACAGCCGGAAACAGGACATTGACATAGAACGTATCTTAAAACAGACACGAGAGCTTTAGTTAGAGAGTAACATGATACAAGAACGCTTGCATCGAACTTACGCTGTGGTAGATGAAACACTACTGAGGTAAGTGACATAACTTTAATGTAGCCCGATACCAGCACAAACATTCTTAAAGCTCCTGCAAATTCTTAAATCCTCCACAACTGGTTGGGGATAAAGAGTACACTAAAGAAGAGCTGCTAAAATGTTATAGCAAATGTACAATTTAGTCTCGCTGTTAGTTTACGTGACACGCATGACCTGTGCTAACATTGTTCTGAAATTGCCCATTTTGTCACCCGTATGCTCAAATTCATTTTTTTTCCTCTTTTTTTTGGCTCGGTCAGGTAGAATTTCAACCTTTTCACGTAAGATTCGGGAAAATGGATGAAAACTTGAGCCACCTATTTTGACCTCTTATCTAACCTTCTTATCATGGCAACTCTAGAATTATTTTGGTTCACATTTTATCACAATGTAATCCATGTTTTCATACCAAAGTACTAACTACTTATCGTAACTGATGCAGGAAGAAATTGTTGATGAAAATGATGTATATATAGACGTACATAAAAGGTGATTCTTGAAAGGTGGAAAACCATAGCAGATAATCCATTCAACTGCAGTGGGCCACCGACCCAAGAAGACCTTGAAAGCTGATACTACAACCACGACTACAATTGCAGAACATCAGCAGCATTGGGCTTGGTTTTGAATTCGGTAATAACCGACTAGAAGGTGATTGCAATTCGAAATATGATTTTTTCTGTCATTTTGGAATTGGTGATACTTTAATTAAAAAATATTGGATTTTATTTTGTTGTCAACATTTTTAAAGAGCCTTTCAGATTTTCGCTTTTTTTATAACAGGAGCAAGTGAATACTCATATTGGAGTTGTATCTTATAGTCGATTGACTTTGGTTGTTGTTTCGTAATATTTCTGCACTTCGATAAATATTCATAACATGTCAGTCAAGAGGAAATTGCAGATTATTTCGATGAGACTTTTGAATACAGGTAATATCTTTCATTGTTGTTTTTTTAGAAATTGTTATTTCCTAATGCGAATCTAAATATGTTCTTCAATCTATAGATTAAAAGGAAACAGCGTGACAAAAAAGGCAACATCGATGGCTTGCACTGTAGCATATATTTGGTAACGTTAACCTCACATTAGCTCTGTGTTTTTTTCATTCAAAAGTTTACATATCTGATAATTTGTTCTTTTATTTATGGCTGTCAGGTGACCATCTGATGGAGCTTATGTGCAGTTGAGAGGTTGGGCGGACATGCTAACAATCTGCCCGTGATAGCAGTAAGTAAGCAAAAATCTTTGTCTCTTATCTGACAAATGTACGAGGTTACACATTGTTGTTTCAGACAAAACTATGTTAAAAAGGTCAGTGTTTTGTTAGGTATGATTTAAATTTATCATGTTTCTTACCAATAGAATAAGATACCATGTCTTTAATTAGAAGTTTTTGAAAGGATTCGTTTGGTCTCTGTAGTTGGTGGATGTTGTTTTTTGTCATGGTGCTTTTAATTTGAATTTGAATTGATGTTTGGGCTCTACAGTGAACTAAAAACTTACGAGGCAGCAATACAGACGCATGCTACAAAATTATCAGGAAACCAAGGTTAGTAATTTTTATTTGACTCACAACAATCTACGTTGCTCACGTCTGTTACAACGGGTGGGTTGGATTTTCGAACAAATCCTTGCCTCCTCAAATAGAATGGGTAAAGTCAACAGACTTATTTTCCAAACGGGTAAATTTAGGCTAGGCTAGGCATACTTACGAAATGCTTCCAGATTTACAAATGTGAATCAGAACTTATTACACAGCAGTTGACATGCGCTTCAATTGAATATGCGTTTCAAACTACAAATGCCATGTCTGAACATGTGACAGGATTGTTAGGGTAAATTTTGGTTATGTTTAGTATTACAAGATTCTTTTGGGATAAGTTGGCAACCATGGTAATGAGTATGGCGATTTTTTTTGTAGGCGATCAGGATTGTAGGATTGCATGGCTTATGTGCAGCCGGAACATGAAGGGTAAAAGCGGCCTGTATCTTGGCGGGGCATCACGACCAGGTCCGTGTTTGCAGCCATGGCACGTTCACATACCCTTTTATCCGGTTACACCCCCGTCTCCTTTATAATGTTTTCCATAAGGCTATGATGATCTCTGTAATCTGACACACATAAACTGTGTCTTGGATGATTTGACCGTAAGCTGGCGGGGCAACAGCCGGATGGCATAGTTTAAATACTTACTATGCAACCGTGTTTGTTTGCAGCCATTACGCAATAACGATAATTTTGTGACTTCAATCCTACATACAGATCTGAGCCAGTTATTTGTCGCAACATTTTAGTGTTATGCCATGTTTGTATTTCTCACAAACTGGAATAAGGGTGCACAATGACTACTTTGGCGGGGCAACTGTGTCTGGAAGGTGGTTGCAGGTGAAATATGGGCTTATGAAGCCTAATCATTTATTGCACCGCTATCAGGTGGTCTGGGATTATGTTTGCAAAATTGAACGTGCATTTTGAATATGGAGTTATAACAACAAATTTAAAGCTCTGTTTTTTTCCTGTTAAGAAAACTAAGATAGTTACTTTCTTAATAATGATTTGCCATTAGAGGTTTTCTGATATCCGTAACAGCGTTTTTTCTTACTCATAAATCAAGGCTTCGTAGACCTGCATCAGGCTACTGGATTTGTTCAGGTAAGCATAGATTCATAGAAATTTCAGAAATACGCAATATTAAACCAGTTTTGGGTCTGAAAAAATATTTTAACGCAGGTTGGTCTCAAAATCAAAAGATAGAATCAGGCATGGGAAAATGAGTCACTGATCAACCTTTTGCTTCACCGGATAAGGTTGCAGACATCCTACAGAAGGTATGCATACAAATATGATTGCCATGAGTATACAACAGCAGTATGGCAAATGAATAATTGGATTTAAGATCATGCATCTCATTGGTATTACATTTTTTCAGGCCCTGTACTACCGAAAGTGTGAACAGATTCCACTCGATGCAAGGTTGACAGGTAATAAAATAGATGAATAGATTGTTCGCTACTGCGACGTATATCTTACAATTATCTGAGTATTTGCTTAAAATTTGTAAAAGTGATCTCTTTAGTAACAAAAGATATAGGGAGTTGATATGTGAGAACATTAAACGCGTTTGGAATGTGGATTATATGACGTGGGTAGGCACGCTTGAATATAACTGCAGAAACACTTAGAATCTAATTTTAGTTTCACGAAGCGTCTTAAAATATGATGAATTGGTTAACTCCATTCTGAGAAACCCAATGTGTCTATAAGGTAATGGAACATTTCATACATGCTATTTTACAGCTATGAACTATACACACGTACTATTACTTACATGTGTGTTCTATAATAAATGTTTTTTTACCTCGAATGAATTCACAATTTTTAGTACTCATTAGAACATATACATGCTATTGTACTTTGTTTAGATGCAAACTGGTAAGATAGGCCAAAAATAATCTAAAAGTGTATCATTGGTACAGAACATGTAGTAAGTGGGACATATATTTGAATTTGGATGATATATCCGGTTTAATATTTTGCCTGATGATCAATTCTTTCCTCTACATTCTAAATCTCATATATGTCCAATTTTTACAGGTAATGGTCGACCCTGATTCGCTGAAGGCTGCAACAGTTTCAGCTAGAAGAATATACATAATGTGCCGATCAAGACAATGATGTCTCCAATGCCATCACTATGCAGTGTTCGCCGACATAGAAAAAAATAGACGATTGGTTGCTGAACCTAAAGAGTTTACACCGCGTACTATGGATCACCTGGTCTCATTTGCGGAGCGTACGCCCACAAGAATTTCTGCAGTTTATATGAACAAATTCGGAGTCAAAGCCTTGATAAAAGTATCTACTATAACGATTTATCAATTTTAGAGAACTTCAGCAAGGTAATGTTGTAGAACTGAGATCAACAAAATGCCTCTAATAGTTGAAAGGAAAAAATAGGCCATTATTCCTTTGGCTGCTTCAAATACGACTCATGTAAAGTTTGGAGGTTCTACATACTGGTATGCTGATTGCTTACATTGTTGAAGGAAATGTTGCCTGCTGTTTGGATGAATAGTGTTAGAGTTTGTGTATAATTATTAATATTAGTATGTCCGGTTTTGAACCCGAGACTCGGGATTGCACACAATACGTAAGAGTTTCAATGGATTGAATTAATTAAATATATTTTATATTTTATTTATTCATTTCACAAAACAACACTTAACGACAGTTAGTACTTAACGAAGTTAGCAATAACGGTCGTTAAAGGACTAATAATGAAAAGGAGAATAGAAGGATCTAGACCCCCTCCTTGGGCCTAGATTTGGCCGACCCTTCCCATAAGGGTTTAGGGTTCGGTTTGGTTGAGTAGGGAGCAAGCCAAGGAAGTCTATAAATACAATTCATTGTGTTTCATTGTTTCCCTAATCTTGAATCCCTAAGCAAGCCAAACTTCTCTCCCTTCTTCTCCTCTAAGCATAACCGATCGACCCTCTTTTTAATTCCACTAGGAATTGGCGATCCAAGTTTGCTTATAAAGTGTTTGGTTTGTTTGTGATCAAGAACCTAGCTTTTCCCATTGAAACGCTAGTATTACGTGTGTACAAGAACGAGTAACAAGCTTCCTTTAGCTTGTGTGTGTTGCCCTAATTCGATCCATCTTAAACCCTAATTAGGGTTTATAGTTTGTTCTTGAAGCACGTGATTTTTTTGTTCTTGCTAGGAATCAAAAGGTACGCGTCTATTTAATTTTGAGTTAATTAATTATATGTTATGTAGATCTATTCCGCTGTGCGTATGCTGTGATGATTATGTGTTTATAGTTTATTTATGATTCACATATTCCAACAGTGGCATCATGAGCCTCGTTTTTAACATGTAATTAATTACTTAAAACCTTAAAAATTGAATCTTGTAATATAGATACATGCAATCTTTATTGATCTAGGGTTTTGATTTTGTAAACCCTAATTTTGTTTTAATTTTGGGTCGACACCCAATTATAAAATTTAGGGTTTTAGTTTTTGTAGAAAACTTGTAGAAACCCTAGGATTGCATGAAATTTTAAGGGTTAATTAATGAGTACCTATGTGATGTCATTAATTAGATGCGTATGTTATTGGCTTTGAATATGTGTTACATGATTTTAAGTGCCAATATGGGGATCCATGACAAAATCTTGCATATTTTGTCATGGAATGTTTTGTGTTTAAATGCTACATGTTTTTAAAAGATAAATCTAAAATTAGGGAAGACCCTAATTAATATATTAATTAATTGGTTATGTGCAATGTGGTGTCTAATTAATTAAAACTTACGCGGCCAAGCTATTTGGCGTCTGTGGACCATTGGGCACAATGAGCTCGAAAACCAATAGGAGTTTTATTGATTAGATACATTATAAATTCACATAGAATTATTAATAGGATTTATTGAAAAGGTTTGCATGTGCCTATATGATATTGTTAATGATCATATACGTGTTATTGAGTGTTTTTTTTTTTTTTTTTTTTTCAATTACTTGTTCTTTGTGTTTAATTATGATGGATTGTAACATCAAAGAGGGTAATTTTTTTGAATAAAAAATAAATGAACCTAATAACTATGAAACCTTTGTAGTAAACCATTTAATTGCCAAGTCTTATGTGCCGACAGTGGTTCGCTTCGCACGGTAATTTGCTCCCAGGCGAGACTAGCAATTAATAATTTACTACATAAAATGTTTTAAGCTTTAAATCTTAAAGTTTTAATTGATTGATGCGACTGTACAAAAGTGGTCGAAGCGGCGGACCTATTATTGACAAACTATAAAGTGGGTATAAGGAGGCTTGACATTAAATTGTCATCCGAAAGGGGCGCGTTTTTAATTAGCTTCGGCGGACGTTTGCCCCTCCGCTCGCTTGTGCGTCAATAATAGACTTACCAAGTACACCATGAAAAAGTACGAAGCATCTTAAGGCAATGTTGTAAGTTTCTCAACGCCATCAATTAAATTTTGTTGATTTAAGCTGCGAATGAGTAAACAGTTTTTTGTAAAAAACATATGATACAAAGATGAATGCATGACATCTTTGTACATATTTTTTTGATTACACATCAAAAAATTTATACCCTTTAAACTTAAGTAATATGCCGACCAATTAATACAGAAACACCTAAGATGACATTCTATCATTGCTAGCAGCCTCAGCTGATGTAATGATTCAAAGAATGGTAGTCAAAAGGGGTAAATTGAGCACTTTCATTGCTAGCAGCCTCAGCTGATGTGATGAAACAGCGTCAATTTACACGTTTCTAAATTGGTTAACTTAATTGAGCACTTTCATTACTAGCAGCCTCAGCTGATGTAATGAAACGGCGTCAAGGCATAAAGACTTGGGGATGAAACATGCTTACATTTTGCAACTGAGGTTGGCAATATATTGTAAGTCCCATGATTTCTAGGAATTGCAATTGGACATTGGCAATTGGGTGAACCCGTACCTTATTGAGTACTTTCATTACTAGCAGCCTCAGCTGATGTAATGAAACGACGTCAATTTGGATCATAGTTTTCAGTGAAAATTAAATGGTTATTTAACCAATGGGTGTTTAATTTTCTTGAAAATTTATTATCGAAAGTACTAACTTTTGAACTTTTTCTGTAGAAATGGCCCAACCCGAAAACACGTCAAACATTACCTCTTCTTTCAAAATGATGATTGAAAAAGAGAAATTGACTGGGACAAAAAATTTCAACGATTGGTATCGTAATCTAAGGCTTGTTCTTAGGATAGCCAAACGTTTTGATTGTCTTAGTGAGCCTCTTCTGGTTGCTCCTCCTGCTGACTCTACTAATGAAAGACTTAGAGAGTATAACGAAGCTTATGACAAGCACAATGATGTGGCTTGTCTCATGCTATCGGGGATGGATCCTCAGTTGGTAAAACAGTTTGAGAATTATGGTCCGATGCAAATGATTGAGGAACTCAAACGTATGTTTGAGAAACCTCCAACAGTTGAGTTATATGATGTGCTTGATTCTATAGCCAAGTGCAAGCAGGAAACAACCAAACCCGTGAGTGCACATGTATTGGAGATGAAAGGATATCTTGACCAATTGGATGTACTCGGATGCGGGTATGTGGAAGATGTTAAAGTTGGCCTCATCAATAGATCCCTCAATGAGGAATTGTATGGTGAGTTTGTGCGCAATTTTAACATGCATTGCACGGGGAAGACTTTTAGTGATTTGCATGCAATGCTTATCGACTATGAGAAAGGACTCTCTAAGAAAGCACCTACACCTGCTGTGATGGCAATTAGAGGTGGTAGGGTAGCTAAGCCCGGTAAACCCCACAATGTGAACAAGAAGGGCAAAGGGAAAGCTGACAAAGGAAAACAGGTCGTGATCCATCAGCAGAAGCCCAAGAAGCAGAATCCTCCTCCTAAGAAGGATTATCCTAAAAAGGATACGGCTGCTTGTCACCACTGTAACACTCCTGGACATTGGAAGAGGGACTGTCCATTGCTGCTTAAGGAGTGTCGCAGGAATAAAAATGCCAAGGCTGGGCATGGCGCCAGCACATCAGGTATTTTTATGGTTGAATTATTTTCTTTTTCTCGTAAGCAAAATGCCTGGATATATGATACAGGATGTGGTACTGACATTTGTAATACATCGCAGGGGCTTAGAGGAGTGAAGAAGCTGAACTATGGGGAATGCTACTTGTACGTCGGCAATGGTATAAGTACAGCAGTGGAAGCCATAGGGACTTTTGACTTACTTTTACCTTCGGGTTTAATTTTAGTATTGAACAATTGTCATTACGCACCGTCTATTGTTATAGGTGTTGTTTCAGTTTCTTTATTGTTGGATATTGGTTTTGAGCATACTTTTAATAATAATGGAATTTCTGTTTCTTTAAATTCTATTTTTTACTTTAATGCTATTCCATTAAATGGTGTGTTTGAAATTGACATGGAGAATCATGTCTCCAACGGAAATGATTCTATGTATAGCATCGGAAATAAGAGAATCAAGTCTAACTTGGATTCGTCTTATTTATGGCACTGTCGTCTTGCTCACATAGGCAAGAAACGCATGGAAAAGCTGCTACGTGATGGGCTTTTACCAAATATCAATGATGATTCAGTTGATAAATGCGAATCTTGCATATCTGGGAAGATGACAAAGAAACCTTTCCATAGCAATATGGAAAAGGCTTCGGATCTACTTGGATTGATACACACGGATGTGTGTGGTCCACTTAGACATGTGTCTAAACGCGGTGCTACCTACTTCCTAACCTTCACGGATGACTATAGTCGTTATGGTTGTGTTTATTTACTTAAACACAAACATGAAGTCTTTGAGACATTCAAGGTTTTTAAAAATGAAGTAGAATTACAACTCGGAAAGAAGATTAAGGCCCTTCGATCCGATCGTGGTGGTGAGTATTTAAGCCAAGAGTTTAAGGATTATCTAGCTGAGTGTGGCATTGTCCAACAACTCACTTCTCCTTATACTCCACAACAAAATGGTGTATCTGAAAGGAGAAATCGTACATTGCTTGATATGGTACGATCTATGTTTAATCTTACAACTCTTCCCTTATCCTTTTGGGACTATGCTCTTGAAAGTGTTGTTCGCATATTAAATATGGTTCCAACTAAGAAGGTTGATAAGACTCCATATGAATTATGGACTGGAAAAGCTCCCAACTTGTCTTACTTAAAGATCTGGGGTTGTGAGGCGTTTGTTAAATGTGACTCACCTGATAAACTCCAACAAAGATCTGTTAAGTGTATCTTCGTAGGATACCCTAAGGAAACAAGGGGTTACTACTTTTACTTCCCACCAGAAAATAAAGTCATTGTGGCTAGGTATGGTGAATTCCTTGAGGAGAGTTTCTTGTCTCAAGAATTCAGTGGGAGAGTGTATGATCTTGAAAGTGATCATGAAGATACGTCGCCTTCTGAGAACACTAACGCACTTCCTGTGGAACCTGAAAGTTTAGGTCCTCCACCTGAAGTTGAAGTGGTACCCATCCGTAGATCTTCAAGATCTACAAAAGCTCCTAATCGTCTATGTTTAAACGTAGAGTGTGAGGAAACTATACTAGGGGATCTTGATGAGCCAACTAGTTATAGGGATGCCATTAATAGTCCTGAAAAGGAGAAATGGCAGATTGCTATGGATGGGGAAATGCAATCCATGAAAGACAATAAAGTCTGGATTGAAGTAGACCTTCCTCCCAATGCTAAGGTAGTTGGGTGTAAGTGGCTCTTCAAAAAGAAAATGGACATGGATGGCAATGTACACACCTACAAAGCTCGTTTGGTGGCTAAAGGCGTTACCCAAACATACGGTGTTGACTATGAGGAGACATTTTCTCCTATGGCCGACATTAGAGCTATTAGGATTCTTATAGCCATAGCTGCCTACTATGACTATGAGATTTGGCAGATGGATGTCAAAACCGCCTTTCTGAATGGTCGCCTAGATGAAGACATCTATATGGCGCAACCTGAGGGGTTTGTGAATCCACAATTTCCTGAGCGTGTATGCAAGCTTCAAAGATCCATTTATGGATTGAAGCAAGCATCCAGGCAATGGAATAAGAAATTTGATGAGGAAATCAAGAAGTTTGGATTTACTCAAAATTTCGATGAGCCATGTGTATACCACAAAGTTAGTGGGAGTAACACTACTTTTCTTATCCTATATGTCGATGACATATTAATCATGGGAAATCATATACCAAGTCTTGATGAAGTTAAGGCTTATCTGAGTAAATGTTTTTCCATGAAGGATTTAGGAGAAGCAGCTTATATCCTTGGAATCAAGATCTATAGAGACAGATCTAAGCGGTTAATCGGATTAAGCCAAAGTGCTTACATGGATAAAATATTGAAGAGATTCAATATGCAAAATTCCAAGAAGGGATATTTGCCCATGCAAGTAGAACATGGCTTAGGTGGCATACATGAAGAAAGTTCCGTATGCTTCGGCAGTAGGATCTATCATGTATGCAGTTAGATGTACAAGGCCAGATGTGGCATTCGCACAAAATTTAACCAGTCGTTATCAGCAAAACCCAGGGAAAGATCACTGGCATGCTGTTAAGAACATTCTTAAGTATTTAAGGAATACTAAAGATATGTTTCTTGTTTTCGGGGGAAATCCAGACGCAGAACTGAATGTTACAGGTTTCTGCGATGCGTCCTTTCAAACTGATAAAGATGATACGAAGTCTCAGACGGGTTACGTTTTTGTCATAAATGGAGGAGCTGTAGACTGGAAGAGCAAAAAGCAGAGTACAACGGCCATGTCTGCTACAGAAGCTGAGTATATTGCTGCATCGGAAGCTGCACAAGAAGCTGTTTGGATAAGGAAATTCATTTCGGATCTTGGAGTGATGCCGTCAAATGAATTACCTATAAATGTGTATTGCGACAAATCTGCTGCAATCACATTCGCCAATGAACCTGGAGTTATGAAGGGCGCCAGACACTTTCGTAGAAAGTACCACTATGTTCAAGAACAAGTCGAACTGGGTGAAATCAATGTACTCAAAGTTCACACATATGACAATCTGGCTGATCCTTTCACGAAGGCATTACCTAAGGAAACGTTTACTCGACATGCTCAGGGTATTGGTCTTCGTATGCCAGATAGTTTCATGTAAATCTGTTGGATTAGTATTTTGGATAGGGACATGTAAACAATTATTATTTTAATGAAATAAAGTGCGGATAACGTTTATTCTCATTATTAATATTTGTGTCCTATATTTGCATGTTTAAATCCGTGAATAATTTAATTTATTCTAAATAGTCCGTTGTCAATTAATAATATGGGAATATTATTGAACCAAGACAAATGTGAGGATTAGTAGAATGTACTGTAAGGTTGAGACACCAATGTCACATGATATTCAATGTTGGATAAATTGAATATAGGACTTATCCCAACCACATGATTATACTTTATGGATCATAGTCATTAAGTATATCATGAATATTTATCCTCAGACTTGAGATACCAGATAATTGCCGAGGATGTAGCTCATTTTCTGTAAGATAGTCTAACGCTATCCGTAAAAGGTGGTTATAAGGGCTATTTTCGGAAATGATGCGAAGTTCGAGGGTTATGCTCGTGGTCAATAAAGGATTTGTTCCTTCAACTCTGTGTTGAAGTTTAATACTGCTTGGCCACTCGTAGGATTGACAAGATGTTTGCGTGCGCACGCCCAAAGTCTATCTGGAAGACGTTCAGATGATTTGGTAATCTTGATCAATTATGAATAAACGAGAAACTAATAGTTAATTATGGAATGACCGAGATCCATATCCATATTAACGCGGTATTAGTAACAAAAGGATAAGTATGATGATTATATCATCACGTGGTTTTTTCCAGGAAAACCATACTCGGATCGAGCTGGGGGCATTGGGATCTGTTAAGCTAGACTAGCCCATGTCATTACTATATTAATAGTTATCCAAGTGGGAGCTGTTAGAGTTTGTGTATAATTATTAATATAAGTATGTCCGGTTTCGAACCCGAGACTCGGGATTGCACACAATACGTAAGAGTTTCAATGGATTGAATTAATTAAATATATTTTATATTTTATTTATTCATTTCACAAAACAACACTTAACGACAGTTAGTACTTAACGGAGTTAGCAATAACGGTCGTTAAAGGACTAATAATGAAAAGGAGAATAGAAGGATCTAGACCCCCTCCTTGGGCCTAGATTCGGCCGACCCTTCCCATAAGGGTTTAGGGTTCGGTTTGGTTGAGTAGGGAGCAAGCCAAGGAAGCCTATAAATACAATTCATTGTGTTTCATTGTTTCCCTAATCTTGAATCCCTAAGCAAGCCAAACTTCTCTCCCTTCTTCTCCTCTAAGCATAACCGATCGACCCTCTTTTTAATTCCACTAGGAATTGGCGATCCAAGTTTGCTTATAAAGTGTTTGGTTTGTTTGTGATCAAGAACCTAGCTTTTCCCATTGAAATGCTAGTATTACGTGTGTACAAGAACGAGTAACAAGCTTCCTTTAGCTTGTGTGTGTTGCCCTAATTCGATCCATCTTAAACCCTAATTTGGTTCACATTTTATCACAATGTAATCCATGTTTTCATACCAAAGTACTAACTATTTATCATAACTGATGCAGGAAGAAATTGTTGATGAAAATGATGTATATATAGACGTACATAAAAGGTGATTCTTGAAAGGTGGAAAACCATAGCAGATAATCCATTCAACTGCAGTAGGCCACCGACCCAAGAAGACCTTGAAAGCTGATACTACAGCCACGACTACAATTACAGAACATCAGCAGCATTGGGCTTGGTTTTGAATTCGGTAATAACCGACTAGAAGGTGATTGCAATTCGAAATATGATTTTTTCTGTCATTTTGGAATTGGTGATACTTTAATTAAAAAATATTGGATTTTATTTTGTTGTCAACATTTTTAAAGAGCCTTTCAGATTTTCGCTTTTTTTATACAAGGAGCAAGTGAATACTCATATTGGAGTTGTATCTTATAGTCGATTGACTTTGGTTGTTGTTTCGTAATATTTCTGCACTTCGATAAATATTCATAACATGTCAGTCAAGAGGAAATTGCAGATTATTTCGATGAGACTTTTGAATACAGGTAATATCTTTCATTGTCCTTTTTTTAGAAATTGTTATTTCCTAATGCGAATCTAAATATGTTCTTCAATCTATAGATTAAAAGGAAACAGCGTGACAAAAAAGGCAACATCGATGGCTTGCACTGTAGCATATATTTGGTAACGTTAACCTCACATTAGCTCTGTGTTTTTTTCATTCAAAAGTTTACATATCTGATAATTTGTTCTTTTATTTATGGCTGTCAGGTGACCATCTGATGGAGCTTATGTGCAGTTGAGAGGTTGGGCGGACATGCTAACAATCTGCCCGTGATAGCAGTAAGTAAGCAAAAATCTTTGTCTCTTATCTGACAAATGTACGAGGTTACACATTGTTGTCTCAGACAAAACTATGTTAAACAGGTCAGTGTTTTGTTAGGTATGATTTAAATTTATCATGTTTCTTACCAATAGAATAAGATACCATGTCTTTAATTAGAAGTTTTTGAAAGGAGTCGTTTGGTCTCTGTAGTTGGTGGATGCTATTTTTTGTCATTGTGCTTTTAATTTGAATTTGAATTGATGTTTGGGCTCTACAGTGAACTAAAAACTTACGAGGCAGCAATACAGACGCATGCTACAAAATTATCAGGAAACCAAGGTTAGTAATTTTTATTTGACTCACAACAATCTACGTTGCTCACGTCTGTTACAACGGGTGGGTTGGATTTCTGAACAAATCCTTGCCTCCTCAAATAGAATGGGTAAAGTCAACAGACTTATTTTCCAAACGGGTAAATTTAGGCTAGGCTAGGCATACTTACGAAATGCTTCCAGATTTACAAATGTGAATCGGAACTTATTACACAGCAGTTGACATGCGCTTCAATTGAATATGCGTTTCAAACTACAAATGCCATGTCTGAACATGTGACAGGATTGTTAGGGTAAATTTTGGTTATGTTTAGTATTACAAGATTCTTTTGGGATAAGTTGGCAACCATGGTAATGAGTATGGTGATTTTTTTTGTAGGCGATCAGGATTGTAGGATTGCATGGCTTATGTGCAGCCGGAACATGAAGGGTAAAAGCGGCCTGTATCTTGGCGGGGCATCACGACCAGGTCCGTGTTTGCAGCCATGGCACGTTCGCATACCCTTTTATCCGGTTACACCCCCGTCTCCTTTATAATGTTTTCCATAAGGCTATGATGATCTCTGTAATCTGACACACATAAACTGTGTCTTGGATGATTTGACCATAAGCTGGTGGGGCAACAGCCGGATGACATAGTTTAAATACTTACTATGCAACCGTGTTTGTTTGCATCCATTACGCAATAACGATAATTTTGTGACTTCAATCCTCCATACAGATCTGAGCCAGTTATTTGTCGCAACATTTTAGCGTTATGCCATGTTTGTATTTCTCACAAATCGGAATAAGGGTGCACAATGACTGCTTTGGCGTGGCAACTGTGTCTGGAAGGTGGTTGCAGGTGAAATATGGGCTTATGAAGCCTGATCATTTATTGCACCGCAATCAGGTGGTCTGGAATTATGTTTGCAAAATTGAACGTGGATTTTGAATATGAAGTTATAACAACAAATTTAAAGCTCGCTTAATGATTACTTATGTCTAAAAGTTATTCCTAAGTGATCAATTTAGTAATAACCGTGGGAGCCACATTATTTTCCGCAGTCAAATGCCCGCAAGCCACTAATAAACACAGAGGTTATCAATGCACTAATAAGTAGTAACCAAAGACATCAACATATAAACTTTAATTGATGGGAAAGCAAGTATTAAAGGGAGTGCAATCTTTCGTTGTCACATTACACAAGCCACCAATCCTGATGAATTAAAGTTTGCTAACACAATAAAACAAAACTACTTAATGAATTAAACACATGCAGCACCTTCTTACAGCTCTTGTATCTTCGTTTGGTGTGTCTTGTGCTGCCTCCTTGACTGAATTCGTCCTAGGGTTCTGCTGCTTCGGTCTTCGAATCTAATATATTCCCCTGACAAAAGCTCCGGAATTCGTCTGGTCTTGGGGTATTTATAGTTTCTGTCTGAGGTGAGATGCGGCGCATCTTGTAAGTAGATGCGGCGCATGTACTTAACTTCGCGTGGGGTCCAAGATTATAATATTCAGGAATATTCGTACACCGCCAGAAGATGCGGCGTAACTCCATGATTAGATGCGGCGCATGTCCTCTTGTATCTTGGATCGTATCTGGTGATATCTTGATAGAGATGCGCCGTATGTAATGAGTGAGATGCGGCGCATCTGGAGCAGATTAGTCTTGATCTTCTTCATTTCAGTAGACTCTTAACTTCTTGCATGTTTTGCTCCATAATCAGTCCAAAATCGCTAAGTTTCACCAAATGCTTGTTTTTACCTGAGAATTACAAAAGTAAACGATTAAGTATCAATCCTCATGCATAATATAATAAAACAAGTCAAATTAATAGGATAAATGATAGTAATAAAATGTACTTATTTGAGTTCATCAAATATCCCCCCACTTGAACTTTACTTGTCCCCAAGTAAACCTGAGAATTTCTCTTATGAAAATGTATCCTAAAAGATGTTAGGATTTATTTTTATATTTAAGCATGTATTCGTTTATTTCATAATCACACAACTAGACACTTAACGAATTAGAAGTAAAATAAAATAAGTTGATAAAAGCAAATCTAATCGTTTAACTGTCCTGTCGTGACGAATATTCTATCATAAGCTTGGCAAGTATACACATCTCCTCCACTAAAGCTAAGGAATAACAAGTCTAAAGCGGTAAAAAGGGTTTGTAGGCTTAAGGGTTAATTATTCTCTTTCACTATCGATCTCAAATTCCAGAAAAGGCGACAAAATCACAAATACATGATCGAATCCACGAACACGATACTTGCAATTGCTCAAATCCTTAACTCGAATAGGCTAAAGATAGGTCCAAACTTCACCAATAATAATATATCAAAAAGGGCGACAAAATCATAAATACATAGCCGAATCCACGACTACGATACTTAAGATTGCTCAAATCCCTAATCTCAATAAATCAAAGGTTTGGTTGGATAAAGAATAATATAGGGTATGGATAATATTTGGGATATAAATTGGTGTAAAATGAAAAATAAACAAAACAAATAAATTAAAATCCTAAGTGTGGTTAATCACTATCCCAACCATCCCATGAATAAGACTCATATCATCGAATAACTCACGCTTTAACACTTGAAACACACGCTTTAGGTAGACACGAATTATACTCAACAAGATCTTAATCAAAGAATAAACCTTAATTGGCGTTCCCATAACTGCCAATTCCCATTCAATCCATAGATATAGTACAACAAATAGTGGTGATATCGACCACTTACATAACTTTACATAAGTTGGTTAAAACAAACATCCAACTCTTTTTCTTTTTTTTTTTTTTTTTTTTTTTTTTTTTTTTCTTTCTTTCTTTTCTCATTTTTTTTTTTTCGATTTTTTTTTTTTTTTTTTTTTTTTCCAAACATAGACATAGATGTGTAAAATTTCACCACATCACTATAATGATAATTTTGGATAATTTTTCCATACTTTTCATAACTTCAGAAATAACGGTAATAGTGAAAGTAGTAAACACACGAAAAATAAACTCAAAGATATACAATATTTACTTTCACTCCAATTGCATTGTGCAATTTCCCGACCTAACCAAAGATAATGAATTACGCACGCGAACACAGGTAATGTAAGGAAACACACTTTGCCTATAGCAATTAACCAACCACGGATTCTAATCTACAGGGTAGGCTAAGGTGTAAGGGTGTAACGAAACATTTTAAACATAGGTGTAAGAAACGAAAGGAATGGCTCTGAGTGTTTTTCTAGGGGTATCTTACTCTAAAAATGAGAGTAACAAAAGGGTTTATACGGGGGTTAACTAACCAGTGTAGTTAGTTAATAACACATAACATATAATAGGCTATTTGGGTGTAATCCTAGAATTTTACCAATTTAGACAAGTCATTCCAATTATATAAATATAATACTCATTATGGTGGTCTCGAATAGTATATAAGCCAAGTTCTAAAGTTTACAAGTCACCGGCACACTCATAGATTTGTGAATTTTGAAAAATCACAATTTTTGAAAATAACGTCTTGTGTGCAGCTATGCAACTTAGATCTTAAACAAAAACATGCTAAAAATTTTTAAGTTTGATATATTAAGCACATTTTAAGCATAATTTTTTGAAAAATTTTAGGACAAGTAATTGTTAAGTGTTCTAATTCTCCAATCCCCCCCACTTAAGTTAAACAACGTCCTCGTTGTTTGTATAAAAGGTTAAAAACTGGAAAATAAAAGAATTAGAACAGGAAAACTCCCCTGAGATTTGCTCGGTATGATCCTCCATTTGATAAGAGCAAAAATCATCTTTCTTGTGGATGAGAACGTTAAAGCTTCATACTTGATGTATCCACAGGAAATCCAGGAAACTATAATACCACCAACACTTTAAAACACACCTAAGATAAGAAAGGTTCAAACTTGCATAATACATTAGTAGTTAGGAAAAATAAAACTTAAAAATTAAAACTGAAAATCATCAGGTCAGTCGATGCGCCGTATCTTATGGAAGAAGATACGCCGTATCGAGCCTGGAATTAATACGGATCAGAATAAAGATGCGCCGCATCCTTAACCAGGGATGCGCCGCATTAAAATAAACTGATAAATAGTTTTAAAGTCGAAAATAAAAATGCAGAAAAATAAAATAAGATATGACCATTGCAGGAGATGCGTCGCATCTCAGGATTGAGATGCGCCGTATCCTCATGCGGGCCTGACTGACTCGACACAGAAAACAGAATAATAAAAATTCTCCGGGTTGTCTCCCGGTAAGCACTTGTCTTTATTCCAGAGTCTTCAAGTTAGACTCACGTTCAGCTCTTTAATATTGATCATTGAAGGAGTCGGAAACATCGCGCTCCTTTATCGCCAATTCAGTAATATTGAACACTCCTTGCTCGTCCTTAATTTCCACTCCGTTCTTCTTTAATATCTGTATAAACAAAGTCCTGTCCCTTTCGGGCAGAGATGACAAAATGATAGACGGGAAATTCTTATTATCATATAGGCACAAATAAGCAAGGTGGGGTGGTAGTTCAATAAACACATCATTATTCAAATTCGTTTTCTCAACTATTCTCCTACGTTTATTAATTACTACACAATCATACCACTCATCATCAGAATCATTAACAACATTGCGTCTAAGTTCGGTAGGTACATTAAGGTCAATGAATTCCTCAAAGTTCTCATGATTAGGATTAGTTGAGTTGTTTTGAATCAATGTTTCTCCCATAAGTCTAGCTTCAAGATTGAGGTACATACGCTCTCTTAATCCTAGCACATAAACACCTCTAATTATGCTTTTAACCGGATCTTGGCACTTATAGACTAGTTTATTATTCCCTACCCTTAATGAGATTTTTCTCTTAAACACATCAATCTTAGCATGGGCAGTAGACAAGAAAGGTCTTCCGAGGATTAAAGGAATCTTAACATCCTCGGGCATGTCTAGTATAACAAAGTCTACGGGAAAAATAAACTGCTCAATCTTAACTAGCACATTATTAGCAATCCCTTCAGGTCGTTTTACCGTTTTATCAGCCAATTCAATAAGTAACTTAGTTGGTGCTAATTTTCCTAGTCCTAGGGTAGCGAATGTCTTAAGAGGCATAACACTAACACTAGCTCCTAAGTCAGCTAACACATTATTGAAAGATATATTATTAATAGAACAAGGTAGAGTAAAACTTCCTGGGTCTCTTTCTTTATGAGGCAAGGCATTTGAGTCGGTTGCAGGGCTCTCTTCTTTCATTGTTGCCTTGATCTCCTCTTCAATCTTTGTCTTCTCTTTTAGTAGTCTCCTTAAGCTGATTGAAGAATTAAAGAAAAATTCGGGTCTTGCACCATCATTACCATTCATCGATCTTCTAGGTATATTAGGAGTGACTTCTTCAGTGGTGCTTATGGCCTTGACATGATCTCTTGGGTTGGTTTCAGTTGAGCTCGGTAAACTTCCATATCCCCTTTCTTGAAGAACTTTGCTCATTTGACCAATTTGTTGTTCCAATGCTTTGATCGAAGCTCCTTGATTTCTTGTAGTAGTGTCCGTTGAAGCTCGAATTTCTTTGATCATAGCAGTATTCTCTTCATGTCTTTTAGCAGCATCGGTCATAATTTGCTTTAAAGTATCATCTAAAGTCTGCCTCCTTTCTTGATAAGCGGGATTGAAGTTGTTCCTTTGATATAATCCCGGTGTAGCTTCCCTAAATCTCCCCGAATGTCGGAATGGTTGTCCAAATTGGGTGTAATATGCTTCTTCAAACGTCTCACTTTCATTCTTATTCGGGCAATCTTTAGTGTAGTGAGGTCCTTCGCACTTTTCACATCCAACTTGGGCAGCATACGCTCTTTCATCACGCTTCTTCATTTCTCTACTAATTTTATCCAATTGAGCTTGAATAGCAGCAATCCCGTCAAAATTAGTGCTGCTCTTAGATCTAGTAGAGGTCCCATCGTGCCATTTTTGAGAATGGTCGGCAGCTTCTTGGATTGCTTTCCTAGCATTAGTTGCACTCATTTGAGGTACAGCTCCCTTAGCATCCAAAATCTGTCTTGTAGGCACG
Organism: Artemisia tridentata subsp. tridentata; assembly: GCA_021014915.2. Taxonomy (NCBI): domain Eukaryota; kingdom Viridiplantae; phylum Streptophyta; class Magnoliopsida; order Asterales; family Asteraceae; genus Artemisia; species Artemisia tridentata. Next base: position 207,322,465 of record CP139509.1, on the reverse strand, counting down.
TCCAATCCTTGATAAAACAATATTATCTCCTGCATAGGGGTTAGATAGTGTTGAGGACATTTTACCAATAAATCTTTAAATCGTTCCCAAGCTTGATAAAGAGTTTCATCAGGCTCTTGCTTGAAACTATTGATAGCCTCCATCTTTTTAGCAGTCTTAGCAGGTGGACAATATCTCTTCAGGAATTTGCTCTTCAAATCTCCCCATGTAGTGATTGAACTCGCAGGTTCATTCCTTAGCCACTTGTTAGCAGCTCCTTTTAGTGAGAGTGGAAAGATTCTTAGCATGATTTGATCGTCAGTCACTCCTTCTGAAGTAAACAAATCTGCAATCTCCAGGACCTTTTCAACATGCTCATTAGCATCCTCATGTTCCGTCCCACTGAAAGCATTCTCTCTAAGTTCCTTGAGAAACTGACCCTTCAATTCAAATTTTGACTTATCATCAAACTTAGGTCTAGCAACTCCTGAAGTGTAATCAGCACGGGTACTGTTCATGTATTCCTCTATAGTAGTGTTTTCGCCCATTGTTTCTGTTTCAACTTCCTCTTTTTCTTCAGAAAAGTAATCAAGCTCGAGTGAACTTGAAAGATCAAAGCTTCTTGTGTTGAAAAGCCTTTTAAGCGAATGTAGGGCTCGTTCAGGATCTTCGAAAGGTTGAATCAAGTTCTTCGTAGAACTCCTGGTCATGCACTTCCTGAAATCAACACAAAAATATCAGTAGGGTATGCTCGAGAAAGTAATATATCAGATAATTAATAACGAAAACGGAATACGAAAAATTAAAGTTACTGATATCTGCAGACGATGCGCCGTATCCAAAGAGTTGGATACGCCGTATCTTATAATCGTTAAAATTTAATCAGACTTTATCCAGAAAATAGATACGCCGCTTAGAATTTATGAATGCGCCGTATCGAATTAATTAATCAAAAACCGATATTTATTTAAAATTAAATACGTCGTATTAACGAAAGTTAATGCGCCGTATTTTCGTTACGTTTAAAAATACAAGATTTTTGATTCAGAAGATGCGCCGTATCGATAGAGATCGATACGTCGTATCTGTTTAATAATTCGAAAACTGTTTTTAATTAAAATAATAGATACGCCGTATCTGCTAAAGCAGATGCGTCGTATGGCGTTAACGTTTAGAAAAAAAAAATTTATCAAAAACAGATACGCCGTATCTGCTAAAGCAGATGCGTCGTATTACTTTATCGCTTAGAAAAAAAATTTCTTATTAAAAACAGATACGCCGTATCTTGGGGAAAAGATGCGTCGTATCGAATTAATTAAACGCGTTGTATTAAAAAAATTAAACGCAATACGCCGTATCTGAGAGATCAGATGCGCCGTATCGTTTGATTTAGCACAGTACAACGATAGCAGAACAGAAAAAATACGAAAAATAAAAACAAAAATAAAACAAAAACAAAAATAAAAGCAAACAAATAACACACAATACAACAAATATGCAAAATAATACAATGATGCAATTAATCTAATAAAAAGAAAAACCTAATTAAAATACTAATCAAATTAACAGATAATAACAATTCACTCCCCGGCAGCGGCGCCAAAAACTTGATGCGCGTGATGTGTCGTTGCGGTTTAGCAGTTTTAATGCCTACTCAAGTTTTAAATTTATATTTAGCCGACTTATCAATAACACACACACTTAACGAGCAGTGTACCCGGTCAGTATGAATATAATGGTAAGTAGAGTGTCGATCACTAAGAGTGGAACGTATTATCTCGTTATTCTAATCAGTATTTTAATATCCTAACGCAAGGGGGTTTCAGCCTGAGAGACTGGCACGATTTGTTTGCAATTAAATAATAAAATAAACCAATAGGCACGAATCAGCAAGTAGCACACACGTACACAGATAAATACTCGAGACAATAAGAGGGCTGTCCTTATGATTAAGTAGATTGTCACTTGTTTTATTGATAGCTTTATATGAAGTGTATGTAGTTAACCCTTTCTCGTTGGTCCTATTCATAACGGCGAGTAAACCCTTAATGATTACTTATGTCTAAAAGTTATTCCTAAGTGATCAATTTAGTAATAACCGTGGGAGCCACATTATTTTCCGCAGTCAAATGCCCGCAAGCCACTAATAAACACAGAGGTTATCAATGCACTAATAAGTAGTAACCAAAGACATCAACATATAAACTTTAATTGATGGGAAAGCAAGTATTAAAGGGAGTGCAATCTTTCGTTGTCACATTACACAAGCCACCAATCCTGATGAATTAAAGTTTGCTAACACAATAAAACAAAACTACTTAATGAATTAAACACATGCAGCACCTTCTTACAGCTCTTGTATCTTCGTTTGGTGTGTCTTGTGCTGCCTCCTTGACTGAATTCGTCCTAGGGTTCTGCTGCTTCGGTCTTCGAATCTAATATATTCCCCTGACAAAAGCTCCGGAATTCGTCTGGTCTTGGGGTATTTATAGTTTCTGTCTGAGGTGCGGCGCATCTACTAAGTAGATGCGGCGCATGTACTTAACTTCGCGTGGGGTCCAAGATTATAATATTCAGGAATATTCGTACACCGCCAGAAGATGCGGCGTAACTCCATGATTAGATGCGGCGCATGTCCTCTTGTATCTTGGATCGTATCTGGTGATATCTTAATAGAGATGCGCCGTATGTAATGAGTGAGATGCGGCGCATCTGGAGCAGATTAGTCTTGATCTTCTTCATTTCAGTAGACTCTTAACTTCTTGCATGTTTTGCTCCATAATCAGTCCAAAATCGCTAAGTTTCACCAAATGCTTGTTTTTACCTGAGAATTACAAAAGTAAACGATTAAGTATCAATCCTCATACATAATATAGTAAAACAAGTCAAATTAATAGGATAAATGATTGTAATAAAATGTACTTATTTGAGTTCATCAAATATCCCCCCACTTGAACTTTACTTGTCCCCAAGTAAACCTTAGAATTTCTCTTATGAAAATGTATCCTAAAAGATGTTAGGATTTATTTTTATATTTAAGCATGTATTCGTTTATTTCATAATCACACAACTAAACACTTAACGAATTAGAAGTAAAATAAAATAAGTTGATAAAAGCAAATCTAATCGTTTAACTGTCCAGTCGTGACGAATATTCTATCATAAGCTTGGCAAGTATACACATCTCCTCCACTAAAGCTAAGGAATAACAAGTCTAAAGCGGTAAAAAGGGTTTTTAGGCTTAAGGGTTAATTATTCTTGATCACTATCGATCTCAAATTCCAGAAAAGGCGACAAAATCACAAATACATGATCGAATCCACGAACACGATACTTGCAATTGCTCAAATCCTTAACTCGAATAGGCTAAAGATAGGTCCAAACTTCACCAATAATAATATATCAAAAAGGGCGACAAAATCATAAATACATAGCCGAATCCACGACTACGATACTTAAGATTGCTCAAATCCCTAATCTCAATAAATCAAAGGTTTGGTTGGATAAAGAATAATAAAGGGCATGGATAACATTTGGGATATAAATTGGTGTAAAATGAAAAATAAACAAAACAAATAAATTAAAATCCTAAGTGTGGTTAATCACTATCCCAACCATCCCATGAATAAGACTCATATCATCGAATAACTCACGCTTTAACACTTGAAACACACGCTTTAGGTAGACACGAATTATACTCAACAAGATCTTAATCAAAGAATAAACCTTAATTGGCGTTCCCATAACTGCCAATTCCCATTCAATCCATAGATATAGTACAACAAATAGTGGTGATATCGACCACTTAATACAAAACTTTACATAAGTCGGTTAAAACAAACATCCAACTCTTTTCTTTTTTCTTTTTTTTTTCTTTCTTTCTTTCTTTTCTCATTTTTTCGATTTTTTTTTTTTTTTTTTTTTTTTTTTTTTTTTTTTTCCAAACATAGACATAGATGTGTAAAATTTCACCACATCACTATAATGATAATTCTGGATAATTTTTCCATACTTTTCATAACTTCATAAATAACGGTAATAGTGAAAGCAGTAAACACACGAAAAATAAACTCAAAGATATACAATATTTACTTTCACTCCAATTGCATTGTGCAATTTCCCGACCTAACCAAAGATAATGAATTACGCACACGAACACAGGTAATGTAAGGAAACACACTTTGCCTATAGCAATTAACCAACCACGGATTCTAATCTACAGGGTAGGCTAAGGTGTAAGGGTGTAACGAAACATTTTAAACATAGGTGTAAGAAACGAAAGGAATGGCTCTGAGTGTTTTTCTAGGGGTATCTTACTCTAAAAATGAGAGTAACAAAAGGGTTTATACGGGGGTTAACTAACCAGTGTAGTTAGTTAATAACACATAACATATAATAGGCTATTTGGGTGTAATCCTAGAATTTTACCAATTTAGACAAGTCATTCCAATTATATAAATAATACTCATTATGGTGGTCTCGAATAGTATACAAGCCAAGTTCTAAAGTCGAAAATAAAAATGCAGAAAAATAAAATAAGATATGACCATTGCAGGAGATGCGTCGCATCTCAGGATTGAGATGCGCCGTATCCTCATGCGGGCCTGACTGACTCGACATAGAAAACAGAATAATAAAAATTCTCCGGGTTGTCTCCCGGTAAGCACTTGTCTTTATTCCAGAGTCTTCAAGTTAGACTCACGTTCAGCTCTTTACTCCAATACTTCAGGTTCAAACTCCACCACCTCGTTCTCATTATCCTCAATTTTATTATCAAAGTATTTCTTCACACGTTGCCCGTTCACTTTGAATATATAACCATTTTTATCGCATATTTCAATAGTTCCATATGGATACACTTTCTTGACAACGAACGGTCCCGTCCACCTTGATTTAAGTTTACCAGGATACATCTTTAATCTGGAATTAAATAGTAGCACTTTCTCTCCAATAGTAAATGTTTTATCCCCACGTAACCTCGAGTCATGCCATCTTTTAGTTCTTTCTTTGTAGATCTTAGTATTTTTGTAGGCCTCATCTCTTAGTTCATAGAGTTCATTAAGTTCCATGAAATGGTTCTTCGTTGCAGCTTCCATATCCATATTACAATTCGTCAAAGCCCAATATGCACTTTGTTCAATTTCGACCGGTAGGTGGCATGCTTTTCCGTATACAAGACGAAATGGAGTGCATCCCGTTGGTGTCTTATAGGTTGTACGTGTAACACCCCAACCCAGCAAGGGTAGAAGTATCACATTAATGGCTTCATATCAGATCAAACACAACATACATTCAATAGTAATACAAAGATTCTCAAAGGTTACAAATGAAATACTGAATACACAAGGATACAAGGGAAACAAAAGCTAACTACTAAGTCTGCAAAAGCAACTCCTTCTAATGGTCTCTACTTCAGAATAACTATCAAAGTCTTCTAAGTCCAAAAGTCTCTTCACTCATACCCAAAACCCGTCGTCCTGCTTATTACCTGCCGCACACGAAAAGAAAACGTGCGGCTGAGCTTAAAAAGCTCAGTGAACAGATACATATACAAAACAAAGAATAACGAAACAGAAATATAATATGGGCAATAGGAATGTCATCAGGTATAACGAAACAAATGGATAATAAGAGAAGAAATAGGATAGTCATCTACCACGAGCCCAGAATCAAAGTCATAATCTCAACATCATAATCTCAAAGTCATAATCTCACAATCAGAGGGGATACCTCTCAGGCAACCAGATAATATGAGGGGTGTCCTCATGTATCATAATAGTGGAGTGATCAGCTCCCAGAAATGTGAAAGGCGTGTATTGCACACAAGCACCAGTCACCTCAAAGTCATACTCAAAGTCATAGTTAAATCCACTAAACAAAACATGCCTAGGATTGCAATCCATACGCCCCCAAACTCAAAGTCAATCTCAAAGTCAAGTAGCCATGGCAGATTATATAAAAGGGACGGTGTGAGAAATCACTCCCCCACACAGGAGTCATGCCAGTGGTGCATCACAGACATGGCCAGGTTACCTTCCTGGCTAGGAAAGTACAAAAATGGCTCGGGTATCAAACTAAGAGTCATGTCTCAAAATCATAGCTCAAGGTCATATATCAAAAGGTGCATCTCAAAGTCATATCAAAGGTAATATCAAAGGTTCATTCAAAGGGAACATAGAAATGGCTTGGGAAATCTTAACTGAATCATAACTCAAAATCAATGTATAAGAACCCTTACTGAAAAAGGGCAGAGTATCTGTACCTTATTCAAAGCAAGCAAACAGAAAAGAAACGTCACAAGATGATCACTCCCTCTTCACGGAACCTATACGAATTAATAGCCAAGTATTACTTTAAGTTCATATGAATTTTAGTATGTTTTCCCTTTTTAGTAACTTTTATTTTAAGTAAATTAACCATTTTAAATACTTTCTATTTTTAGTAATTTTGCCGAATTAGTAACTTTCCGAATGACAATCTATTTAACTTAAAGCTTAGTATTAACAATCTCGTAGTTTAGAGTCGATTGTGATACTTTTCTAAAGATTAGGGTCCAATATGTCATTCAAGCAAAGTCTAGAATTTAAACGTAAAAACTACCAAAGTTTAGGATTAAAAATGCAAATTTGGGTTTTCTAGTATCCTTCTTAGGTACGTATTTAAACTACATGAAGGCATGTCTTAATTTCTTCAAGCAAAACATATTATGTTTATAACTCGTAATGAACCCAAAAAATAATAAACGTACGTATCGAACCACGAAACCATACCGGAACCAAGTAAAATAACCCTCATTCTCGGTGTACACTAGTTAACAACTCATGATTTTATGTGATCCTTTCGTACCCATCCGCATATTTCTACGCCGGTCATTCCTTTTTAATGAGACGCACTTTACAATATAATCGTGTATATATATTTGTATGTCTTGTGCATGATTCAAAAAGGCCATGTAAGCCTTCCCTTACCCATGTTACCAACCGACCAAAAGTAATACAAAGGTGTTGTGGACTCAGATATATGGACGAGCAAGGACACAATATTCACCACAGCAACTTCGAACTAAAAAAAAAAAACAAAACCGTTTAATGCATGATCTAAATTTTTCCCAGCCCATCGACACAGAAGTTTTACGTATGAATCACCACTCTTTTGACACCCATAATACAACTTAAATCACCCCTCGATACGCACCCAAAATTCACCCTGTTACACTGTTTTAACACACACCAAAACACCCTAGTTCGTCACCCTTTTCACACTCACCCAACTCCTATAATGACCAGTCTAAACCTCAATTTCCAGCCCACGACACAACACTCTCATACCAGTTTATTCGACATACCAACACACCATATTCGACACACGACACACACTCCGCGAGACATGATCGATTACCCATTTTACCATGCAAACGTGACACACATTAAAACTATGTATCGACACAATATCTCATCATTTCATGCGACTATAAATCCAGGTTTTAGATTGTATTTTAGTGCTCTAACCAGTGCACAAAATCAGATTCATAAGCCCATGTATTATTACTGGTTCGACCCTCAGATTAAACTCATAATGATTTGATCATTTCATGCATTCATATTCATCATTTTATGTGACCACCTTAACTTTTATTCGAATCCTTTTTAGACCGACCAAGTGTAGTTTTAAGTTATACTTTTACAGATGTGTTATGAGTATGGATGTCGAGAGGAATAATATCAGGGATAGGTATACCTTATCGACTGAAACAAGAACAACACAAGGACGAAATGAACCAGAAACCGACCCCAGACTGATTTCCCTATTCGAACCAAACCAACCTCCTTCGAACCTACTGCTACCCACGATCAATACACCTTCTTGAAGCCTTCTTCGTACCACTTTTCTCGAAGCTAAATGACTGCCGCCACCTAAGTTATTTCTAGGGTTTTGCGTGTGAAGTTGGAATGTGATATTGGAAAAAAAAAAAAAAAAAAAAAAAAAAAAAAAAAAAAAGAGGCGTGACCTAGAGTATGGGATGTATGAGGCGTGCAGAAGCTAAATAGGAAGTATGGGCTTGTGATATGGCTAAACAATGAGGTGGTGAATTATAATAGGGAGAGTGAGCAAATCAAGGACCCATCAATTCCCAAATCATATTCGGTCTTATCTCAAAATTTTCCAACCGTGTATAATTGTTTAGCAAGTGAAAATTTGGTCCACATGTGACTTTGAAAACGTGTGATGTAAATTAGGAAGTAATAATGTGCCAAATTTAATATTCCTTAGGTTTATGAATTTATTCAAAACATATAATTTTGTGTAGCTTATTCATATTATACATCTTAAGTTAAGTTTAAAATTGCAAAATGAAATATTAATTCCAAACTTTAGGTTATAGGTTCATATTGTGTGATCTCGAGTCGTAACACGTTATATAACTCAAATTTTAATTTATAGCGTATTTCATAAGTTCTTAAAATTTCCAATTTAGAGGGTATTTTGGTCATCTCGGATTACGTTAAATTTTGGGTTTTACAACTTCTTCCCCTCTAAAAGAAAAATTTCGTCCTCGAAATTTGAAGTCGCCAAGTTAGACGAAGTCGTAGCAAATCGCAAAAGATCGTCACAAACATTCTCACGCCCGAGGAGGTTCTTCCAAAAATGATCTTCAAACCAAATAGTTTCTCATGACTCAATCAAAGCAAGGTGGGTTCAAATCCCTCAGAAGGAGACAATTTAGGTTGATATTGATCAAAAGGTCCATGCAACATAAAATGGATGCTAGGTGCATCTTCAGAAAGCTCATATGGAATACGAACAAAATTTCGGACCAAATTACTGTGTCAACAGTAGAGAGCTATACAGAGAGTTCAAGATTTATAGCTGAGGTCAACGGAATGCAAAACGAGAGTCCAAACTCGTCCAGATATCTAATGAACGAAAGCAGAGTATACGCATGGGTAGAATGAACTTAAAGTCTCACTAATCACAGGCAATCCAACGGAGATCAATTTCTAAACTTCTTAGGTACTCCCCAGGATATCCTATGCCCACAACAAGTGCACGTTATATGATGTAAGTATTATCACGTTGGCCAGACGTCATAATACCGGCATCATATAAATATGCCCTCCTGATGGTCATACTTTATCTCAAGTCGTAATCAAAACCACCTATCTTAATCCACCTAGTACTTCTACAGTCTCAGAGGTCAACAAAATCGAATGCCATAGACAAGAGGGAAAACAAAACTATTCGCAAGAGTATCAAAGCTTCAGATTGCTTAGCAGAAGTGAGGTATGCCGTCACAAGCATCATATCTTCCACAACTCGCCAAAATCTCTCAAAACCAAGTCATCACCGAACATACGAAAATTAAACACGAAACTGAAATGCTTCTAGGGAAACTTAAATCATAAGAGGATCTCATTACTATATAACGAAACTTAAGAGGGTCAACGGAAATGAAAGTTAGGCGCCAAGAATTTCGGCCTTCATAGAATCAATTCTTCCAAACGCAAAGAGTCTGTTTCAAAAATCCGTTCATTCAACACGTCCAATCTCCTCAGTCCGGTTAATCTGTCTTCGTTTGTCCATCGATCGGGAAGTGAAACCAAAATCGGGAACTTGTGTTTGGTTCGTCGAGCCTCCTGCAGTTCTTCCTGGAATGTGATGGAGTAAAGTGAATTTCTAGCATGCTCTTTAAATTCCTTCATCATCCAGTCTGCTTCCACTCTCAATTCATCTTAGTACAACCAAGATGAATAAGGAAGTGAGACTGCATGTCTTCATCAGCTCCAGATTCGCCATCTCGACTTGAATTTCTTCCTCCGCATCGCCAACACTTCAGCCTTGTAAGGAATGTCTTCACTCTTCAGGGTAGTCTTTGTTGTCGTCAACTCCAGGTCAGGCAAAGAACACCGTTGTCTCAACATATATCCATCTCTCTTCTCAGAAGTTCTTGTGGTTGCTTCTTCAGTCCTTCAAACATTTAATGAGGTCGTCTGTTACGGAATTTACAAAGATAGAACGAATCAATCATTGGCACGCGGGAATGAAAAAAATGATTACGGGTAGTGCTACGGTTAGGTTTACGATAGTTGATACTCTGACGCAGAATTTTCTCTTCTTCTTCATAAACTAATAGGGGTATTCAAGGTAATCATTGAGGTGAACAAGGTCATATTCCATCCGCTCCTTCAATCTCTCAATTTCTATAGCATCATGGTTCGCCAACTGCGATCGGTTCGAATTCAATTCCACTTCTTAAACAGGGGGAAACCCAAGAGTTTCATCAGAATCACCAGAATATTTGTACAACAAAACTTCCAATGCCAAGTCTCTAGGGTGGGTACTAATAGATGTCAGTAAACAATCGACAATCAAATGAGATCGAGGTAGATGTTTTCATAGCAGCGTTAACAGATTTGAGCGGTTACCGGATATCATAACGAAAGTGGGATGAAACATATTACTAAAGGTCACAAATCAGATACGGTAGTCCCTGGCAGCGTATGAGGGCCAGCCAATCCATAACTTAAAGACCTCAAAATCGAATATGTCAAAAGTAAACGGATTCGTAGGATGAGTACGGTCGCCAAGCCAGACGGATAGTTCATATATCATGGTCAAGTACATGGTTCATCAAAGTGTGGAGATGGATAAGCGAACAATTCAAGGTGTTGAAGTCTTGATTAGATATTTAGCATAAGTGGCAGGTAGGTTGGGAGTCATCGGAAATACAAACATCGTATAACTGTCAAAAGTCAGGCGTATAGAATATCAGTTATCAGCATCATCATGCTCAGTTAACAAATTCATATCGGGACAAAATTATCGTCACAGTCCATGGCTAATAATCATCAGAGTTCTCATAGGAGTAGTAATGGATTTCGCAAGGACAGGGGAATATCAGATGATACGTTTTATATCCCGCACGGTAATTTAACTTGTAGAATAGGTCAAACATATTAAGGTCAAATGACCTTCAGGATGGTCAGAGGAGTCTTAAACTGCTTATCAGATAGGTCGAAAGTGAAGAACAAAATCAGGTAGAGATACCAAAAGTTTAACAATCAGAAATCATGGTAGGGAGTTCAAAATGGTTTTCAAACACCGAAGGTGAAACATCAGAGGGTAGTCGTCAATGATCAATCAATCTATCCTTTATCAGACTAAAATCAAAGTTAACTATTCAATGGAAAACAGATTGACAACGCGAGTCTTATCGTTCAGAAGTGAGAGGAAAACATTCTTATACTCGTGGTTAAAAACACCACCAGACTTCTCATGGCAACGGAGATGTTTAAGACGAACTCAGATAGGGTCAGAGGATTCATAGATGCTTATCAAAACAAGAGACAATTAACAGAAAGTATCAGATGCTTATCAAAAGTAAAAGGAAAATAACAGAAGGTGTCAAGTACGTCATCGCCAAGGAGATTTTCAGAATGCCCGTAGAGGCATCAAAATGATTAACAGAAGGATCAGAGGTCAGAGTCAGACTCTGTAGACAAGGATCAAATAGTGTCAGGCAATTACTATGCAGTTCTTAATGCCTTCGAGGTTTATTTAGGTTCAAAACTTAGGTAATGCAAAGCATAAGCTTGCGATTTTCCAAAAATGATCTTAACAGACTTTAATCAAAAGCAAGGCACGAATCAAAGTGATGCGGAAGCAAAGATGCTTAAACAAACGCCTTAAAGTCTACCCATTCCTCACTGATCAAAACTTATGTTCCTATAGGGAAATCCTAAAGCAATTTTCAAAGGTTGTCTTACGAGCGCCTACAGGGAAAACTTAGTGGTCCTAACTTACACAGGTCAAGGGTAAATGTATTACAAAATCGCAGCCTGTCTCTCTGATACCATAAATTGTAACACCCCAACCCAGCAAGGGTAGAAGTATCACATTAATGGCTTCATATCAGATCAAACACAACATACATTCAATAGTAATACAAAGATTCTCAAAGGTTACAAATGAAATACTGAATACACAAGGATACAAGGGAAACAAAAGCTAACTACTAAGTCTGCAAAAGCAACTCCTTCTAATGGTCTCTACTTCAGAATAACTATCAAAGTCTTCTAAGTCCAAAAGTCTCTTCACTCATACCCAAAACCCGTCGTCCTGCTTATTACCTGCCGCACACGAAAAGAAAACGTGCGGCTGAGCTTAAAAAGCTCAGTGAACAGATACATATACAAAACAAAGAATAACGAAACAGAAATATAATATGGGCAATAGGAATGTCATAAGGTATAACGAAACAAATGGATAATAAGAGAAGAAATAGGATAGTCATCTACCACGAGCCCAGAACTCAAAGTCATAATCTCAACATCATAATCTCAAAGTCATAATCTCACAATCAGAGGGGATACCTCTCAGGCAACCAGATAATATGAGGGGTGTCCTCATGTATCATAATAGTGGAGTGATCAGCTCCCAGAAATGTGAAAGGCGTGTATTGCACACAAGCACCAGTCACCTCAAAGTCATACTCAAAGTCATAGTTAAATCCACTAAACAAAACATGCCTAGGATTGCAATCCATACGCCCCCAAACTCAAAGTCAATCTCAAAGTCAAGTAGCCATGGCAGATAATATAAAAGGGACGGTGTGAGAAATCACTCCCCCACACAGGAGTCATGCCAGTGGTGCATCACAGACATGGCCAGGTTACCTTCCTGGCTAGGAAAGTACAAAAATGGCTCGGGTATCAAACTAAGAGTCATGTCTCAAAATCATAGCTCAAGGTCATATATCAAAAGGTGCATCTCAAAGTCATATCAAAGGTAATATCAAAGGTTCATTCAAAGGGAACATAGCAATGGCTTGGGAAATCTTAACTGAATCATAACTCAAAATCAATGTATAAGAACCCTTACTGAAAAAGGGCAGAGTATCTGTACCTTATTCAAAGCAAGCAAACAGAAAAGAAACGTCACAAGATGATCACTCCCTCTTCACGGAACCTATACGAATTAATAGCCAAGTATTACTTTAAGTTCATATGAATTTTAGTATGTTTTCCCTTTTTAGTAACTTTTATTTTAAGTAAATTAACCATTTTAAATACTTTCTATTTTTAGTAATTTTGCCGAATTAGTAACTTTCCGAATGACAATCTATTTAACTTAAAGCTTAGTATTAACAATCTCGTAGTTTAGAGTCGATTGTGATACTTTTCTAAAGATTAGGGTCCAATATGTCATTCAAGCAAAGTCTAGAATTTAAACGTAAAAACTACCAAAGTTTAGGATTAAAAATGCAAATTTGGGTTTTCTAGTATCCTTCTTAGGTACGTATTTAAACTACATGAAGGCATGTCTTAATTTCTTCAAGCAAAACATATTATGTTTATAACTCGTAATGAACCCAAAAAATAATAAACGTACGTATCGAACCACGAAACCATACCGGAACCAAGTAAAATAACCCTCATTCTCGGTGTACACTAGTTAACAACTCATGATTTTATGTGATCCTTTCGTACCCATCCGCATATTTCTACGCCGGTCATTCCTTTTTAATGAGACGCACTTTACAATATAATCGTGTATATATATTTGTATGTCTTGTGCATGATTCAAAAAGGCCATGTAAGCCTTCCCTTACCCATGTTACCAACCGACCAAAAGTAATACAAAGGTGTTGTGGACTCAGATATATGGACGAGCAAGGACACAATATTCACCACAGCAACTTCGAACTAAAAAAAAAAAACAAAACCGTTTAATGCATGATCTAAATTTTTCCCAGCCCATCGACACAGAAGTTTTACGTATGAATCACCACTCTTTTGACACCCATAATACAACTTAAATCACCCCTCGATACGCACCCAAAATTCACCCTGTTACACTGTTTTAACACACACCAAAACACCCTAGTTCGTCACCCTTTTCACACTCACCCAACTCCTATAATGACCAGTCTAAACCTCAATTTCCAGCCCACGACACAACACTCTCATACCAGTTTATTCGACATACCAACACACCATATTCGACACACGACACACACTCCGCGAGACATGATCGATTACCCATTTTACCATGCAAACGTGACACACATTAAAACTATGTATCGACACAATATCTCATCATTTCATGCGACTATAAATCCAGGTTTTAGATTGTATTTTAGTGCTCTAACCAGTGCACAAAATCAGATTCATAAGCCCATGTATTATTACTGGTTCGACCCTCAGATTAAACTCATAATGATTTGATCATTTCATGCATTCATATTCATCATTTTATGTGACCACCTTAACTTTTATTCGAATCCTTTTTAGACCGACCAAGTGTAGTTTTAAGTTATACTTTTACAGATGTGTTATGAGTATGGATGTCGAGAGGAATAATATCAGGGATAGGTATACCTTATCGACTGAAACAAGAACAACACAAGGACGAAATGAACCAGAAACCGACCCCAGACTGATTTCCCTATTCGAACCAAACCAACCTCCTTCGAACCTACTGCTACCCACGATCAATACACCTTCTTGAAGCCTTCTTCGTACCACTTTTCTCGAAGCTAAATGACTGCCGCCACCTAAGTTATTTCTAGGGTTTTGCGTGTGAAGTTGGAATGTGATATTGGAAAAAAAAAAAAAAAAAAAAAAAAAAAAAAAAAAAAAAAAAAGAGGCGTGACCTAGAGTATGGGATGTATGAGGCGTGCAGAAGCTAAATAGGAAGTATGGGCTTGTGATATGGCTAAACAATGAGGTGGTGAATTATAATAGGGAGAGTGAGCAAATCAAGGACCCATCAATTCCCAAATCATATTCGGTCTTATCTCAAAATTTTCCAACCGTGTATAATTGTTTAGCAAGTGAAAATTTGGTCCACATGTGACTTTGAAAACGTGTGATGTAAATTAGGAAGTAATAATGTGCCAAATTTAATATTCCTTAGGTTTATGAATTTATTCAAAACATATAATTTTGTGTAGCTTATTCATATCATACATCTTAAGTTAAGTTTAAAATTGCAAAATGAAATATTAATTCCAAACTTTAGGTTATAGGTTCATATTGTGTGATCTCGAGTCGTAACACGTTATATAACTCAAATTTTAATTTATAGCGTATTTCATAAGTTCTTAAAATTTCCAATTTAGAGGGTATTTTGGTCATCTCGGATTACGTTAAATTTTGGGTTTTACAGTACGGAATGCCCATAAAGCATCATTTAACTTGTCAGACCACCCTTTAGGATTATACCCAGTCGTTTTTTTCAAGAATTCGTTTTATAGCTCTATTGGTTACCTCAGTTTGACCATTTGATTGAGGATGGTATGCGGTGGAAACCCTATGATATACTCCATATTTTTGCAAGGCTTTTCCCAGATGGTGATTACAAAAGTGTGTTCCCCTATCACTAATCAATGCTTTAGGAATTCCAAACCTAGAGAACCAACTTTGCAAAAATTTAAGTACTACCTTGCTGTCGTTTGTTGGAGATGCTTGCGCTTCGACCCATTTTGATACGTAATCAACAGCAACCAAAATATATTTATTACCTTTAGATTCAGGAAACGGTCCCATGAAGTCTAATCCCCATATGTCGAAAACTTCACATACATGGATATAGTTTTGCGGCATTTCGTTTCTTGATGTAATATTTCCGGATCGTTGACACGCATCACATCCTTTTATATAATCTTTCGCATCCTCCAACATATTGGGCCAATAAAATCCCGCATCCAGGATCTTTCTTCTCGTGATGACTGGACCGTGATGTCCCCCTGTTGGCCCTGAATGGCAATGTGCCAATATTGCTGCGATGTCATCACCGTCTACGCATCTTCGTATAATATTGTCAGGACATAATTTAAAGGCATAAGGTTCATCCCAAATATACTCGTTAGCGCGAGTTATAAACCTTCTTTTCTCGTCGGATGTTAGCCCTTTTGGAATTTCATTTGCAACAATAAAGTTTATAAAGTCGGCATACCATGGTCCATTATTATTGCTCTTAATTCCTACCATCATAAGGTGTTCATCAGGAAAGTCATCAGCTATTTCCCTTTCGTCAAGCACCTCCATATCAGGGTTTTCAAGTCTAGATAAGTGGTCAGCAGCTAGATTCTCGGCACCCTTTTTATCTTTAATTTCAATATCGAATCCTTGGAGCAATAAAACCCACCTAATAAGCCTTGGCTTGGCATCCTGTTTATGGAACAAATACTTCAAAGCAGAATGGTCAGTGTAAACCATAGTTTTTGACAATATAAGATATGATCTAAATTTATCGAATGCAAAAACTACTGCTAAAAGTTCTTTTTCCGTGGTGGTGTAGTGTTCTTGGGCATTATTCAATGTTTTGCTAGCATAATAAATTGGCTTAAATTTCTTATCTATCTTTTGGCCAAGTACGGCTCCAACAGCATAATCACTAGCATCACACATTAGTTCAAAAGGCAGATTCCAATCCGGCGAAATTATAATGGGTGCAGAAGTTAGTTTTTCTTTAAGTATATTAAATGCCTTTTTGCAATCTTCAGAAAAATCAAACTTTGCATCCTTCAGCAACAATTGGGTCATAGGCCTAGATATTTTTGAAAAATCCTTTATGAACCTACGATAAAATCCAGCGTGCCCTAGAAAACTTCTAACGCCTTTTACGTTAGTGGGGTAAGGTAGTTTGGCAATTACATCAATTTTAGCTTTATCGACTTCTATACCTTTCCCAGAAATTTTGTGTCCTAACACAATTCCCTCTCTAACCATAAAATGACATTTTTCCCAATTAAGAACAAGGTTAGTTTCTTCACACCTAGCAAGCATTTTATCAAGTTTAAAGAGACAATCATTAAATGAGTTACCGAACACCGAAAAGTCGTCCATGAAGACTTCCATAAAGTCTTCTACCATATCATGGAAGATAGCCGTCATACAACGTTGGAAAGTAGCAGGGGCGTTGCATAGTCCGAACGGCATTCTCCTATAGGCGAAGGTTCCATAAGGGCAGGTGAAAGTCGTCTTCTCTTGATCCTCGGGGGCAATGGGTATTTGGAAGAAACCTGAAAAACCATCCAAAAAACAATAATAATCATATCCTGATAGTCTTTCTAACATTTGATCAATAAATGGAAGAGGGAAGTGATCTTTTCGCGTAGCATCATTGAGTTTGCGGTAGTCGATGCAAACTCTCCATCCGGTAACAGTTCTTGAAGGGATTAGCTCATTGTCGTCATTGAGTACTACCGTCATTCCTCCTTTTTTTGGTACAACGTGGATAGGACTGACCCACGAGCTGTCGGAAATTGGGTAGATAAGTCCGGAGTCAAGTAACTTTACGATTTCATTTTTCACCACATCTTGGACTTTTGGATTCAAACGCCTTTGAGGTTGGATAGTTGGTTTGAATTCATCCTCCATAAGGATTTTATGTGTACAAAATGACGGGCTAATTCCCTTAATATCAGACATACTCCACGCTAATGCTCCTCTTCGTTTATATAGTACCTGCAAAAGAGACTCTTTTTCTTTTGGCGTTAAGTCAGATGCAATAATAACGGGTGAATTAGTATTTCCGTTTAAATAAGCATATTCCAAAGTAAAAGGAAGATCCTTAAGCACAGGTTTAACATTATCAATTTCAGTAGCACTAGCGGAATAAACCTGTTCTTTAATTATATCGCTGCTGTCATCAGATAGATGCGCCGCATCGAGGTTTTCGATGCGCCGTATCGCGTTACATACAGCAGAATCAGCAACTAAATTATAATCAATAGTATTCTCATCAACTTGATCTTCTATAGCAATTGTGTTTTCTAAATTTTTAAGCAGAAAAGAATCAAGCAAATTATTTTTTAACAATCTCTGAGTAAATTGATTAATCGTGTCATCAGAAACATCGATGTTATAGCATTCATCATCATCGGAATTATCTTTACTCATAGATTGTTCCATGTTAAACTCAACCTCATCTTTTCCTATGGTAAGAGTTATTTTTTTATTAAAAACATCAATCATGGCCCTAGCAGTGGCTAAAAATGGTCGTCCTAATATTATAGGAGTTCTAGAATTTTCAGGCATATCAAGGATAACGAAGTCGATAGGTAATTCAAATTTATCAACTTTTATTAATATATTTTCCGCTATTCCTAATGGGTATTGTATGGACCTATCAGCTAGTTCTAAGCACATCCTAGTAGGTTTTGGTTCACCAAGACCTAATTTATCATACATAGAAGAGGGCATAAGACTTATACTAGCTCCTAGGTCGGCTAAGGCATTTTCAATATGCAAATTTTTAATTTGACAAGGAATAGTGAAACTCCCTGGATCTTTTTCTTTAGACGGAAGTGTGTTGAGCAATGCCGCTGAGCTTCTTTTCCCCATTGTTATGGTGCAAGCCTCTTCGAGTTTAGACTTGTTTGTAAGCAAGCTTTTCAGATATTTAGCATATTTCGGCATTTGCACTAGGGCTTCCATAAATGGTATGCTTAGCTGCAGCTGCTTGAGATTCTCCAGGAATTTCTTTTGATAGGCATCTTCTTTCTCTTTCCTTACCCTATGTGGGAAAGGTGGTGTTGATCGTTTAGGTTCAACAGAAGGTTCTCTTCTAATTACAGGTTCTGGATCAGTCTCTTTTGGTTGCTCTTGCTCAGGTGATAAAGATTCAGGGGAAATTTTTTTGGTACTGTCATCCTCGGGTGTCTCTCCGATTTGAAAGGTTGACTTTCCGCCCCTGGTTGTAATTCCTTTCAGATAGTGGTAAGTATTCCACTATATAGTGGTAAGTATATAATGCCTAGTCAAAAACTTGATGCGCGTGATGTGTCGTTGCGGTTTAGCAGTTTTAATGCCTACTCAAGTTTTAAATTTATATTTAGCCGACTTATCAATAACACACACACTTAACGAGCAGTGTACCCGGTCAGTATGAATATAATGGTAAGTAGAGTGTCGATCACTAAGAGTGGAACGTATTATCTCGTTATTCTAATCAGTATTTTAATATTCTAACGCAAGGGGGTTTCAGCCTGAGAGACTGGCACGATTTGTTTGCAATTAAATAATAAAATAAACCAATAGGCACGAATCAGCAAGTAGCACACACGTACACAGATAAATACTCGAGACAATAAGAGGGCTGTCCTTATGATTAAGTAGATTGTCACTTGTTTTATTGATAGCTTTATATGAAGTGTATGTAGTTAACCCTTTCTCGTTGGTCCTATTCATAACGGCGAGTAAACCCTTAATGATTACTTATGTCTAAAAGTTATTCCTAAGTGATCAATTTAGTAATAACCGTGGGAGCCACATTATTTTCCGCAGTCAAATGCCCGCAAGCCACTAATAAACACAGAGGTTATCAATGCACTAATAAGTAGTAACCAAAGACATCAACATATAAACTTTAATTGATGGGAAAGCAAGTATTAAAGTGAGTGCAATCTTTCGTTGTCACATTACACAAGCCACCAATCCTGATGAATTAAAGTTTGCTAACACAATAAAACAAAACTACTTAATGAATTAAACACATGCAGCACCTTCTTACAGCTCTTGTATCTTCGTTTGGTGTGTCTTGTGCTGCCTCCTTGACTGAATTCGTCCTAGGGTTCTGCTGCTTCGGTCTTCGAATCTAATATATTGCTCTCACAAAAAGCTCTGGAATTCATTTGGTCTTGGGGTATTTATAGTTTCTGTCTGAGGGAAGATGCGGCGCATCTAGTAAGTAGATGCGGCGCATTGACTTAACTTCGCGTGGGGTCCAAGATTATAATATTCAGGAATATTCGTACACCGCCAGAAGATGCGGCGTAACTCCATGATTAGATGCGGCGCATGTCCTCTTGTATCTTGGATCGTATCTGGTGATATCTTGATATAGATGCGCCGTATGTAATGAGTGAGATGCGGCGCATCTGGAGCAGATTAGTCTTGATCTTCTTCATTTCAGTAGACTCTTAACTTCTTGCATGTTTTGTTCCATAATTAGTCCAAAATCGCTAAGTTTCACCAAATGCTTGTTTTTACCTGAGAATTACAAAAGTAAACGATTAAGTGTCAATCCTCATACATAATATAGTAAAACAAGTCAAATTAATAGGATAAATGATAGTAATAAAATGTACTTATTTGAGTTCATCAAATATCCCCCCACTTGAACTTTACTTGTCCCCAAGTAAACCTTAGAATTTCTATTATGAAAATGTATCCTAAAAGATGTTAGGATTTATTTTTATATTTAAGCATGTATTCGTTTATTTCATAATCACACAACTAAACACTTAACGAATTAGAAGTAAAATAAAATAAGTTGATAAAAGCAAATCTAATCGTTTAACTGTCCAGTCGTGACGAATATTCTATCATAAGCTTGGCAAGTATACACATCTCCTCCACTAAAGCTAAGGAATAACAAGTCTAAAGCGGTAAAAAGGGTTTTTAGGCTTAAGGGTTAATTATTCTTGATCACTATCGATCTCAAATTCCAGAAAAGGCGACAAAATCACAAATACATGATCGAATCCACGAACACGATACTTGCAATTGCTCAAATTCTTAACTCGAATAGGCTAAAGATAGGTCCAAACTTCACCAATAATAATATATCAAAAAGGGCGACAAAATCATAAATACATAGCCGAATCCACGACTACGATACTTAAGATTGCTCAAATCCCTAATCTCAATAAATCAAAGGTCTGGTTGGATAAAGAATAATATAGGGTATGGATAATATTTGGGATATAAATTGGTGTAAAATGAAAAATAAACAAAACAAATAAATTAAAATCCTAAGTGTGGTTAATCACTATCCCAACCATCCTATGAATAAGACTCATATCATCGAATAACTCACGCTTTAACACTTGAAACACACGCTTTAGGTAGACACGAATTATACTCAACAAGATCTTAATCAAAGAATAAACCTTAATTGGCGTTCCCATAACTGCCAATTCCCATTCAATCCATAGATATAGTACAACAAATAGTGGTGATATCGACCACTTAATACAAAACTTTACATAAGTCGGTTTAAAACAAACATCCAACTCTTTTTTTTTTTTTTTTTTTTCTTTCTTTCTTTCTTTTCTCATTTTTTCGATTTTTTTTTTTCTTTTTTTTTTTTCAAACATAGACATAGATGTGTAAAATTTCACCACATCACTATAATGATAATTCTGGATAATTTTTTCATACTTTTCATAACTTCAGAAATAACGGTAATAGTGAAAGCAGTAAACACACGAAAAATAAACTCAAAGATATACAATATTTACTTTCACTCCAATTGCATTGTGCAATTTCCCGACCTAACCATAGATAATGAATTACGCACACGAACACAGTTAATGTAAGGAAACACACTTTTCCTATAGCAATTAACCAACCACGGATTCTAATCTACAGGGTAGGCTAAGGTGTAAGGGTGTAACGAAACATTTTAAACATAGGTGTAAGAAACGAAAGGAATGGCTCTGAGTGTTTTTCTAGGGGTATCTTACTCTAAAAATGAGAGTAACAATAGGGTTTATACGGGGGTTAACTAACCAGTGTAGTTAGTTAATAACACATAACATATAATAGGCTATTTGGGTGTAATCCTAGAATTTTACCAATTTAGACAAGTCATTCCAATTATATAAATATAATACTCATTATGGTGGTCTCGAATAGTATATAAGCCAAGTTCTAAAGTTTACAAGTCACCGGCACACTCATAGATTTGTGAATTTTGAAAAATCACAATTTTTGAAAATAACGTCTTGTGTGCAGCTATGCAACTTAGATCTTAAACAAAAACATGCTAAAAATTTTTAAGTTTGATATATTAAGCACATTTTAAGCATAATTTTTTGAAAAAGTTTAGGACAAGTAATTGTTAAGTGTTCTAATTCTCCAATCCCCCCACTTAAGTTAAACAACGTCCTCGTTGTTTGTATAAAAGGTTAAAAACTGGAAAATAAAATAATTAGAACAGGAAAACTCCCCTGAGATTTGCTCGGTATGATCCTCCATTTGATAAGAGCAAAAATCATCTTTCTTGTGGATGAGAACGTTAAAGCTTCATACTTGATGTATCCACAGGAAATCCAGGAAACTATAATACCACCAACACTTTAAAACACACCTAAGATAAGAAAGGTTCAAACTTGTATAATACATTAGTAGTTAGGAAAAATAAAACTTAAAAATTAAAACTGAAAATCATCAGGTCAGTCGATGCGCCGTATCTTATGGAAGAAGATACGCCGTATCGAGCCTGGAATAAATACGGATCAGAATAAAGATGCGCCGCATCCTTAACCAGGGATGCGCCGCATTAAAATAAACTGATAAATAGTTTTAAAGTCGAAAATAAAAATGCAGAAAAATAAAATAAGATATGACCATTGCAGGAGATGCGTCGCATCTCAGGATTGAGATGCGCCGTATCCTCATGCGGGCTTGACTGACTCGACACAGAAAACAGAATAATAAAAATTCTCCGGGTTGTCTCCCGGTAAGCACTTGTCTTTATTCCAGAGTCTTCAAGTTAGACTCACGTTCAGCTCTTTATTTAGTTCTTGTCACGGTCCATCCTTCTTCCTTCATCCGAAAGATTTTCCCGTATATTTCTGCGACGTTTTCTTCCGTTCGACTTAATCTAATATAACTCTTTGTCTTCGCCGCAGTATACTCTTCATCAGGACCTAAAGAATATTTGATGATTTTAAATTTTTCAGAAATAATAATGGGTGGCTCATTGTAAGGAATCCCAAGTAGTCGACACTTCCTTTTGGTAAACTCTTCATTGTCTTTATCAACGAACTCGAAATAAGGATCCTTAATCAAATAATCATCTAGTTCTTCAATTAATGACTTATTGTCTTGAATCGCCTCCCATTCTCTTTCCAAATCCCATTGTAACCGTCGACTAAGCTTCGTAAAATCATCAAATTGTTCATGCACCCATTCCCAGAAAGTAGTATTCGATGTTCCTTTGAGTCCTTTCAAGCGTTCAATTCTACCCTTTTCTTGCAAAGCCTTCGCTTTTTGTGGGCAGTCTTCAACATTATCGTACCACTCATAATCTTCAAAGGTTACATCGTTTCCAACCCGTTTCATCCCAATTATACTTCCCCCATTACAGGTTCCGTCATTTTTATAATCACAGGTCGGCCAAACACTACTTCCATCCTTGAAAACGAAGGGTGTACAGGTATGATTAATGTGCTCAACATCCCATGGTTTATCCCAAACCCATGGTACTTGGTCATTCCATTCGTAGCACTAGGTGTTTTTGAAATCATCATAAGTCTTAAATCCTGGTAGATCTCCAGTTAGCACATCATCGTCGACTCGAAGAAGGTAGTTAAATTCTTTGAACTGCTTGCACAAGGGTGTCTCATAATCGAACACATCAATGTCTATTCTGAATAACTCTTCAATGCCTTCATTGATTGTTGAATCATGAAGTGACGACCCATAATCGCTTTCTACTTCTTCATCTTCTCCTCTCATCCAATATACCCATAATGCATCCTTAGTAGCTCGATCCATGCTCTTATGGTTATTAAACTTACTAGCCAACCATTCTGAAAAATCAACATCGTTAGGATCGTGGTTAACGTCAAAGCAAGCCTTTCCAATCATATTCTTTTTTATTTCCATGAACTCGTTAAATTGCTTCTTAAAACTCCGAGTCAACCATGAAGTCATAATCTGCTTGACTTCATTTGCAGGGGCAAATTCCAGACTACCATATTTGAGTTCTAGCCAATCATTGAGGGAGAGGTCTATCAATCTTACCAATCTGCCATGAAATAGTAATTCCGCCAAAGCGTAATTTCTGTCATTATCCAGATAGTTCTCATTTAATCCCCAGTACTGTTCGGAATAAGGCATGTAAGAGATTTGGGTATTGCCTCCACCACAGCTGTTGTTGCTTGAGTCCATGTATGCAAGATAGAATTTCCCATCATCTTCTTCGATAGTAGTCCAGTTCAATCCTTCGGCTTCAATGATAGGCCATAAGAGCGACAATTCTTCTCCAGTGTACCTCACAAATACATCATAAGAGAATACCTCTTTGTCAATGTTGCATAAACGCATGAATTCCTTAAAAACAACTTCAAGAGGAGTCTCCCAAGAGAATAAATCTGCATCGATCATGAGCACATTGAATGAATCTGAAAACAAGCATTCCTTAGCAAGATATCCGTTAACTGACATGTCTTCCATAGCAAAATCTGTCATCCAAGGTAAAATCATCAGTAGGATTTGTTCGCTAGAAGAGAAATTAATGAATATAGAAACGGATATATGAATACAAATAGCTGATATCTGCAGACGATGCGCCGTATCCAAATAGTTGGATACGCCGTATCTTATAATCGTTAAAATTTAATCAGACTTTATCCAGAAAATAGATACGCCGCTTAGAATTTATGAATGCGCCGTATCGAATTAATTAATCAAAAATCGATATTTATTTAAAATTAAATACGTCGTATTAACGAAAGTTAATGCGCCGTATTTTCGTTACGTTTAAAAATACGAGATTTTTGATTCAGAAGATGCGCCGTATCGACAGAGTAGGCATTATATACTTACCGGCAGCGGCGCCAAAAACTTGATGCGCGTGATGTGTCGTTGCGGTTTAGCAGTTTTAATGCCTACTCAAGTTTTAAATTTATATTTAGCCGACTTATCAATAACACACACACTTAACGAGCAGTGTACCCGGTCAGTATGAATATAATGGTAAGTAGAGTGTCGATCACTAAGAGTGGAACGTATTATCTCGTTATTCTAATCAGTATTTTAATATCCTAACGCAAGGGGGTTTCAGCCTGAGAGACTGGCACGATT
Source organism: Artemisia tridentata subsp. tridentata (assembly GCA_021014915.2). Lineage (NCBI taxonomy): Eukaryota > Viridiplantae > Streptophyta > Magnoliopsida > Asterales > Asteraceae > Artemisia > Artemisia tridentata. Next base: position 207,297,661 of record CP139509.1, on the reverse strand, counting down.
TGTTTGCAATTAAATAATAAAATAAACCAATAGGCACGAATCAGCAAGTAGCACACACGTACACAGATAAATACTCGAGACAATAAGAGGGCTGTCCTTATGATTAAGTAGATTGTCACTTGTTTTATTGATAGCTTTATATGAAGTGTATGTAGTTAACCCTTTCTCGTTGGTCCTAATCTTATCGGCGAGTAAACCCTTAATGATTACTTATGTCTAAAAGTTATTCCTAAGTGATCAATTTAGTAATAACCGTGGGAGCCACATTATTTTCCGCAGTCAAATGCCCGCAAGCCACTAATAAACACAGAGGTTATCAATGCACTAATAAGTAGTAACCAAAGACATCAACATATAAACTTTAATTGATGGGAAAGCAAGTATTAAAGGGAGTGCAATCTTTCGTTGTCACATTACACAAGCCACCAATCCTGATGAATTAAAGTTTGCTAACACAATAAAACAAAACTACTTAATGAATTAAACACATGCAGCACCTTCTTACAGCTCTTGTATCTTCGTTTGGTGTGTCTTGTGCTGCCTCCTTGACTGAATTCGTCCTAGGGTTCTGCTGCTTCGGTCTTCGAATCTAATATAATGCCCTGACAAAAAGCTCCGGAATTCGTCTGGTCTTGGGGTATTTATAGTTTCTGTCTGAGGTGAGATGTGGCGCATCTTGTAAGTAGATGCGGCGCATGTACTTAACTTCGCGTGGGGTCCAAGATTATAATATTCAGAAATATTCGTACACCGCCAGAAGATGCGGCGTAACTCCATGATTAGATGCGGTGCATGTCCTCTTGTATCTTGGATCGTATCTGGTGATATCTTGATAGAGATGCGCCGTATGTAATGAGTGAGATGCGGCGCATCTGGAGCAGATTAGTCTTGATCTTCTTCATTTCAGTAGACTCTTAACTTCTTGCATATTTTGCTCCATAATTAGTCCAAAATCGCTAAGTTTCACCAAATGCTTGTTTTTACCTGAGAATTACAAAAGTAAACGATTAAGTATCAATCCTCATACATAATATAATAAAACAAGTCAAATTAATAGGATAAATGATAGTAATAAAATGTACTTATTTGAGTTCATCAAATATCCCCCCACTTGAACTTTACTTGTCCCCAAGTAAACCTTAGAATTTCTCTTATGAAAATGTATCCTAAAAGATGTTAGGATTTATTTTTATATTTAAGCATGTATTCGTTTATTTCATAATCACACAACTAAACACTTAACGAATTAGAAGTAAAATAAAATAAGTTGATAAAAGCAAATCTAATCGTTTAACTGTCCAGTCGTGACGAATATTCTATCATAAGCTTGGCAAGTATACACATCTCCTCCACTAAAGCTAAGGAATAACAAGTCTAAAGCGGTAAAAAGGGTTTGTAGGCTTAAGGGTTAATTATTCTTGATCACTATCGATCTCAAATTCCAGAAAAGGCGACAAAATCACAAATACATGATCGAATCCACGAACACGATACTTGCAATTGCTCAAATCCTTAACTCGAATAGGCTAAAGATAGGTCCAAACTTCACCAATAATAATATATCAAAAAGGGCGACAAAATCATAAATACATAGCCGAATCCACGACTACGATACTTAAGATTGCTCAAATCCCTAATCTCAATAAATCAAAGGTTTGGTTGGATAAAGAATAATAAAGGGCATGGATAACATTTGGGATATAAATTGGTGTAAAATGAAAAATAAGCAAAACAAATAAATTAAAATCCTAAGTGTGGTTAATCACTATCCCAACCATCCCATGAATAAGACTCATATCATCGAATAACTCACGCTTTAACACTTGAAACACACGCTTTAGGTAGACACGAATTATACTCAACAAGATCTTAATCAAAGAATAAACCTTAATTGGCGTTCCCATAACTGCCAATTCCCATTCAATCCATAGATATAGTACAACATTTAGTGGTGATATCGACCACTTAATACAAAACTTTACATAAGTTGGTTAAAACAAACATCCAACTCTTTTTTTTTTTTTTTTTTTTTTTTTTTTTTTTTTTTTTTCAAACATAAACATAGATGTGTAAAATTTCACCACATCACTATAATGATAATTCTGGATAATTTTTCCATACTTTTCATACTTCAGAAATAACGGTAATAGTGAAAGTAGTAAACACACGAAAAATAAACTCAAAGATATACAATATTTACTTTCACTCCAATTGCATTGTGCAATTTCCCGACCTAACCAAAGATAATGAATTACGCACGCGAACACAGGTAATGTAAGGAAACACACCTTGCCTATAGCAATTAACCAACCACGGATTCTAATCTACAGGGTAGGCTAAGGTGTAAGGGTGTAACGAAACATTTTAAACATAGGTGTTAGAAACGAAAGGAATGGCTCTGAGTGTTTTTCTAGGGGTATCTTACTCTAAAAATGAGAGTAACAAAAGGGTTTATACGGGGGTTAACTAACCAGTGTAGTTAGTTAATAACACATAACATATAATAGGCTATTTGGGTGTAATCCTAGAATTTTACCAATTTAGACAAGTCATTCCAATTATATAAATATAATACTTATTATGGTGGTCTCGAATAGTATACAAGCCAAGTTCTAAAGTTTACAAGTCACCGGCACACTCATAGATTTGTGAATTTTGAAAAATCACAATTTTTAAAAATAACATCTTGTGTGCAGTTATTCAACTTAGATCTTAAACAAAAACATGCTAAAAATTTTTAAGTTTGATATATTAAGCACATTTTAAGCATAATTTTTGAAAAAGTTTAGGACAAGTAATTGTTAAGTGTTCTAATTCTCCAATCCCCCCACTTAAGTTAAACAACGTCCTCGTTGTTTGTATAAAAGGTTAAAAACTGGAAAATAAAAGAATTAGAACAGGAAAACTCCCCTGAGATTTGCTCGGTATGATCCTCCATTTGATAAGAGCAAAAATCATCTTTCTTGTGGATTAGAACGTTAAAGCTTCATACTTGATGTATCCACAGGAAATCCAGGAAACTATAATACCACCAACACTTTAAAACACACCTAAGATAAGAAAGGTTCAAACTTGCATAATACATTAGTAGTTAGGAAAAATAAAACTTAAAAATTAAAACTGAAAATCATCAGGTCAGTCGATGCGCCGTATCTTATGGAAGAAGATACGCCGTATCGAGCCTGGAATAAATACGGATCAGAATAAAGATGCGCCGCATCCTTAACCAGGGATGCGCCGCATTAAAATAAACTGATAAATAGTTTTAAAGTCGAAAATAAAAATGCAGAAAAATTAAAATAAGATATGACCATTGCAGGAGATGCGTCGCATCCCAGGATTGAGATGCGCCGTATCCTCAGCGGGCCTGACTGACTCGACACGGAAAACAGAATAATAAAAATTCTCCGGGTTGTCTCCCGGCCAGCACTTGTCTTTATTCCAGAGACTTCAAGTTAGACTCACGTTCAGCTCTTTAATATCGATCATTGAAGGAGTCGGAAACATCGCGCTCCTTCATCGCCAATTCAGTAATATTGAACACTCCTTGCTCGTCCTTAATTTCCACGCCGTTCTTCTTTAATATCTGTATAAACAAAGTCTTGTCCCTTTCGGGCAGAGATGACAAAATAATAGACTGGAAATTCTTATTATCTTATAGGCACAAATAAGCAAGGTGGGGTGGTAGTTCAATAAACACATCATTATTCAAATTCGTTTTCTCAACTATTCTCCTACGTTTATTAATTACTACACAATCATACCACTCATCATCAGAGTCATTAACAACATTGCGTCTAAGTTCGGTAGGTACATTAAGGTCAATGAATTCCTCAAAGTTCTCATGATTAGGATTAGTTGAGTTATTTTGAATCAATGTTTCTCCCATAAGTCTAGCTTCAAGATCGAGGTCCATACGCTCTCTTAATCCTAGCACATAAACACCTCTAATTATGCTTTTAACCGGATCTTGGCACTTATAGACTAGTTTATTATTCCCTACCCTTAATGAGATTTTTCTCTTAAACACATCAATCTTAGCATGGGCAGTAGACAAGAAAGGTCTTCCGAGGATTAAAGGAATCTTAACATCCTCGGGCATGTCTAGTATAACAAAGTCTACGGGAAAAATAAACTGCTCAATCTTAACTAGCACATTATTAGCAATCTCTTCAGGTTGTTTTACCGTTTTATCAGCCAATTCAATAAGTAACTTAGTTGGTGCTAATTTTCCTAGTCCTAGGGTAGCGAATGTCTTAAGAGGCATAACACTAACACTAGCTCCTAAGTCAGCTAACACATTATTGAAAGATATATTATTAATAGAACAAGGTAGAGTAAAACTTCCTGGGTCTCTTTCTTTATGAGGCAAGGCATTTGAGTCGGTTGCAGGGCTCTCTTCTTTCATTGTTGCCTTGATCTCCTCTTCAATCTTTGTCTTCTCTTTTAGTAGTCTCCTTAAGCTGATTGAAGAATTAAAGAAAAATTCGGGTCTTGCACCATCATTACCATTCATCGATCTTCTAGGTATATTAGGAGTGACTTCTTCAGTGGTGCTTATGGCCTTGACATGATCTCTTGGGTTGGTTTCAGTTGAGCTCGGTAAACTTCCATATCCCCTTTCTTGAAGAACTTTGCTCATTTGACCAATTTGTTGTTCCAATGCTTTGATCGAAGCTCCTTGATTTCTTGTAGTAGTGTCCGTTGAAGCTCGAATTTCTTTGATCATAGCAGTATTCTCTTCATGTCTTTTAGCAGCATCGGTCATAATTTGCTTTAAAGTATCATCTAAAGTCTGCCTCCTTTCAAGGAGGCAGCACAAGACACACCAAACGAAGATACAAGAGCTGTAAGAAGGTGCTGCATGTGTTTAATTCATTAAGTAGTTTTTGTTTTATTGTTTTATTGCAATTAAATAATAAAATAAACCAATAGGCACGAATCAGCAAGTAGCACACACGTACACAGATAAATACTCGAGACAATAAGAGGGCTGTCCTTATGATTAAGTAGATTGTCACTTGTTTTATTGATAGCTTTATATGAAGTGTATGTAGTTAACCCTTTCTCGTTGGTCCTATTCTTATCGGCGAGTAAACCCTTAATGATTACTTATGTCTAAAAGTTATTCCTAAGTGATCAATTTAGTAATAACCGTGGGAGCCACATTATTTTCCGCAGTCAAATGCCCGCAAGCCACTAATAAACACAGAGGTTATCAATGCACTAATAAGTAGTAACCAAAGACATCAACATATAAACTTTAATTGATGGGAAAGCAAGTATTAAAGGGAGTGCAATATTTCGTTGTCACATTACACAAGCCACCAATCCTGATGAATTAAAGTTTGCTAACACAATAAAACAAAACTACTTAATGAATTAAACACATGCAGCACCTTCTTACAGCTCTTGTATCTTCGTTTGGTGTGTCTTGTGCTGCCTCCTTGACTGAATTCGTCCTAGGGTTCTGCTGCTTCGGTCTTCGAATCTAATATATTCCCCTGACAAAAGCTCCGGAATTCGTCTGGTCTTGGGGTATTTATAGTTTCTGTCTGAGGTGAGATGCGGCGCATCTTGTAAGTAGATGCGGCGCATGTACTTAACTTCGCGTGGGGTCCAAGATTATAATATTCAGGAATATTCGTACACCGCCAGAAGATGCGGCGTAACTCCATGATTAGATGCGGCGCATGTCCTCTTGTATCTTGGATCGTATCTGGTGATATCTTGATAGAGATGCGCCGTATGTAATGAGTGAGATGCGGCGCATCTGGAGCAGATTAGTCTTGATCTTCTTTATTTCAGTAGACTCTTAACTTCTTGCATGTTTTGCTCTATAATCAGTCCAAAATCGCTAAGTTTCACCAAATGCTTGTTTTTACATGAGAATTACAAAAGTAAACGATTAAGTATCAATCCTCATACATAATATAATAAAACAATTCAAATTAATAGGATAAATGATAGTAATAAAATGTACTTATTTGAGTTCATCAATCAACCTTTTGCTTCACCGGATAAGGTTGCAGACATCCTACAGAAGGTATGCATACAAATATGATTGCCATGAGTATACAACAGCAGTGTGGCAAATGTATAATTGGATTTAAGATCATGCATCTCATTGGTTTTACATTTTTTCAGGTCCTGTACTACCGAAAGTGTGAACAGATTCCACTCGATGCAAGGTTGACAGGTAACAAATTAGATGAATAGATTGTTCGCTACTGCGACGTATATCTTACAATTATCTGAGTATTTGCTTAAAATTTGTAAAAGTGATCTCTTTAGTAACAAAAGATGTACGGAGTTGATATGTGAGAACATTAAACGAGTTTGGAATGTGGATTATATGACGTGGGTAGGCACGCTTGAATATAACTGCAGAAACACTTAGAATCTAATTTTAGTTTCACGAAGCATCTTAAAATATAATGAATTGGTTAACTCCATTCTGAGAAACCCAATGTGTCTATGAGGTAATGGAACATTTCATACATGCTATTTTACAGCTATGAACTATACACACGTACTATTACTTACATGTGTGTTCTATAATAAATGTTTTTTTACCTCGAATGAATTCACAATTTTTAGTACTCATTAGAACATATACATGCTATTGTACTTTGTTTAGATGCAAACTGGTAAGATAGGCCAAAAGTAATCTAAAAGTGTATCATTGGTACAGAACATGTAGTAAGTGGGACATATATTTGAATTTGGATGATATATCCGGTTTAATATTTTGCCTAATGATCAATTCTTTCCTCTACATTCTAAATCTCATATATGTCCAATTTTTACAGGTAATGGTCGACCCTGATTCGCTGAAGGCTGCAACAGTTTCAGCTAGAAGAATATACATAATGTGCCGATCAAGACAATGATGTCTCCAATGCCATCACTATGCAGTGTTCGCCGACATAGAAAAAAATAGACGATTGGTTGCTGAACCTAAAGAGTTTACACCGCGTACTATGGATCACTTGGTCTCATTTGGGGAGCGTACGCCCACAAGAATTTCTGCAGTTTATATGAACAAATTCGGAGTCAAAGCCTTGATAAAAGTATCTACTATAACGATTTATCAATTTTAGAGAACTTCAGCAAGGTAATGTTGTAGAACTGGGATCAACAAAATGCCTCTAATAGTTGAAAGGAAAAAACAGGCCATTATTCCTTTGGCTGCTTCAAATACGACTCATGTAAAGTTTGGAGGTTCTACATATTGGTATGCTGATTGCTTACATTGTTGAAGGAAATGTTGCCTGCTGTTTGGATGAATAGATCAGTAGATGAGACCAATATGTGTTTAGAAATGCAGTCGACTGATGTGAAGTATAAAAGCTATGGTATAAGAATCCTCTGTATTCATTAGTTTGGTATAGAATGGTTGTAATAAAACATTCCCGCTTTGTCTAAGTTGCCGAACTGTTACAACTAACATTTGAAGCAATATTTAATAAGCAAAGATCATGATATGGGTAATTTTCTCTTATATGAAGTCTGAAATGTTTTTATGTATCTGTATGGGGCCGTGAAAGTGTATTGCGTGTTATACACTACGTACCATTTGTTATATATCATTTGTTAGTCCCCACCAACTCATACAATATTGTCGTATACAAACACTTCGCAGCAACACATAATCATCTTTCCTAATGTAAACATAAACCGACACTATTGACATAGCACTCCCGTTGCAACGCGCGGGCTACCCCGCTCGTTTATTTGATTTGTTAGTGTGTGTGTGATGTATTTTGTGGGGTATGTTTGTATAAAGTGTGTATTTTTTAAAAAATGTGAGTGAAGTGTTGACCATTGTGGGTGAAAGGTAAGGAAAGTGGTGATGTGCAAAATGAAAATGATGATGTTGCGATGAGGTGACGCTGAGATGAAAAATGAGGAAATGTCACCATTGCACCTAGCCTTGGCATCCAAAAGACCGTAACACCTCAAGTTATTACCAGAGCTTTTCCAACAAAAAAATTGTATTTATAAATAATTATTTCACTGAGTAAAAATTATGTAAAGCTTTTCTAATACATTTAATATTAAGATAATTATATGTGTGAGATGAGTTTGATCACGTCTTTCTTTCAAATACTTAAGCATGCTCTCGAAAAAACAAAGTCATTATCTCAATACAATAAAGCTTTTAAATGGCTTATTAAACAAACAAAAATCTTTTCTCAAACATGCATTTGAAATGACCTTAGAGTGCGTTTGGTTGGGGTATATTAGAGGCATTTCATGGCATTTGCATTCTAATTTCCTTCAAATATTGTGTTTGGCATCTCAAATGAAGGAATTTAAAATTTCACGAATTGTCAAAATGGGGAGAATTAGAATGCCTCCAAAAAATGAGGAACTTTAACTTGGATTTTTTTTTTTTTTATAAACTTTTTTTCTTGTTGTTTTTATTGTATTTTTCTTGTTGTTTTTGTTGTTTTTTTAAATCAAAGGAAATCTGTTACTAGGGATGTTAGTCGGGTGTGGGGTTGTTCGGGTTTGGGTCAATTCGTGTTGGGTCAAAGTCGAGTCAAGGTTAAAAATTTCATACCCGAACCTGACCCTATTTGAATTTAGGTTAGCCGGGTTCGTGTCAATTCGGGTCGGGTAAACTCTGGTCGGGTCCGTTCGGGTTTGGGTCAACCCGAATGAGTAAAATATAATAAAAATGCTTTTTTTTACTTGTTTAAATAAAATATTTATAAAATTTATATTAAAAAACTAAAAAAACATTAATTTGTGTCAATCAGGTCGACCCAAACCCGAACTATTTTAAAAACATGTATTCGTTACTCCCTAAAAAAATTGCAATAATAAACATAATGATATATTTCAAAATATTATGAATTTCTGTCAACCAAACATGCGAAGGTATTTTAAATTCCGAAATTTTAAATTCTTCAGAATTTAAATTTCTTAGAATTTAAAATTCCATAATTTCAAATTCACGAACCAAACGCCAACTTAGAAGTCTCAAAACTTTATATGTGTAGAATTATGTGAGAAACAAAGTGAAAACGAAGAAACTATTAGAAGCTACTTCTTGTATGTGTCAAATCTTTAGTGCAACTTTTACCTTAATTAGTGGTAAAATTTTAATATTAACTTTGTTAAAAGAGTAATATATATCGAAAGCTGCTTGCTTCCAAATATTCAACTTTAATATGCGAGTAAAATACACCATTAGTTTATGTGGTTTGGCCAAATTTCGTGTCTAGTCCAAAATCGCGAAAATGCACTTAGCGAGTCAAAGATATAGTTGATGAAAGGTGTAATTTTTTGTGATAATGAAATATTAGTTCAATGTTACCATTTTTTTAGTTCTAATTGTTAGTTTTTTATATGTTGATGGAACGTTTTTAGGTTGTTAACTTTGTTTTGAGTAACAACTAGTAGTTGACATTTTGGTTAGTAGGTTAAGTTTGACATTTTTTGGCATACTAAACTGTTAAAAAAAGGTTTTAGCTTGTTGACTTTGTTATGGTTAAAAAGTTGTAGTTGACAATTTGTCCAGTAGGTTAACTTTTATCTTTTTGTGGGTTAACTTTTATCTTTTTGTATACTAAACTGATAAGAAGTTGCATTTTTGCATACACATAATGCAGATACAAGTAATTGGCACAAATAAAATGACAAAAACATGTACGCTTAAGCTGATAAAAGCCTTTGATTGCATATTGTCTGTAGAAACTAGAAGGGGGGTTGAATAATTTCACCGTTTTAATTACGTTTTCAAAAATCTTTTTCAAGTTTGTTTTGAAATACTTTTAGATTTGAAGTTTATGTGATATCAATACAACAATATATGAACACAACAATTAAAAAGTAAGTAAAGATAAAGGAAAGAAATGATCAAATCGAGACACGGAGATTTATAGTAGTTCGGCTACGAAGCTCACTCTTCGCCCTACTCCACTCCTCGAGTATCACACTCGAGAGTTTCACAAACACTATATCAACAAGCTCCCTTATTGCGGAACAAATCGTACACCAACGCTTACACCAATTAACGACACTAAGCGGAATGTCGAGTCCTAATCCTAGCTAGAACCAATATACATGATACCACACACGATATCAACAGCAACACACTACACAATTCGAACCTACACCAAGTCCGAATCAGCACAATACACGATTCCGAGCTTACACACAAGTCGGATCTTACACAAGAATTGAGATACAAAGAATGTAGATTGAGGAGAGAAACGTAACAAAGGTTACGAGGTGAAAGTCTATTCTTCAACACTTCGTTTCTTGACGAATACGAGCGTTCTACTCTTACACTTTGAGGTAGGATGAATGTGATCACTTGTAAACAACTTACAACACGTTAATGTGATCAAAGAAGATAGTCCAGAATGATTTAGGAAGACAGAAAGTTTTAGTGCTCAAGAAGTAAATTTTTCTTCAGGGAATAGTGCAATATTTATAGGCACCAGGAGGAGCGGGGGACGGTCCCGTAAACATTGGACGATCCAGTATATATAAGGGACCGTCGACTATTTAAGGGACCGTCACCTAAGACACTCCTATTTTTGTCCTGGTGTGGTGAAAATTTTATCGGATTTGGGCGAGAAACTAGCTGTTAGAGAATTTGAATTCAAATTTATTTTCTTATTAAAACATTTCTCTATAATTACAAAAATACTTTTGTAAAAATGTTTTGTCACATAAAAATGTGAGGTTTGAAGAAAAATAAAAATTTTGATCACTTAACTAAGTTGGTAGATTATTCGTTCATACCTTAAGTGATGTTGTAATCGAAACGAGTTTTCTCGATTAAAAACTTATTAAGCGTAGTTTTACGTAACGTGTTTTTACATTTTGTGATTATCAAAACTTATAAAGATCAAATAATGCAAATGAAGTTTTTGACATTATTTGTAAACCTCACACGTAAACGGGACTTACAACTAGCTACTTTACAAGCAAATGTCAGGAAATACCAATAAATAAATAAGTTTTGGATTATTAAATCAAAAATTACATTATAATTAATTTTCTTTTCTTTGACGTTAACATTTACACAATAGCCACATGCTAGTAACCTAGTAGTAAATACTAAATAGTATGTGTCGTATTTAACCATATGTTTGTTGATTATGGGTATCTCACATGCAAGTATTGTGTGAAAAATTAGAAAGGGGTTGAATAGTTTTTACCGTTTTAAAATTTAAGTTTCGATAATTTAGATTTAAGTTAATGTGAAATTAATCAATCACGATATTTAAAACTAAAAGGAAACGCGAGATAATAAGTAAGTAAATGCAAGATAATAAGTAAGAGATAAAAAGATCAAACCACAAAACGAGGATTTAAGGTGGTTCGGTCACGAAGCTCCTCTTCGCAATACTCCACTCCCCGAGTACCCAACTCGAGAGTTCACTTCACTATGTCAACAAGCTCCTTTTAGGCGTATAAACCGTACAACGTCACTGTGACAAACGGTAATTTTTTCACTAATATTTTAATAATAAATGAATTTATTATTACCTGACTGATAAATTAAGCATTCATGAGCTTGCATAACTATTTCGGGAAGCAAACCTGCACACTGTAGCATACAATAACTCACAAAACTATTTGACTTTATCAGAAAAAGATGAATTTTCCACTTCCTTTTATTTACAGACCTCAACATAAGAAAAACGAGTGGTTAAACCTTGTAGCTTGTGCTCTGCTCAACATAGCCTGTGCTCTGATACCACTTGCTAGGATCCTGGACACACGATTAAGGTGGTTAAACCTTGTAGCTTTGTGTGTATGATACGTTGTGTTAAAATGATTAAGTGCGCGGAATTCACTCAACCAAACTTAGAAGGTTGTGTATGTTATGGAAATGGAATTGTTATGTTTGTTAGTTAGCAATGAACACATAAAGATTATCACCAAACGATTCAATATTATTAAAGATAATAATACGAGTGATCTTGAACTATCACTAGGGTTACAACCTTGAATCTTAAGTTTTTCTAACTTGTGATGTTTTTGTGTTTGTTCTTATCTAACAGTTATATGTTCTTGCAAAATAACATATGCATGGACACTTGACAACTCTTGACACTAATATCACAACTAAGATCTCTTTTATAGTCAAAAGATCTTTACATATTGCTTAAAGTCTTAGCCGACTTACTTTGTTAACTTATCCTTTTGAGTGTCAGTACATAAGATACAACATGTATCTATGTATACAACTTGTTAACTAAGCACATGGGGTAAGATATTATCTACCGTATATTGTTGACCAAAATACAATAAATATCTTTTCGATCTTATCCACTCATCAGCAGAATGTTCACTATCAACAGCAACGAGTTATCGCTATCAGCAGGAACAAGTATCATTATCAGCATAATCAATCAGCAGAATGTTAAACCTATCAGCAGAGTGAAATGTTCTATCAGCAGGAACAACATTAACAGCAGAAACCATTTGTACTAGCAGCAGAATTACACTTAGAGTATTTCTTGGATTAGAACCCGATATTAGACATCTTGAATATTTAATTCCCAACAATCCTCCCCTAAACATGTGAACCATTTCAAACATGTTTCTGAATTAAATCTTGGATTGAAGATCTTTCAAACACTTCTGTTCTTCAAGATTGAATATCTTCTCAGTAATTCATCTACTTTGCTCTTCTTTGACTTTAACAATATCAAAAACATATTGAACCAATCTTGGACTAAAAGATGGTGCAATTTCCTTGGATGGAGGAATTATAAGAGGCAATGATGCTGTGTATCTTGGATGCTTGTTTCAACAAGTGAAATCATCTAACCAGCATGTCTTTGAAGTGAAATTGAAACTTTTCTTCGTTTGATCTAGATAGAACTTTCTCCTTTGGAATGCTTCATCCCTTCTGAATATATATAATACTCCAGAATAAGCTCTATTCTTGTCATTTTCAACCTTCTCATCATCTTGTATGCTCTTGTCTTCTCCTTCCTTTTATTGGATTATCTTCCTTTTCTGGGCCATTATTTCCTCCCCTGAAGCAAATAACTTTTGTTTCCTCCCCTTGTTTGGAAGATCTCACTATGTACCAAAATATATCTTTCCTTATCATCTGATACAGCATTTAGAACTTGTTGTCAGACAATATTGTACATGAAGCCATCAATTCCTTAAGAGTTTAAGTTACTGCCCTCATCACTTCTAGGTGTGTTAACTCCTATGAGAGGTGAATCAGTGGACATTTCGATTCATGATCCATCAATGGATGGTTTTTGTGAATCCTTGAAAATCCTTTTAAGAAATCATTTGACTTAGTAGTATGTTCATGATTTTAGAATTGAAAAATCATACTACTTTCAACCATTTTGAAGGAATCAAGTGTATAACAGACACTTAATCAGCATTTCGGTTTAAAGCAACCTCTGGTTGTGTGAGAACCAATATTTTTCAGTTATAAATAACTGCCTGTGTAAAGATAAACCTATTCAAAAGGCTTTCTTGACAGGGTTTCCAGCTCATAGTAATTGTTGCCTCTAACACAAGTGTTAGATTCACTTTTACTAGCTGTTCTTTCTATCAGATGTCCTCAGACTTGCACATTATACTTAAAAGTATAAAATGATAGAAAGTGAGTTGCATCAGTTACTATCTGATCAACTAAGTCATCAATTCAATGTGAAATATCATAACTAGATTTTAAGAAAGAAGTTTTAAGGAGGTTTGAATTCCCAAACTCAGTCCATCATAAACCTATTATGGTCAGCAGCTAATATCTCAATTCTGCTGTTTCCATTTCACTTGAAAACATCCTTTGTGTTTATATATTCATACCTGAAATTGTTAGTCTAAAACCAAAAGAACAAAATACAAAGTACTTGTCTTGCATTAGTATAATCATAAGACCAACTATATGAATAACACAATTTAAATTTGTACTATTAGCACAAACTTTTGTAATAACAGCAGTATTAGATAAATCAGTAGCAACAACAAAAATTTATTTACAAAAACACATCATATTGAAAATTTAAAGATTAAGCATTCCAATACTTGCTATCAAGTACTGAAACCTTGAAACATCAAAAGCTTTTGTTAGCAGATCTGCAAAATTATGTTCTGAAGCAATTTTAAGAACTTGAATTAATCTTTTCTCATTGCAGTCTCTTATAAAGTGATGTCTAATTTCAATGTGTTTTGTTTTAGAATGTTGCACTGGATTTTTAATAATACAAATTGTACTACTATTATCAATATGAATAACAGTGTTTAAGAAATTTTACCCATAATCAAGGAGTTAGTTTTGAAGCCATAGAACTTGACTAGAGCAACTTGCAGCAGCTATATATTCAGCTTCAGTTTTTGAATTTGCCACACTTGTTTGCTTCTTACACTGCCATGAGACAAGTCTACACCTAAGGAATTGACATCCTCCAGTTGTTGACTTTCTGTCCAAGCTAGCACCAGCATAATCACTATCCGAATATGCTACCAAGTCAAAAGGAGATTCCCTAGAATACCATATACCCAACCTTGGTTGACCTTTGAGATATCTAAAAATTCTCTTGACTGCAGTTAAATGAGAAACCTTTGGAGTAACTTGAAATCTTGCACAAACACAAACAGGGAACATGATATCAGGTCTAGATGATGTAAGGTACATCAAAGAGCCTATCATAGATCTGTAAGTGTGTACATCCACACTCTCTCCATCTTCATCTTTCAGAAGGTGCTTCTCAGAGTCCATTGGTGTGCTTGCTATTTTTGAATCAGCAAATTGAAATTTTCTAAGTATCTCTGCAACATATTTGTCTTGACTAATAAATATGCCTTCAGATGATTGCTTAACTTGCAAACCCAAAAAGAATGTAAGTTCTCCCATAGAACTCATCTGAAACTTATCTTTCATAAGCTTCTCAAATTCTAAACACATATCTTTCCTAGTAGATCCAAAGATAATGTCATCCACATACACCTGCACTAACAGAAGATCCTTCTTGTGCTGTTTGATGAACAGTGTCTGATCAATCTTTCCTCTTTGAAATCCATTTTCTAATAAGTAGGAAGCTAGTGTTGCATACCAAGCTCTTGGTGCCTGATGAAGGCCATATAGAGCTTTCACTACTCTATACACTTTGTTTGGATGTAATGGGTCAATGAAGCCTGGAGGTTGTGAAACATACACCTCTGGTTCAATTTTACCATATAAAAATGCACTCTTGACATCCATTTGGTAGACTGTGAAGCCTAAAAATGAAGCATAAGCTAGAAACAGCCTAATTGCCTCAATCCTTGCTACTGGAGCATAAACCTCATCATAGTCTATCCCTTCTTCTTGTGTGTACCCTTGGGCTACTAATCTAGCCTTATTCTTGATCACTATTCCTCTTTCATCCCTTTTGTTCTTAAAAACCCATCTAGTGCCAATTACCTTCACACCTGTAGGTAAATCAACTAGCACCCAAACCTTTTGAATCTTGAACTGAAGAAGCTCTTCTTGCATAGCCTCTAACCAGCTTGAATCATCTAGGGCTGTAAGAATTGTCTTTGGTTCAACTTGTGAGAGAAAACATACAAACAAGCAAGAGTTTAAAAGCTCATGCTGTTTTGAAGCATAAAGGGCATCAAGAAGCCCTTGTTGGTATGAAGACATCAATTGTTGTCTTGTCTTCACACCTGACTGTATATCTCCAATCACATGTTCCAGGGAATGAACTTTGTGAATTCTTGTTTGTGGTGTAGTAGGAACTTGATAATTTGATGGAAGATTGTTGAAATCCACCTCATTATCTGAGAATTCTGCTTCTTTTGTTTCTGAAGGACCATCAGCAGAGTTATTTGGCCGAACAGCAGAATCAGTAAGCTTATCAGTAGAATCATCAGCAGAAACAGATACACTACCAGCAGCAATAGAAATACTACCAGCAGAAACATTTTGTTGTTCCTGAGTTCCATATTCTTTACTTTCATCTTCAACACCTTCCTTAGCTTTGCTAGAAGAAGATTCATCAGTTGTCGAAGTTGATTCCACAATTGAACTTGACCATATTGACATTAGCACATCATTTTGATCTTTTTCTAACTCTGCCTCATTTGTTGTATAAGAACCTGCAAAATCATTAGTTTCTGCAACAAAAGGCACATAATTCATTGAATTTGTTAGATATTCCAGATCAAATAGCCATTTTGGTCCTTGACCTTCTACATTGGATTTGTTTTCTAAAAACTCCACATGTAGATTTTCTTCTACTATCTCTTTTCTTGTGTTGTAAACTCTAAATGCTTTGCTATTAAGAGAATAACCAACAAAGAAACCTTCATCTGCCTTACCATCGAATTTTCCTAAATGGTCTAAGGTATTGAGAATTGTCACATGACATCCAAAAGGTCTAAGAAATCCTATTGCAGGAGTTCTACCATTAAAAAGTTCATATGATGTCTTATTGTGAGGCTGCACAACTAAAACTCTATTTTGAACATAGCAAGCAGTGTTGACTGCCTCTGCCCAAAAATTTATTGGTAGCTTAGAATCAGCTAACATTGTTCTAGCAGCTTCAATTAGTGTTCTATTCTTTCTTTCAGCTACACCATTCTGTTGTGGTGTTCTAGCAACACTAAATTCTCTCTTAATACCTTTTTCTTTGCAGAAGTCATCCATAACTCTATTCTTAAATTCTGTCCCATTATCACATCTAATGACTTTCACTTTCTTGCTTACTTGGTTTTCTATCTGTGTAATGAAGTCCTTAAGGATGCTCGATGTCTCATCCTTAGTGGCTAAAAAGAAAACCCATGTAAATCTACTATAGTCATCAGTAATAACTAGACAATATCTCTTATGCATTATGCTCATTACTGAAACAGGTCCAAATAAGTCCATATGTAGCATAAACAAAGACTGATTGATAGAGTTAAAAATCTTGGGCTTACAAGTGGCTTTTTGTTGTTTGCCTTTTAGACAAGCAATGCATGTTTGATCATTTTCAAATCTTTTGTGAGGTAAACCTCTTACCAAACCATTCTTAACAATTTTATTTATGGTTTTGAAGTTAATATGACCAAGCCTTCTATGCCATTTCATTGATTCATCCAATGTGGCCTTTGCAACAAGACAAGTTAAATTCTTTTTAGGGATAATGTTCTTCATGTCTACACTGTACATATTGCCCTTTCTAGGAATTCTAAGAAGTACTTGACTTTCATCAGGCATCTTAAAATCAGGAGAAAGTACAAGACATTCAGTCTCACAGAAAAGAACATTATTCTTTTTGTCACACATTTGTGAGACACTAAAATTTTTATAATTTAGCTCTTTTACATAGTACACATCTTCAAAATCTAAATTTCCGGTTTTGATTGTACCTTTACCAGAAATTTTGCCACGAACACCCCCTCCAAAGGTAACATATCCTCCATTGAAAGCTTCAAAATCTGAGAGATAAGACATGTTGCCTGTCATGTGCCTTGAACATCTACTATCTGAGTATCCTTGATCCTCTTCCTGATCATTTGAATGTTCCTGCACACAAATAAGAGTGTTAGTTTCTTTTGGGGATCCAAGCCATTACTGACTTGGATCTGCCTCTTGCATCAATGTAATTGAATCTTTTGAGGATAGTTGATGCAACATTGGATTTGAGAATCCAACATGCTGAGGCCTTAACAGCATTTGCCCTATTTCCCTTAGCAGCAGAATGAACCACACGCTTAGCAGCAGAATCTGCTAACTTTGTAGTTCTACCATTTGGTTTCCAAATTTGTTTATGGACCACTGCCTTTGTTTGAATGGGCCTTAGAACAGTTGTAGGTGCATGTTTGAAAAATGTTTTTGCACCCTTAGCTGTTGATTTTGGGTTAATAGTCATAAATGGTCGAGCAGCAGGAACAAATTTTCTAGCAGCAGGATCATTTGGTCTATCAGCAGGATCAGATTTTGAGATAGACTTGTTTTTGACTACTCTAGGGTTTGATTTCTTAGAACTAGAGTGAAAGTGAGATTTAGGTGTTTGCCTTTTGTGGTTAACTCTATGGTTTTCATACCCAGATACCCATTGGTTGCAGAAAGCTGCAAGATGGTCAAAACTACCACATGTGTAACAAGCTTTATTATAAAAAGCAAAGTCATCACCTAATTGGTTAGACTTGAGGTTGTTCCAATTCCTTTGGTTACCTCTGGGCTTGTTAGTGGTTCTATATTGCTCACAATATCTAACTGGTTGCCTAACATGCTTAATGTTTGATTTAGGCCTATCAGTATTGTGTTTGACTACCTTAGGAACACTTGTTCCTACTTTCTTAACCAAAACAGGTTTAGACATAACCTGATCTTCTTCATCATCATCACTATCAGTTGTACAATCTTCAACAACTATAGTTTCTCCTTTCTTAGCAAAGGACACCTTGTCCTGATAAAGTAAAGTTTTATCTAAACTTTTACTTATCTTTGCTACCTTAAGACTCTTACTAGTCTTAGAACCATATTCCATGATTGGTTCTTGAAACTTAGCTAAACCTGTATGTGTTAGGTCAACACCTGGAGGTGAAGGAACACCTCTATATGGTGGAGGGACAGTTTTGTAACCTACACCTGAATTAGCTTTATCAATTACCTGAGCTTCCCAAATCTTATTCATTCCTTCTGAGGCATGTGCTAGAGTATCTATAGTTACCTTAACATTTTCTTTTTCAGTTTTGACTTCAGATAACTATCTACTTTGATCATTAAGTAATTCATCTCTAAATGCTATTCCTCTTTTTAAAGCATTTAAGTCATCAGAAAAAGTAGATTCATTCTTTTTATAATGTTGAATCTGTTTTTCTAAAACTCCTACACACCTCTTATGATTAGCTAAATTATGAAGGGCATCAATTAGCTCTTCTCTAAAAGCATCAAATCTCTTTTTAATGTCTTCATAATTTTTAAGATTAGGACATGAATTAGTACAAGTAGGAATGGTATCTACCTCTGAATCAGAAGAAGCCATTAGAGCAAATTCAGTGGCCATAAGAGCAGCATTTGGTGGTGCATCCTCTTCAGTAGCCATAGAGCTCCAATCATATCCAATACCATCAATAGCCAGCATAGCCTTTGGCTCTTCCACCAGTACTTCCTTATTCCTCTCTTGCTTATACCAAGTGTTCCTATTATCCTACTTCCTTGGGCTTCTACATTCTTTAGCAAAATGTCCCAACTTATGACAGTTAAAACATTCCACTTTCTTCTTATCGAACCCAGTAGTATCATTACCATTTATGGTAATTTGCTTTCCAGTTTTCTGCCAAAACTTCTTAGCCCTCATGCTAAGTAAAGCAACTTGCCACTTAATATCCATCTCTTCCAAATCATCACCATCTACCTGCTCAAGGTCTTCATGATTTAGAGGAGAACCACTAGATTGACTGGTTATAAATGCATAAAATGTTGGATCTCCAAGTCCAGCAATATCCTTTTGTAAACTAGTAGAAGGACCACCATAAGTAACATTAGAAACACTTTCAACTTCATCTACCTCTTCTGTATGACTAACACTAGGAACTGATAAGAGTGCAGCATTCCCAGAACTAGTACCATAGTTTCCACCTCTCTTTAGACTTTGTTCAACAATTTTAAAGTTGTTGAACAAATCATTAAGTTCATTGTTTCAATTTCTGGTTTGTTCATCCAGACAATAACATGAGTATGGAAATCAACAGGTAGACTTTTCAAGAACTTCATGTTGAGATCTTCCTTCTCAGTCTCAACACCCAACACAGCTAACTGACTGACAAGCTTGTGTAGTCTTGAAAATAGTTTGTCAAGAGATTCATTACTAAAAGCAGTAAAGTTTTCAAATTGGTGCTTTAGTAAAGTCTTCTGTGTCTTTTTGGTAGTTTCATTACCACCAAACCATGCACAAATCTCTTCAAAAAGAGTTTTTGCATCAAGATATTTGCTAAAAGATAGCATCTGCTCACCAGGAATGGTCATAAGCAACAAGTTTCTTGCTTTCTGATCATTTCTCTTCTGTATCTTTTCATCATTGGAAACTGGTCCAGTATTTCTTTTTCTAACTGTTTTCCCTTCAACAAGAACATCTGAATAGCCTAAAGTGAAGGAATCACCATACTGAATTATGTCCCAAAGAGCATAATCTTGAACCATAAAATATTGCTCAACTCTCATCCTCCATAACTCAAACTCATTGGGTTTGATCATGGGAAACTTTGCAGCAACATTTGTTTGAACATCTTGAACATCCATTTCTTGTTTCTTCTAAAAACAACAATATCATCCTGTGCTCTGATACCACTTGCTAGGATCCTGGACACTCGATTAAGGTGGTTAAACCTTGTAGCTTTGTGTGTATGATACGTTGTGTTAAAATGATTAAGTGCGCGGAATTCACTCAACCAAACTTAGAAGGTTGTGTATGTTATGGAAATGGAATTGTTATGTTTGTTAGTTAGCAATGAACACATAAAGATTATCACCAAACGATTCAATATTATTAAAGATAATAATACGAGTGATCTTGAACTATCACTAGGGTTACAACCTTGAATCTTAAGTTTTTCTAACTTGTGATGTTTTTGTGTTTGTTCTTATCTAACAGTTATATGTTCTTGCAAAATAACATATGCATGGACACTTGACAACTCTTGACACTAATATCACAACTAAGATCTCTTTTATAGTCAAAAGATCTTTACATATTGCTTAAAGTCTTAGCCGACTTACTTTGTTAACTTATCCTTTTGAGTGTCAGTACATAAGATACAACATGTATCTATGTATACAACTTGTTAACTAAGCACATGGGGTAAGATATTATCTACCGTATATTGTTGACCAAAATACAATAAATATCTTTTCGATCTTATCCACTCATCAGCAGAATGTTCACTATCAGCAGCAACGAGTTATCGCTATCAGCAGGAACAAGTATCATTATCAGCAGAATGCTAAGCCTATCAGCAGAGTCATTTATCACTATCAGCAGAGTGAAATGTTCTATCAGCAGGAACAACATTAACAGCAGAAACCATTTGTACTAGCAGCAGAATTATACTTAGAGTATTTCTTGGATTAGAACCCGATATTAGACATCTTGAATATTTAATTCCCAACAATAAAAATGAGAGGTTATCTCATTTTTCCTGAAAAACGACACCACACGCGTACCGACACCACATTAGTAACGGTTTAAATTTTATGATTTATTTTCGGAGTCAATAAATTTTACTTTTTTACCAGTTTTATAAAAACGTCTCCAGAATTATATTTTTCGCGTTTATACCAAACCAGGGAAACACGATTACACCTCAGCTTAACGGGACACGGGGTACACAAACCACACTTTATTATAATAAAACAAAACCTTATAATTAAAAAAAAAACTTATATTATTTCTTTTCCTCTTACCCGCCCACACCTACACATAAGGATAAAAACGTTTTTTTTTTTTTTCTCTCCCCGAAAACCTTATCGTCTTCTCCCCTCCTCGAATACATCTCCCACCTCCAAACACAAAACTACAAATCCAGATCTAGATCCAAGACCTATGCATCAACATCATCACCTAGGTATATACGTATCCTTCTAAGTTAAACTCAAAAGCAAAGAAGAAGAGATAACAAGATCAATCACTTTCACCTTTTTATTTTTGATGCGTCCAAAGATCTAGAAGACCAAACGGCTAAGTCACTATCTTCTTTCTCCCCTCCTCAAATTATATCACGAGACTTACTTGAAGATGAGGAGGGATAGTGAACTTTACTAAGAATTGCTACCTCACAAGATCGAAGCAAAGAAAGGATGAGTCAACCCTTCTTGTTTTTCTTCTTTTTAATTACCAACTGATCCACAGGAAAGCCACATCTCAAAAGCTTCATTCAAAATCAAAGGGTAATCGGTGGTGGTGTTTCTTGCTTGAGTTGGATTGGGTTTATTGTTATTCTAGTTTGTTGGTCTTCCTGTCAATCAACTCACCACCTATTTGTAAGGGTTTTTCTTGATTCCATCTCCATTGGAATATTTGCTGTTGTAACATTGTCGATTTTTTAAATATTTCCAGATGCGAATTTGGTTTTGGTTTATGTGAATTAATTTGGCTATCATCTTTCTATGTTCAATCGGTTATACTTTTTGGTTGTTGATGTTTGTATGGCAATTTAGTAAACTCACAATTAAAACCTAAGAATTGGCTAAGGATGGAAGTGCTTATTATTGTTTTGCTTATTTTAGTGGCTTATTGATACGATAAATCTTGGGTTGTGTTTGGATTTAACGACACACCCCAAGGGTGTGTGCTCATTAGGTCTTGGTCTCAGAAAAATTGGAAACTAGTAATAAATGTTTTGACATCAGGTCGTGTGGTAAGAAAACAATTATAGGAGTATTTGTTTTGGTCTCGGATCTGGATTTTTGTGTCCTAACGTATGTGTTATCTCGGTGTTGTTTTGTGTGATCTTGCGGTAAAAGGGAACCCGTAAGGGTGCATCGTTTGTTCTCAGTTGCAATAGGAAACTCACATGGGTTTACTTGGGTCGAAGCCTGGTTAGGCTCGGTTTGGTTATTGGATTTGGATTTGTCAATTTTGGTTTGTTATGTTACGGCTTATTTGATCTCGAATTTAGCTCACTTAGCTTGTTGTTGTCGTTTTGCTTTGGCCTCGATTAGTAAGAAACCCACTAAGGGCGTGTCATCTAATGACCCACAAGGATCTGTTTTGGGTTACGGTTCACGACCACACCCACGAAGGGTGTTGGTCTTGTGTTTGTGTCGCAATGGTTAACAACCCAAGAGGGTGTGTATATTTGTTCTCGGTCCACATGTAACACCAAGGGGTGTGCGTATTATTGATGTGTTTTGAGTATTTGATTAGGTGTTGCTATGTGTGTGTGTGTCAAGTGACAGTGGGCCGAAGCCCACTTAATTCAACAAAAGGGTGCGTTGGGAACAAACTTAAACAAACCAAAATTTACAAACTTTCATATACAGAATTTTAGTGATGTAAATACAAAAGGGTGCATTGAGTTGTATTTGAACAAACTAACACATAAATAAACCTTGTGGCAAACATATAAAACTTTGTGATATAAAACAACATGATGGGTAGCGTAACATATACTCGGGTCATCATTTTAATCGAGTCATAACTACTTGTTTTCTTCCACTTATTTCACGACTCGCTCATTTACTCACTCAACTCATTTACTCCCGACACTATTTCACTAAACACATTTTTATAAAATGGATTATAAACTATAAATGAAACTTAGACTTCGAATTATTAATTAATATTTCATAAACAATACTCGTTTTCATAACGGCAGTTCATTATGACACTTGGTCACCACGTGTGATTACAACATATACGTGGGTCATGCAAAATCTCCTATAAACCTTTATAACTTATAAGTGTATTTTAATATAAACTCTTTTAATAAAACAATTACTTAAAATATAACTTTTACACACCTCTATTATATTTAGCTATATTTATATATATATATATATATATATTATATATATATATATATATATATATATATAATATATATATATATATATATATATATATATATATATATATATATATATAATTTCAAACGACATTTTTATAGCTCGAACTCGTCTAATATACGATTACCTTCCGTACGTCGCCTTTCGGTTACCGACAAACCAAAGACTTATTCGTTTTTGATACTTTCTATTAGTTGTACATGTATGCTTAAGCACTTCCGAAAGCCAATGCTAGCCAATACTTACCAAGCTATTTAAACTTAAATGATGTCACACAAGCAACAATAACATAAACACTTTAAAACTTTTGAATTAAATTAAATTTCGTTGAGTCTTAAACTTACTCTGTGAACTAAAACAAGCCTTACTAATCTAGGTCGCGTGTTGGTGCCGAACAATATCTGAATTATTGCACTATCTGACTGCTATTTGCTGAGGTGAGTTTATAGCCCCACTCTATTTAAACTTGTTTTACAATTAGGGTGAGAAACATGCAAAACTCTTTTATGGACCAAAACTGTTATTAAACTATTACGTAGAATTAACCTAAGACACTGAATCCCACATGCCCAAACTCATGAACCGTCAATTCCTGCGGGAAAGTGCAAATGCTATAAATAGATCTATTGGGGTTGACACCCCCGTTCGGTTTGGCCAGGTTGACCAAATGCGAGCGTATAACATGTCGAAACACGAGTGTCACGGGATAGACACTTACAAGGGCTTTATTTAACGTGCTTCTAAAGCATGCACATTGTCAAGCTTCGGTTGCATGAACTTAGTGCTGACGTAATAGACTCCACTTTTGAGTGACATTATATTCATTTGCTTTGATTATGGTCCAACTACTGCTTTATATTTAAACCTATGAAGTCACCAGCTTTTTGCTGACTTTTAGCATATTTTTCTCAGGTGTTTAAGCAACTTATTGGCAAGGCGTGGCAATGCGATGGTCATAAACTATTTACCGAAATGTTTTCACACATTTTTATGACTTGTTTTTATGGGACCATTAAACTTTTGGGCTTATCTGTTAAATTTAAATACTCAGATGTAAACTTGATTTAATCCAACTGCATGTATTTTAACGGAGTATGTATTCCGTTCTTTATTACCTTGTGATATGATTTCCAATTCAGTAGCGCCCCATGACCCGAATGCTTCCACAATACCAGATTTTGGGGGTGTTACAGTCACTTACAATATTTTCTGACACTAAGCAAAATACTGAGTTCTTTTCAAGGTAGACCAACCTATTCACACTTGTATTTTTATGACTAAAATACTAACTCGAACTTTCTATTGTGGTGTATGATAAATGGTTATGAACTTGGTGTATGATGGTTAAGTGTGATAATGCAACAAATCTTTACTATATATATAGTAGTATGTCACTTTCCTTAATCTTGAATTCTTGAAAACCTTAAAAACTATTATAGGAAACTTAAAATCTTTAAAACTTCAAATACACGAATTGAAACTGCCAACTGTGTACATTATTTGTAATTTAGGCAGGTTTGAAACTTAATATAATGCAAATGCTCAACATGTAAATTATGAGTTGTGATCAATTGCAAAGTGATAAAAAATAAAAAGTATAAAAAGCCACTCATCATGTGACACGTGTCCCCCATCTATTTTATTCAAAAAATCCGCAAGGTCATTTGACCCGTTTTTGCATTTCCTCCTCAAACTTCAAACGCACATAACTCTTAAACGACAAACTTTTAGAAAAAACCGATTTCACCATAATTTTCTAATTTAATCAGTGTTACAAAAAAAAGGCCTACAAGGCCGATTAATCGCCGCCTAGGCGCTACTGGGCCACCAACCTTTCCGATTTGTGTAAATTGGTCAAACAAATCGGTCGTCAATGGCAGTTAACGACTGTCAACGATGATCAAACTTGCCAAAAACTTGCAAATCTTGCCGAAAATACCCAAAACTCTCCCTAAACTAGTTTTAATCACTTACAGTCAATGTTTATATCTATCACAAGATTTTTTTTAAAGAAAATCTTGCCGGGAATACCCAAAACTTGCAAAAAATGCCAATCCGATTAATCGCCGATTAATCCCGCCTACACCGATTACAAGCTACAAGGGGGTCAACCGCCCGACTACCGATTTGAGATTTTTGCAACCTTGAATTTAATCCTTTTTAATTTGGTATAAACCTTTTTAAAAATTTTGATTTTTTTTTTAACATATCAAATGGGTCTTGATTTTTTCGGCATTTTCGACCCTCATAAATGCCGAATCTTGAAAAACTTAAAACATGAAAGTTGTAGGATTTTGTTCACTCTTTACACAGGCTTTTGAATCACTCAAATCCGATGCCATATGAGTGAGATATCACCCATTAAAGATGACGTTTTAGTCATATTTGTTGCACACAAAATGTTTGATGAAATGTCTAGCCTAGATTTTTATTATTAAAATTGAGTTAAATGCATTAATTTTTGTACAACAACGCACCTATAACCATTT
The DNA here is from genome assembly GCA_021014915.2 of Artemisia tridentata subsp. tridentata. Lineage (NCBI taxonomy): Eukaryota > Viridiplantae > Streptophyta > Magnoliopsida > Asterales > Asteraceae > Artemisia > Artemisia tridentata. Next base: position 207,271,690 of record CP139509.1, on the reverse strand, counting down.
TATTAATGTAAGATTTAAAAAGTGATGTTCTTTTAATTGTTAGCTTTTAGGTCAATCTTTTACTCATTTTTTTTAAAAAAAATGTACGTATTGTGTTTTATTGCGTTTTTTACCATAAATTTTACCAATATTAAACTCGAATTAGAAAAATTATAAAACATGATGTTCTTTTAACTTATAGCTTTTAGGTCAATCTTTTACTCATGTTTTTGAATCACTCAAATCGGATGTCATATGAGTGAGATATCACCCGTTAAAGATAACGTTTTAATCATATTTGACGATAAAAAATATGACTTATGAACAACATGGATTATGATGAACATGGATTAAGACTAATGAACAACACTAATTGATGAATAACACTAATTGATGAACAAGACTAACTGATGAACAAGACTTTTTATTGATAAACAACTCTTGTCATTGATGAACAACACTTATTATTGATGAACAACATTTTTTATTGATGAACAACATGTAGATTAATATTGTCTTGTTCATTAGTTACTCTTGTTAATCAGTTTGTGTTGTTCATCAGTTCATCAACAAGACGGATGAACTAATAAACAAGACTAACTGATGAACATTTATGAACAACTTGTAGACTGATGTTGTCTTATTTATCAGTTAGTCTTGTTCATCAGTAGTTAGTCTTGTTCATCAGTTAGTGTGGTTCATCAACAAGACTGATAAACTACATGTAGATGAACAAGACTAACTGATGAACACTTACGAACAACATGTAGATTGATGTTGTCTTGTTCATCAGTTAGTCTTGTTCATCAATTCATTAACAAGACTGATGAACTTATGAATAACATGTAGATTGATGTTGTCTTGTTCATCAGTTATTTTCATCAATTAGTCTTGTTCATTAGTTAGTGTTGTTCATCAGTTCATCAACAAGACTAATGAACTGATCAACAAGACTAACTGATGAACACTTATGAACAACATGTAGATTGATGTTGTCTTGTTCATCAGTAGTTAGTCTTGTTCATCAACAAGACTTATGAACAAGACTAACTGATGAACAAAATGTAAATTAATGTTGTCTTGTTCATCAATTAGTGTTGTTCATTAATTAGTCTCGTTCATCAATTCATCATTTTTCATCATAATCCATGTTGTTTATAAGTCATATTTTCATCATCAAATATGACCAAAACGTCATCTTTAACGTGTGATATCTCACTCTTATGACATCAGATTTGAGTGATTCAAAAACCTGAGTAAAGATTGAGCTAAAATCTATAACTTTTATGTTTTACAACTTTTCTAATTTGAATTTAATTTTGGTCAAATTTATAGTTAAAAACGCAATAAAAGGCTATACGTACATTTTTGTACAAAATTAAAACAATTAAAGAAAACTATCAATTTTTTGGTGCGTTGTGGTACAAAAAATTGTGCATTTAGCGCAATTTTAACACTAAAAGTCTAAGATAAACATTTTATCAAACACTTTGTGTGCAACAAATATGACTAAAACGTAATCTTTAACGTGTCATATCTCACTCATATGATATCGGATTTGAGTTATTCAAATTTCTGGGTAAAGAGTGAATCAAACTCTACAACTTTTGTGGTTTAAGTTTTTCATGATTCGTAAGTTTTGAAGGTTGCAAATAAGGTCGAAAATGCCAAAAATATCAAGAAAATCAAGACCAGTGTCGTAAAAAGCGGCCTAGGCTGCCGCCTAGGCGCTAGTCGGCCTGCCACCGCTCCGATTAGCAGCAAATCGGCCAAATTAGGCGGTCAGCGCCGGCGAATGCCGGTCAAACTTCAGATCTAGGCCAATTAAAGAGAAAATAAGTGGTGGCTGTGTTCAGAATGACGGTCAACGCCGGCGAATGGACCAGAGAGAGGGTGAAGGGGAGGGTAAAGAGAAAATAAGTGGTAGTTGTGTTATCAATGTATAACCCTAATAATATAGTGGTTTTTTTTTGCCCATTAAAAAGCTTATACAATAAGCTCAACAAATAAGTTAGTGGACTTTAATAAAAGTAACCCAAAACTTAATCAAAATCACTCATAATTTAAATTTTGCAACATATACAAAAGATATATAATCAAAAATAATAAAAACATTAATAAAATTATTAAAAATATATATAAATTATGCATATTTTATACCATTTTAAATTTTTTATATAAAAAAGTTCAATTCACCTAGGCGGTGCTCGACCGCCCGACTAGCGCCTAACGCTTTTTGCAACCTTGATCAAGACCTATTGAATATGTAAAAAAATAAAAGTTTCAAAATATTTAATAAGATTTATACCAAATTAAAGATGATTAAATTTTAGAAATTTTGGTGAAATCGATTTTTTCAAAAACTTTGTCGTTTAAGAGTTATGTGCGTTTGAATTTTGAGGGTGAAATGTAAAAAACATGGAAAATGACCAATATACCCATGTCCGGATCTTTTGTATAATTTGAGGTGGTGGACATGTGTCGCTCTAGGATTAGCTTTCTACACTTTTTAAAATAGACGACTTTTTATTGGATCCTCTACCTGTACATTATTTGTAATCTAGACAAGTTTGAAACTAAAAGTTGAATTTCAAACATAATATAGTGAACACTATAATCCTCATTTAGGTCAACTCACAATTTCGTTGACTTGAAACTAATATAAGAAAGTACTAATTTAGGAAAGTATTAAACCTTGACTTGAAACTGAAAAGACTTTTTAGCACAGCTCACAATTTCGTAGTACATCTCACAGTATATACGACATTAACAGTCCAATACACAACCCAATACATACAATATAAACACAAACACTTTATTTATCTCTCTAAACCCTAAAACACACACAAAAACCTCTCTTTCTCTAAACAACCATGTTGCCGCCACCATAATCTTATCATCGTCAGCGTCTCTCGTAGTTGTTTAATTTTTGTGGTTCTTTTGTTTGTTGTCTTGATTACTTAGTTGGTGGTTTCGCCTGTACATCACAATCTCGCGGTTGCTCTATCATCGTCTCGCGGTGGTTTTTTGGTTTAACTTTGACCACCAATGATAACACGTTGAGGACAAAGAAAACCGTTTACAAGGTTTGTTCTTTAGGGCGTTTTGTTTTTTTCATCTTTTAACAATTTGCTGTTATTACTTAATGGGACATTTGATTATAGTCCACTTTTGAGTTTAAACAATGTAATACTTTTTGCTTTGAAATGTAGATCGTGGAAGATCTGGCACGTTATGAGCATTTAGTTACATTGCTAGAGAAATACCACAAGTCAAGAAGGTTTCTTCTTTCTAGCAATTTGTGTCTTCTTATTCTGATGTTATTTTTACATAAAAGTTTTGAAGCCAATCGTTTTTTTTTTTAATTCTATGAGTTGCTAATTTTTGGGTTATTGAATCTTTTGGAAATATGGTCCTGGTCTTTGTTTTATACAACAAGGAAGCACCCCGAGTTGAGAACATCGGTACCTCTTTTACCACTCCTCGTTAATATATATGAGGGGCAATTATAAACATTTACGTTTTTAATACCAATTATTATCCATTATTGGTTTTGCAGAGGGTTGGAAGGTTGTTTCCATAATCGATGATAAAGCACAAAGGGCACATACTGAGGCCCTACAGTTCTTTAAATAGAGCACATCTGCGCTATTGGTGTGATTATTGTGTGAACTATATTAGTTATGATTATATACTGTTAATAATTATCATCTTTTATTTATTAATTTTATTGTTTTGATCATCTATATTCATTTTTTTACGTATTTTACATATTCATTCAATTCTTGCTCTCGATCCCGATTCGCATTTTAATCCAAATACTACGATTATAAATGTTTTCCGCTATAAAATCACGTTGTTATGCACGAGTACTCACCTAGTGTAACAAATGCATGAACTAACACTACAACGCGTGAATCTTGAAGATTTCTTGTGCTCCTCTCTTGCATCTAAAATGGATAGTTCTTGGATCACTTGAAATGGATATAAACAAGTGAAATGATCAAAGAAAGAGGTGTGTAAATGTGAGAAAATAATGCAGAAAAATAATTGCAAGAGGTGGTTTAAAAGAGGCGTATAAATGTGAGAAAAGAATGCAGAAAAATAATTGCAAGAGGTTGTTTAAAAGTGTTGAAATCCATGAGGACGGATCCACGAATTCCTTAAGCCGTGGCCCTTTAAGGAAGTCATGGCCTGCCAACTTATATCTCTTGTTTGTCTTTTTTGTGACTTGCAAATATTATAAAAAAAACTTTTATGATCTTGCAAGATTATGTTTTTAGAAGCCAAATCTAATTTACATTTTAATAAAACATTTTTACTTGTATAAAAATAAATTGTAAGTAAACTTTTGTAAAAATATCTTGTAAACATTAAAATGTAGTGCATACAAAAAGAAAATGTTTCTTTGATCATTAATCAAGTTTAATATACATTATTCATACCTTAAATGATTTTACATCTAAATAGAAACATATGACTAGTAACTTGTTTACGTCAACTTTTACGTAGAATATTTTTACATTTTGTTAGAAATCGAAAAAATAGAAATAACTGTTTTACGCATTATTTGTATTAGCATATTGAGACAAGCGGCATTTTGATATGATTAATATTTTTAAACCGGCTTTTAACTTGTTATTAAAATCCTGTAGGTAGTTTTGTTAACGTATACAATGGATTTGGAACTCTACGAAAATGAAGACGATGTTGATATCTTTTAAGGACGAACACATTATCTTAACTACATATAAAGGAAAAACAGTCAAATGTGAGAAGTGAAAGAGTACACGCCTCTTAATTGTGCAAGATGTATCCTCTCATCTTCACATCTCACATCTCACAACCACCTCCTCCACCACCGGAATCCCTCCACCACCGAGACCCCACCACAACCGAAGCCCCATCACCACCGTAACCCACACCACTACAAAACCCCAAGCACCGAGACCAACCGCCATCGAAGCGTCTACATCACAAAGGGATTTCAAGTTTTGAGGTTTTTTCTTTTTTTTTTTTTTTTTTTTTTTTAATGTTTTTGTTAGATCTATCTATATTAAACAACTTTTGAAGGTTTTCTTATATAGGTTTGTATATTTTAATTGTAGATCTTACCTTTATAAACGTTTTGGCAATTTTTTTTGTTTCAGCCGCCGCCTGCCGTCGCTGCTGTCGGTGGTGGTAAACGGAGTCCGACAAATTCAGTGGTGGTGGTTGAAGGCCACATAGAAGATGTTCGATGGAATGTGTAAGAGAAAGGTAAATGTGGGAGGTATTCGTTACGTTAGTAATTAGTCTCTTGTGATTTTTAGACGGTATGTGCCTGCTAGATGTTAAGTTTTGTATACGTAATTAGGATATTGTGGTTTTGCTTTTTATTTGTGGATTTGTTTTTTGTTACGTTAGTAGTTAAGATGTTGTGATTTAGTTGTGTATATGTGAATTTGTATTCGTTATGTTGGTAGTTAAGATGTTGTGTTTAGTAGATATTATGTGTTGGTTGAATGTTTGTGGTACGTAAGTAATTAAGATGTTGTGATTAGAAGATGTTGTGATTAGATTAGTCAATTACAATGAACTTTTGTGTGCGAGTGGTGCCCAAATAGAATCCGTTTGAATCAACCCAGTTGCAATGCATTAGTTTAATCAGGTAGTTGCATTAAATCAGTTTAATTTAGGTAGCCTGAAAAATGAACCAAAGTCAAATAACCCGAATCCGAGAAGGCGAGAACCAATCTAAACCCAAATGGTTCTAACATGAACATTTATAAATTTGGGTGAGTGCTTTAAGGTGTTTGTATGTACATATGTGTGTGCATCATATACATGTATAATAGTTCACACATACATACATTCAACTAACTTTGTGTTACAAGCTATTCGTATGATAATTGTACTTGTCCAAGACTGTAATATGGTAATATAGGCATTTTATTGAAATTACACAAGTTTATCATCAAGTCATTCAATTAGAATATCTGCCAATTTCTTTCTTTTTCTTATATACAAGACATTTCTCTTAAGCTTCTTCTATTCGATATTTTCCTTTTGTAGAATGTCACTTTTCTACAAAACTTAAAGTTTTAAACAATACTTGCGTGTTGTTGGAGAAGTTAAACTATACTAAGTTTCTGTTTGTTTTTTGCATATGGGAATATTTAGCGGCAATACAGTGCTTAAAGCGAAAAAGACTTTATGAGCAGCAAATTGAACAACTTGGCAATTTTCAGTTGCGTATCCACGATCAGGTATATATATTAAAAACACTAGAAATTATTGATTTGTTTTAATTGTATAAACAAGTCATACTAGGTTGCTAACATGTTAATATCTTTCTCTCGATACTAGATGATAATGCTTGAAGGTGCAAAAGCTACCACAGAGACGGTGGATGCCTTGAGAACTGGAGCTCAAGCAATGAAGGCAATGCAAAAGGCTGTGTAAGTTATACATATTATTATATTGCACATTTGCACAGTGCATCTTTTTTTTTTCCTTACATAATCAAACTTTTCTGTAAAAAGGTGGAAATTTGGGGGATGGGTAACAGGTCAAATCAAGTTAATATGACCCGCAACACATCTTTTCCAAAAAAAATTATGCTTTTACGGATATTAGTGGGTCATATATCGCCGCAAAATTATTTCAGTGATAATCAAAATTTAATCTGAATAGGTTTTAGGCTTTAAAAGGGTCGAACTTGCCACCTGTAAGTTAGTCTTTCGAGAAGCAAGTGATGCATTCTTGTAAGTATTTGATGAGTACAAACCAATTCAGTTGATCAGGGTAACTGTATTTATAAGGTGAAACAATGGATAATTGTTAGATTCATATGATATATGCTTTTGGCTTATGATTTAATTGTACTTTTGAGATACAGGAATATTGATGATGTGGACAAGACAATGGACTAGATAAATGAGCAAACAGAGAACATGAAACAAATTGCAGACGCATTGGCATCACCTATTGGCACATCAGCTGATTTTGATGAGGCATGGACTCTTAACTTGTTTTATTCTGGCATAATTAGTTTAATTTCAGTCAGTTGAACCAAACTTTTACTTTTAAGTTGATGAATTTGTTAGATTGAGAAAACGAAATTCTGCCTTCACTAAACATTACAAAATTATCTAACAAATTGATGTTCTGTATTAAAGAAAATCAATTGGTTTTAATCTAAGGTCAATATATAGATTGAAATGAACGACAACAAGAGCTAATATGCAGTTTACGATAAATTGCTTTTTTGGATGGAAAATTTGCATTTTACATCTCAGATGGAAATTCTTGTGGGCAGGAGTAATAAAAAAGTAATAGGTTTGACCTCAGAAGTCAAGTTGACCATCTTATATTAACTATTTGGTTCTCTTGTAGTTGGTATTTGTTAATGAGTAGTAACTGTGATATGTAGGATGAGCTGGAAGCTGAACTTGAGGAGTTAGAAGGAGCTGAGTTGGAGGAACAGCTTCTACAGCCACCTGCACAGCCACTGCCACAGTATGTGCCACTTGGAAGACAACCAGCATGTCCAGCTCCCCGCAAGAACACTGCTGAGGTAGATGAGCTTGCTGAATTGCAGGCTGAAATGAAATCAAACAGCGATTTATGAATGTTTGCAAAAATTTGAATTGTTACTTATTATCTCATAATTGATGTAATGTTTTATTTTCCGTTTCACTAAATGTTTTTATATTTTCTTTGATACATGTTAAGAATTTTTGTTTGAGTTGAATTATCGCATGTTACAACCATTTGAAATTACATTTTGATATTTTCACGTTCTATTTTAAATGTTACACGAAACTCTTACTACAATATCGCATATCGTTAATTGTCTGCCTCTAGAAATTTCCGTTGTTATGCACGGGTACTCGCCTAGTCATTTTATAAAGGGAAAAAAAAGAAAAAAACTAATTCGTACAGAAAAATTGTTTTATACATTATCAAATCGGCAAAAACAAAACTTGTTGGTTTAAGCAATGCACGAATATTTTGATGATTCACAAGTCACATTTACTTTCACTGCTTCAAGATTACAGGCTCTTTGATTATAAAATGATAAGTTGCGATAGCTTGTATAAAACTATATTTTGAATTCAGCATCATCATTTCGCAGTAACACGTTTTGGCTTTCTCATCAAGTACACTTTGTTTCTTTACACGGGAATGTGAAAGATTGTACAACCAAACTTGCATACACAGATTTTGCCCTTTTTCTATCATATGGATTTCCGTCTGCAAGTTTGGTATTTGAATTTGGATTTGCTACAAAATGTGTACATTAACAACCCCCCCCCCCCCCCAACATTTGCTACAAAATGTGACCATTACAAAACCACTTTAAGAAATTTACCTTACATAACATGTTTTTTTTCCTAAAGTAGAAAAACATGATCAAAGAATGCACGCCAACTTATTTAACGATAAAAGGAAGATGTCAACTTGATCCATGGCTACTAAAGGTAAAGAATATCAACCAAGGCCCGAACCACAAGAATCAACGCTTTGCCTTCGTTTCATTGCATAATCTAAACCTTGGAGAACCATGGTTCTTTTGGGTTCTTTGAAACAGGCATACTCATAGTTTGCAAAACCAAAAATGCTCAGGTGGCCTCTTGTTCTAGAGTGTTTTTATGCGATGCCTATTCATTTGACCCTAAGAACTACTGAGTAATACTCAGCAAACATATTTGTACAACAGTCTATTTCCACACTCGATTTTGCCCCGTTGTCAGGCAGACCGTTGTACCAAACACCCTAAATCTATCAATAACTTACCACTAAAAGAACCTAGAGGAAATCATAAAGTTCATCACGACAAGCAACCCAACAACCAAAAACAACACAACAATTATGAAATGGTAGCGAAGATGTGTTGGAGCCAAACCCACTATCCAGAGATGATGGTTGTTCACTGATCAAGAATTACAGTGGCAGAAACAAGTAGGAATATACAAACTCTAGGGTCAAAGATCATTGTGAATAGTAGCATTAGACAACACATCAAATCTTAATATGATTCTAATGTATGTATAAAACCATATTCGTACTCGTACAGGTAGTTGTGGCCATTTCAAACCATTAATGAGTGAACAGGTCCTAGGGGTTATGCTTTTTACTCTAATAGCTCAGATGGATAAAATGAAAATATTGGAGAAAATGGAAACAGGTTGGACAGGTTAATGACATCGAATGTGCCAAAATAGACCGCCACAAACTGTATTCAAAAAAGAATAAAACCTCCTAAATGTTTTATATCAAATATTAGATACATCCTCACCCCTTGCAAGGCCGGAGGTCCTTTTCTACCTTTGGTAGAACCGGACGCAGCCTCTCTACCTTAGGTAGGGGTAAGGCTGTCTACGTCTTAACCTCCCCCATACACCGTGGAAGACGGTATTGGGACCCATAACCCGTTGAAGACGGTATTGGGAGTTACTTTACTTTTTTTTTTAGATACGCATCGTAATAGTATAGTTTTTAAAATCAGATATAGAACATCAACTATTTTATTTTATTTAAAAACTACTAGAGGTTTGGCCAACCTGTTTTAACCCACTCTTATCTGTTTAATAAACGATGTAGACTTTATCCTACCCACCAATTTTGACACCTCTCCTTAAAAATTACAACATAGCTCTAGATTCAACAGAGGTAAAAGCAAAAATCGCCAATGGAAACATACCGAGTTATCAGAAATCGGGCAAAGATTATTTATATTTAGGGACACATGCTTAATTGACTATTTGATACCCTTTTCTCCTTAGCCTCTCACAGAAACATGCACCTCGGCTCACATACTTATATATTCAGAATAGTTCTCAAGAAGTTTCATTTACAGGCAAATTCCCATTTTCCATCTCCTCCAGCTAATACTCTAATTTTTTGGTTAATGAAGTTTAGGCAGAATCTGCTATGTTTTGCTATGATTATTAAGGTATTAAGCTATGAACCAGAATGTTCAAGTTATCCTTTGCTTTTTTTAATCATGTAGATGTCAGCAAAATTGCATACTAGAAACGTTTAATCTCAAAAGGGTTTCGGGTAATGATGATTCCCACTGCAGAAAGAGTCCCTAATGGCCTAACTGGGACCGGCCGGAAAAAAGGGAATGCCCTCGGAAAGATGTATAAATTTAATATGGTAAAAACTCAAGGATTTAAGCACAGAGATGGGAAGCTATGATGAGGCTCAAAGAATACCTGAAGAATGTGAAAACACACGAAAATATATAAGATTTCCAAGCTGCACACAGGGTGACCTCCACACAGCCTGCTTGTTTGCATACTGCAGTGACATTTGCAGAAAGATGTCATAAAAGTTCAGGATACAAAAATCTTTGCATCTAGTGCACCATAAATTTTCAAAAGCAAACAAATAGACAAATCAGATCTGTGATGTAGTTCCATTATTCATTCATGCAATAGATATTGTAGCAGAAGATCATTCTATAGTCGGCAAATGTCCTACGGTCCTAGATAACATAACATTATAAATAACTGTCGCAATTAAGCAAAACCACTCGTTGTCTTATTGATGTCCATCTTAAGCCGAAGATGAGTTGTATCAATCAAAGCATATCACTTTTAACCAGGTGGACGGATAATAGTTAACCTATTAACAGAAAGTAACGAAGGGCGTTCACAACAGACTTTGATATGCTATATATATCACCCGGAGTCTATTGGAATAGGCAGAGTTCAGCATAGGTGAAAAGGTAAAAAGCGATCCTTTAAAAGCACACCAAGATATTATTATATATTACCTTAAAATGGCACAATTTCTGTAAAAAAAACTCCGTCAATGAAAAGCTAAGAACGCCACCTCCATGCTACACCAACCACTCTTGCAAACACAATACCAAGATTAAGAAGAGATAAAATGCCATATAAGAGAAACCCATACTTTATGGTATTAAATTAAATTATGTAAACTGTTTACAGTATGACAACTAAAATATGTTACATACACAAGTTCCAAAAGAACAACTGCTAAGAAGTAAGGCCATTGGCCACACCTTGCAGAAAGAAGTCGGGTAGAGATGAGAGGAAGCAGAAGCAATCTCCCAACACAGGTGATTAGAGGTGCATGCTAAAAAAACAGCATGGATGATCATCTCAAACCAACGCTGCCAATTCCGTACGTTACAAGGATTCTCACCTCAACAATGTCAATATGTGAGTACATAATAAACGAAAACAGAGATAAAATAGCATCAGCAAAACCTTCCCTAGCCAAATAAACCACCTGTCCCAAATTCGGCTTGTTGTAGCTCCTTCCGACGCTGCTCCTCTAATGGGTCGGGACTTTTCATCACCCTCCGTGTACGCCTGAATCAAATGAACAAAAACCATGAAACAAATAAAATACAGTCTTAGAATTCTAAGACATAAAGTTTAATTATATATCAAAGTTCTGACAACTATAGTTGAGATACCTGTCCTGAGCATGCTGAGCAGGAAAAGTAGGCATGAAATCTTTAGACTTTGGAAGAGGAACTTCACGAAACCACTCATGGTTAAGAGCTGCATCAGCTGTTATCCGCTGCACATATTCCAGATATGCTTTTAAAAAATGCCGCGTTGATACACAGGAATGAGACTTTATAGATACATACAATTGTCCTATTACAAAATAATACCTTCTCAGGGTCATAGGTTAGTAGTTTGTTAAGCAGATCAAATCCAGCATCAGACAGAACAGGTGATCCAGTAAAAGATGTTGCTGGAAATTTTCTCCGCAATAAATTATACCTGCAAAAATTGCAAAGTAGTAAATAAAATCAAAAAAACTTGCAATGTAACGGACTTTGTCACCAACGAAAAGCTACAAAGCCAGACCAGAAAATCACCCAAAGCTGGAAGCCTGGGAAAACAGTGGCAATAATAAGATTACATGAACTTTGAACTTAACATGAAGAATAATATTATAAGTGGACACTTACTGATGCTTGACAAAGTTAACCTTGACTCCAGGAAGTTTAGAGTACCCCGGCCAAATAGTCTCATTTGGTGTGCCAAGTATTTTAAATATCTGAAAAAATAAGACTCGTCAATGGCTATTAAGTGTTTATATTTCATCAATGACAACAAATATACTCTCATCTTACCTTGTCAATCTGGTCAAATTCCGTTTTCCCATTAAATAACGGTTGCTTAGATAACAGTTCAGCCATAATACAACCCAGTGACCACATGTCGATTGCAGTAGAATATTGTTTAGCTCCTAGTAGAAGTTCTGGGGCCCTAAAAAATGTTAAACCGCCAAATAAGTTTATGATAGAAAACATGTGAATGCAGCAACCATTTATTGTAAAGGCTACATCAGCATATCATTCACCATTATTATATCAAAGTATTCCAATAGCAATCATACCATTTAACTCAGAACGCTAACTATTCAAGGCTCCTTATTCAAATCTAATCATGACAAATGGATTTAAGCAAACACGCAAATTCAAATTAGCGTAACAGCATTACTGACAAAGAACCAAAACTTTGGATGTTTATTTTTATGCAAAATGGTTTCATAAACTAGTAACATAAATAAAGTGACGTATAAATTAAAGAAGTGAAAGATTAAACATGTGCTACTGCTCACCTGTACCAAAGAGTCACCACCAACTGAGTGTAAGGTTTTAGAGGACTCCCATATTGACGAGACAATCCAAAATCGCATATCTTCAACTCACCTCGATTATTCAGAAGTAAATTTGAAGTTTTTAAATCTCGATGAAGAACCCAATTCTCATGGAGGTATTTCGTTCCCTCAAATAGCTGGAGCATGAGACATTTAACTTCACTCTGGCTAAAAGGTTGTTTCATTGACTCCATTAGCGCCTTAAGATCATGTTCCATGTATTCCATAACCATAAAAATGCTATCGAGATTGCTCCCAACTACGACTTCCTTCACGTCCACAATTGACGGATGATGAAACGAAAGAAGAATATTAATCTCCCTTAACGACGTCAAAGGAAACCCTTCTCTTTCTTTCTCCATCTTAACCTTTTTTAGCGCAACAACTTCTCCGGTTTTCTTATCTTTGGCCCTATAAACAACCCCATAAGTGCCTTCATCTATTTTGTTCAATCTCTCGAACTCGTCAACACTTCTACAACCTTGAAGCATATTCACACTTCTTTGAGGTGGGCCCAGAGGCTCCGGTGTCCCCTGAGAGTCATCTCCATCCTCCGAATCAGATTCCGATTGGCTTCGACTATGACCATATTTCTTACGTTCATCGTCTATCTCCATATAATCCTTTTCCAAATCATTTTCAGGATAATCATCCCTACTTGTAGACCTAACACGGTTACCATCTTCATCTGACTCAGATAAACGTCCTTCTGAACTTGACGACTGATTCTGTGACCTAACATCAATAGACCTACGTATCGGCTCCTTCCTCCTGTTATCAACCGTTGCATCATTAAATTCACCTTCATCCGATGATAAATTAGCATCATTAGCCCACCGAGAAGATCTTATCGTCCGTTCAGGCATATAATCCTCGTCTTCCGGTCTTCCTACATCCTGACTATACTCAGCACGCTCTTCCTGAACAGAAGAAAAGGATAAACCTACATGCTCTTCCTGGACATAAGAAGAAGATGCACCAACACGAGGTTCAGTTCCATACGACTCATTATCATACTTCTCAATATGAATCGAAACATTACTTGTTTCCTGATGCACACTATAAACCTCGTTACTTTCTACATTAACAACGTTAGGCGATACACGGTAACTTTTAGGCAACGGAGGTGGAGGAGGTAACGCAATATTACCTACCTTAACCTTATCCTTATCATCTCTATCCCAAACAATCGGCGAAAACTTCCTCTTCTTACTATTTAACGACTCCAAATGCAAATCATTCTCCGTCTTAACAATCTCATTACTCTTAACATTATTTTCCGTCTCATCTCTATCCGACCCACTCTCACTCGACAACTCCCCCGGTTCTCGATCGCCAACTCTTAGACGACAATCACCACTATCTCGCCCCCCGCCCCCACCGTTCACCATCTCCAGCTCTTTAAAATCCCTATGCCTACCCCTACCCCCACCCGAGACACGGCTATCCCGAACCCGATTCTTACCCTGATTACTACCATTCCTTATATAATCCCTATCGTTTTCACGCTCCTTAAATTCATTATCACGATATCCGCCATGCCGTCCTGCCGCCATATACTTATTCATATATCACACTAAAAAACTAATAAATTGACCTAAAACCCTAACCCTAACCCTAACCCTAGAAACTCAATTAACCCTAAATTCACCAAATTAATAGCAATTCTAGGTCAACAAGCACAGATCGTGATAATAATTAGGTCAATAACGCAATTAAACGATGTATAATGGAATCAATTGGATGAATTATGGATCGATAATGAAAGCCTAATTAATCGAATGATGGGATTAAATTAAGGGGATAATAATTAAGTATGGTTATGTGTGTGTGTGTGTGTGATTACCGGAGAGTTGGCGGAGGTAGCGGTGGATGGACACGTGGCGGCGGTGCTGCGGTGGTTGTAAAGAGATACGAATTGAAGAGATATTTGATTTGGTGAGTTTGGAATTGGAATTGGAATTGGATGGATCCTTCTGGTTTTTTTATCGCGATATTTTTTTTGAAAAAAAAAATAGTGAAAAAAATGAAGTTGTGGTTTTGGTCCCTTGAGTTATGTTTTTTCTAAACGTTGTGATATTTTTTTCTTTTTATATAGAAAGAGTAAATATGTCATTCAATAAAGAATAATAATAGATGATACAACATCTTTCTAAAATAACATCGTTAGTGCATCTTAAAGTCCATGTCGCTATACTGTGAGCTACCATATTCCCTTCTTTCTTTACAAATGACCAGTTACAAGTACTAAATGCGAGCGAGTTAGATAAAATATCTGATAACAAAGTCGCAATTTGTAGAGGTATCGATTGGTACGGAGTGCGTGAACCAAAGTTATTGAATCTGACTCAGAAACAACTTCGGAGTAGCCTCTACTTTGAGCTAAACGTTGTGATATTTTGGTTTACTAAGTTCTTGTTTGGTTTTCTTACAAAACACTCTTGTTTACTTCTGTTTTCAAGCAAGAAAAGAAGAAATAAAGGAAGTGTGTTTGTTTTTCTCTTATGTTTGCAAGTGGAAAGAAAAAATGAAAGAAGAGTATTGTTTATTTTTAGATAAAATTGGCAAAATTTTTTTTTTTTTTTTCCTTTTCAATTTTGTAAAAAAATAGATTTTTTGATTATCACTTTTTATATCTCAAATACTTCACATCCATGTCTTCTTTACATACATGGTTTTGCAGATCAAACATTAAAGATCAAACATTAAATATCTGAAGAAATAAACACAACCTACTTCACGAGATTTGAACCCACGTGAAGCCCACCATTTCCAGAAGGTTTGACGTGACTAATTAAAGATTATTTGCAGCTAACATGAAATGCTTGAAATGGATTAAATGATTGAGGCGATTAATGGGATTACCTCTGCTTTACTAGTCTATTAATACTATTAAAACAAGGTTTTTGCTTAAATCATCTTTTACTAGGTGGCACTTTTCTATTGGCTAATCAAATAATAAATTACTAATCATGATGTAATAAAATATAATAACTTATAAATTCATTTTTAATATTTTTTATAATAATTTTAAAGATAAAATCTTCAGTTTCAGCTGATTTTGATATTTCCAATATGTGACTCTTGAGAACATCATAACCATTTCTTCACTCGAGAACTTGAAATTTGAATTTATCACCACTCACTTTATTTGTACTCAGAGGCGGAGCTTTGTGAGGACCAAGGGTGGTGGCCCTCCCACACTTTCAAATACCATGCACAAAAGATGCTATTTTCGTCCAGATTTTTAGGGTGCGTTTAGTTGGGGGAAAACACCTTTGTTTTTCACAAAATGTTTTGTGGAAAACAAGGAAAATAGAGATCGCGTTCAAATTAGCGTTTTCCAACAAAATGTTTTGCAAAACATAAAATCTCCTATTTCCTAACTGAACAAGAAAAATTACAAAACAAATTTTAGTTGTTTTCTTTGTTTTCCTTTGTAACCCATAACCCTCCCTCCCCTTCTTCAAAATAGAAAATACAAACATCAACTAAACGCGTTTTTAAGTGTTTTGTGGAGATAAATTTCCCTTCCAAATTTTTACAAAACTAGAGATATAAAAAAAGAGAATTTTTTTTCTCCAACTAAAAGCACCCGTAGACTTTATATAGCATTTTACTACTTTGGCCTCCCAAAGAATTTATTTACATTTAGCGCTGTACTAATTCATCTCCATCATCTACTGAATTTTTCCATCTTCCATCATATATATTTTGTTCCAAATGAGAAATTAACCAGGTGTTCATAAGAAGCACGCAACTTCAACTGATTTTGTGATTTTTGTTCCGACATAGTGATTTGTGCAGGTTTTCATTTTAGATTGCTATGTTTTCTCACATTTCTCACCAATGATTCTCCATTCTAAAAAGTTATGATTTATGGTTTTCTTTCATCTCATAATTTATTTGTTACGTTCTCAAAATTGATGTGGGTTCTTATCACTTTATCACTCAGTTACTTCATGTGCTTCAATGTAATTGCATTTTTGATAGTAGGATTTGTTTTGTTGTTGGTAAACATGAAGTGACTGAGTGATAAAGTGATAAGATTGTTACATGCATAAAGGTGTTTGATGAAATGCTTGAATTATTTTCTTTCAAATTGATTGCTGCATGATAAATACATATGTCCTATGTGATTTAACATTATTTTCTTACGAGTGACTTTGTGACTATAGGCAAATTGACGTGACTGGAACCTTATGTAACGAGCGTGCCTTGGAAGCCTTTCCGTTGGATCCAACAAAATGGGGAGGTATTGTTATTTGCTTATCCATCTGAAATGAAATTTCTTTTGAACTTTGCATTTAGTCAAAGGTTTGAATGTATTCCGTCTCATATTTTTTAGCAGTATAAATTACCTCTATGTCATTGGACTATGTTGATTATGATTCATTGAACTTTGAACTTTTCAACTTTTCAAAGCACAATGTTGTAACCAGTCATGTGGAGCTGTAGGCAATGATGATTCTGTAGGGAATTCATATTGATTAAACCATCAATACCACGAGTACGCAGTGAATGGATCTAGTTTATGTTATTAGGTTAACAATAAATAAATACATATAATATACTAACCTTTGTCAATTAATTAAATAAATAATTAATGACACGTTCTTGATCTTGAATCTTGAAAAACTGTTAGTGGTTAAATTATCACCTCTAACGGATACTGATTTATCGTTTTAAGTATATATTTTTCCAAAGGAAACCGCAACGGATGCGTTTTCCCCGGGTCGTGTCCCAACGAAGGTCGAATTCGAGTTTTTGTTTCGGTGTCGAATAAGTGTTGTGAATGTGAGTGAAAGAGAGTGATTGATTGGTGATTTAACACTACGAATATTAAATGAAATCTACAAATTAAGCTAAGAGAATAATTAAACTAAGCACGTAATCCTAAAAAAAACGAAAATTGAATTTAAAAACGTTACGCGACGAAATTTAAAACGTAAATAAAAAGTGATTTTCTAAAATTTAAAACCTAAAAATATAAAAATAATTTTCCTATATTAAAACTGATAAAAGAAAATTTTTGGAAAAAGAAAAATATTTTTTTGACTTTTTAATAATTTTTTATGAATTAAAAACCAATTAAAACTATTTAAATGATTTAAAAATATTAAAACAAATTGGAAAAATCTGGAAAATTCTGAGTAATTTTAAAATTGAATAAGAAATCTAGGAAAAATAAGATCAGCACTCAGTTCAGCTTAAATAAGCTGAACAGTCAAAATAAGCTCTAGAAAATAAGCTAAAAATAAGCAAATGAAAGCCAAAAATTACAAGAAGCTCAGGAACTGATAAGCTAACTATAATAAGCACAGAACAACTAAAAGTGAACAAATAAGCACAAGCTATAAGCTGATAATCAGCTGAACAGATTAAGGGGCAAGCAGAAAACAAATGGGGTGCACAGCACTATTCCAGCTACTCTAAAAGCTAGTCATAAGCTAGTTTTTGAAATCCAGATGTATGATCTGAAAGCTCATATGAAAAGCTACTAAAAACCTCAAAATGCCCAAATTATCTCTACTATTGCTACCTTAATTGAAGCCTAGAACAAGTGAAGTTGGAAACTGAATTAGTAGCAGGCCTAAAACAGGTTTAAGGGGGCTTTTTGCAACTGAAAAATAAGCTACCTACTGAGCTCAAAAGCAGAGTCCCAGATGATGCACTAGAAGCTTGTACTACTAGCTAATCTCAAACCAAAAATCAAAACCACAACTTAATTAAATAAGCCAGAAATGAGCCTAGAACAGTAGCAAAAAAATGCAGGTCTGCACAACAAATGCCCTGGTGCAGCAGCCTAGTATTTTGGCGCAAAACACTATCAAACCTTAACCAATTCTAACCAACTTTTGAACACTTACTTTAACACTTATAAGAAGCTCAGAAATGCCAAAGTTAAACTCTGAATAAGCTCAGCTTATTCAGAGCTTATTCTAGGCAGTGTATACTTCAAAATCTCCAAATATGCTAAAATCCTTAAAATGAACTTGAATCCTTAAAAAACCTACTGATTCTAACCTATTTCACCTCAAATCAGCTTAAGCTAATCCTAAAAGTGCAAAGGAACAGTGACAATGCTGTTTCACCTCAACAGTCCCTTATTTCCAAAAACATTTAAACCAACTGATAGAAATTCTATACTATATCTAACTGATTTTAAACACAAATTCAACTTAACTATAACTAACTAAAGTTCTAATGAACTAATAAGCTAGAATCAATAAGCAATAAGCACTAATAAGCAGTCAAACTAAGCAACAATTATGAACTATAAAACTTGAAATTAAATGAGACTTACAAAACACTTCTCCCTCAGCAAGAACAGAGGGAGTTCACTAAGCTTGCCTGTCTTTAGACAGGCTAGAGGCATCCATTTCCCCTCCTAGACCATCACTCCAATAAGCAATCATCATGGAAATTGAAACAGTACCACAGTTGACTTTTTTTTTGTTGACTTTTCTACCTTTTTGAGATAAAACCAAATTTGAACAGAATAAAAGTTCACAACAAGCTATTTAAGCTTATATGAGCTTATAAACTTAGAAATCAGCTTATTGAAGCTGGAGTTTTGATTATTTTTGGATTTTTTTAGTATTTTTGGATGTTTTTGGGTTTTTAAAAAGAGATGAACAAAAGCAAAAGATTAAAAATTATAGTAAGCTAAATATGACTTTGAATAAGCTACTGACACAATAAGCTAAAATCAATGTAACAAAGGAACTGGGACAGAATCAAAGAAACTAAAATTAAACTTTCATTGATAAAACTTCAAATTACAAAATGAGATTGAAAATTACAACTGAAATGAAATGATTACACTATGAAAGCAGTAAAATGACAAGAAATAAAATTGGCAACAATTTTCTAAAACATAAAAATTGGACAAATCTTAATGAAGGAGGAGGTCCTCTATTTGTAGCCATCAACTGAAGTTTCTAGGCTTGCCAGGTCACCAATCCGTGTGCATTTGAGCTCTTATCAACCCTTGATCATTTCTTGGATGCTACTCAATCAACCTCAGCCGTTTGATCAAATTCCATGAGGTGTCTCAACCAATAGAAAGCTGCCACGTACCCATTCGTGTGCTTCTTTGACATCTGACATCCAATGATTGGACGATCCTACCCTTAATTGTGGTGAAATTTGTACTGTAAACTTTTTAGGGTTCATAACATAGTAACTCTTTTCTGGGTAAAAGGGAAATTGGGGGGCGGGGTGTGTTAGTTTATTTTATTTTTATTTGACTGTTTTTATTAATAGTTTGACCGGATTTTACTTAGGGTCGGGTTGGGTAAATGGGAAGGGGTTGGGCTGGGTAGAGAGTTGAGGTGGGCTGGGTTTTGAGATTGTTGTGGGTTGGATTAGAATATTGGATTGGGTATTTTGATATAAATCCGGTTAAGGATTTTTGGTTTTAAGATTTGTGTTTAACCAAAAATACAAGGACCAAAATGTGTATTACTTGAAATCTCAAGGACTGATCTTTCCAATTCTCCAAAATATCATCCAAGGGTCATTCTTGTCATTTGATGAAACTTCAAGGGTTGACTTTGACTTTTAGCTTCCTGGCATCGGCTGTAAATATCCTTTCCGTATCTCGTGCTCGTTTTCCCATTTTTTTTTGTCTTTTTGTCCCTTTTTCTTAATATCCGTACCTGCACACAAACAAACACAAAAACACAAATATCTTTGGCATTTTGGTTAGTTTTTGGTCGTTTTGGTCTGTTTTTGGTAAATAAAAGGTATGTGAATAAGCACATACCAGATACACACACTACACGTCAAACGAAGCACGTTAGGATGCTAGTGCTTGTCTCGCGTAAATCAACTAACAACAAGTGTTTTGGTGCTTGATCTAAACCAATCAAATACTTTCAAAAGTATACGTTCGAAAGGTTTTAATAAGAGAATAAGATCTAATAAACAAATAATAATTTCTTTTTTATATATATCTGATGTATAAGAACAAAACAAAATCAATAAAGGTTTTGTGTTGTAACTTTCAGCCGCAATATTAGACCAAGGAAATAGAAAACGAATTATTGCTATTAGGTTTAATGTGTCAGTGTATGGATCGTCTAGAATGAGGAGGGCATGGGGTGTTTATATAGCACCAAAACTTGTTCTTCAAGTTCTAGCATAATACTTCATCACTTCTCAAAAAACGACAACCAAGGCCCTCCTAGAACCTTCCCTATAGCTGGCCACTTTGGAGGGAGGTCTGGGAGTTTCGTCATCCGACATCTAAGTCCCTCTCTTTTATATTTAACGTATATTTAATTAGTTAAAGCGTCTAACTATTAAAACTAATAACCGTTAAATTATTTCGTAAAACATATTATACATTTAATAAATATACATAACATATATATATTAAATATATAATAAATGTGTTCTTCGTGTATACGTGTGTGCCCCGATAGGCTCACGTAATTCCCGGCCATATAACTATTAATTTACGAGCGCATAACCAACAGCTCCCACTCGCGATCGTCACAATCAATAATGTATACTAACAATGCTAAGTGTCTAGCAACACCGCATTACTCCCAGAAATACATGAGTCTGGTTTCATAAAACAACTAGGTAAATGGTTTACAATTTTAAATTATCCTTTTTGTTTCAGATACTTGTTGAACTATGGATATGGATCAAAGTCATTCCATATTGTTCAACTATTATGTTTCTCGTTTTAGAAATTAATCAAGATTACCAAACGTAAAAAAAAAAGTATCATCTTGATTTACACTTTGGGCACGGCCATGCGGACATCTGATTAATTTAGCGAGGGGCCCAGTAGTATCATACTCTAAAAGACAAGTGGAGGAACAAATTCTATTTTGACTACACGTGTCATTCATGTACTTCAACCAACTCCTGAGAATAGCCTTTATAACCACCTTGTTCAGGATAGCATTTGACTATAGTCAAGAAGAAAGATCCACACATGCAAGACCTGCTTGTATCTCAAGTCAGAGGACAAATAAAATAACCATTTGCGAGATATCACTTAATGACGTCGATCCATAAAGTGATGACTCGTAGGTTTGGGGAAGTCCAATATCCATAGCACGTGGATAACATGTGAGTTTGGCGGACACGTCCTTAGTATTCAAAGAATATAACCAATCTCTCACATTTGCCTTAATTCAACAATACTCGCATATCATTGATCGACAATGGACAATTTAAAGTAATAAATTACTTATTGATTAAAGATGCAAATATATGACACAATTAATATATGAATGAATAACTCAAGTACCACGTATATTAATCATCAAAATAATAAATTTTTTACATATCCCATTATCCAAATACTAAAATCAAAACAGATTTACATGAGACTACTAACTGAACGAAGTCCAATACCACTAGCATACTCAACATACTTGTTCAAAGGCAACGCCTTAGTAAACGAATCAACTAAGTTGTCATCTGTGTGAACTTTGTTAAGTACTACTTCATTATCTGTGATAACTTCACGGAGATAGTGAACCTTCCTTTTGTAATGCTTGGCGCCTTTCTGAGCTCCAGGCTCGTTGGCGATAGTTAATGCTCCAGTGTTGTCACATAGCATTTCCATAGGTTCTTTATTGGTGGGGACTACTCCAAGCTCATCAATAAACTTCCTTATCCAAATAGCTTCCATTGCACCTTCTAAAGCAACAGTGTATTCAGCCTCTGTAGAAGACATCACTGTAATGCTTTGCTTAGCACTCTTCCTGACTATAGCGCCTCCGTTTAGAATGAGAACATATCCGGTTTGCGACTTGGTGTCATCCTTGTCGGTTTGCCAACCAGCGTCAGTATAACAGGTAACTCTGAGCTCTCTGTCTGGGTCTCCACCGTAAACAAGAAACATATCTTTAGTATATATGAGATACCTCAGTATGTTCTTCACAGCAGTCCAGTGACTCTCACCTGGATCTACTTGAAATCGACTTGTTAAGTTCTGAGCGAACACAACGTCAGGTCTAGTGCACCTCACCGCATACATGATGGATCCTACAGCCGAGGCATAATGGATCCTCTTCATGCGTTCCACCTCTGCAGGTGTTGAGGGTTGATGTGTGCCTAAACACACATCATTTTTATACCGGGAAAACACGCTAAAACGGACTAATAACAATAAAACATGTGTAATTATATTGCAAATATGTTTGGTTTTTGTTATTATGTCTTACAGGTACAAAGGTTTGAAAACAAAGCAAAAACGGTAATTACCCGAGCACTCCATTGGAAAGAGCACGGAATTACGAGTCCAAAAGTACGAGACAAGAATTATTTGGTGCAATTGCTAAGATGAAGATAATTTTATGTGCTAAGCAAAAATTTATTAATTGAAGCCCAAATTTAATAGCCCAATGATACTTGAAGGCCCACTTGAAGGAGATAGCAAGCCCAAGAATGACGAGAAGAAAAGCCCACCTTGACTCCTTGGCTGTACTCTAATTCCAAGCGACAAAGAGAAAAAAAAATTTGAAGTTGAAGAATTCTTATGACAGCCCACGTGAGAGATAGCAAAGAAGCAAAAAAAAAAAAAAAAAAAAAAAAAGAGAGAGAGAGAGAGAGGCATGTGACTCTACCTTCCTACATGCGACAAAAAAAAAAAAAAAAAAAAAAAAAAAAAAAAAAAAAAAAAAAAAAAAAAAGATATTGAAGACAATGGAGCCACGTGAAGAATGTTATCTCTACTTCCAATATGCGACAATTGATAAAATATAGAGGATAAATATCTGATGGCTCTTAGCTGTATCTACCCGTAAAGAGAAGATAGCTTTTGAGACTCACTCTCGGAAATTAATTCCACAATGGAGCGTTTGTTATTTTTCATGCTGCTCCCACCAAGCCACACGCTCCACTATCAATTTCTTCAGCGAATAACAAGACACCACGTGGCCTTTATAGCAGTCATCCAAGGAAGTTTCAAGAGGCACATCATTGGCTATAAATGACACTTGATCCGAGGCATAAGAGGATTCATCATTCACTCCGCATTTATTTATTCACACACACTCTTTCTTTCTTTTCTCTAATAGAGTAGCAGTTTGTTTTTTTTAGCTTATTAAGGATTAATATCTTTTAGCTTATTCACTAGTGCTTATTTGTAAAACTTTTCTAGCTTATTAATGAAAAAGATGTTTATTACTTAGTGCTTATTTCTCTTCTACTCATCTCTTTCTTTATTTTATTTTTTTTCTTTTTCTCATCTAATAAGTTATATTAGCTTATTAGCTTATTACATCTTTTTATTTCTCTTCTTCACCCTCTAGCTCGATTCAAACACAAAAAGAGATGCATGAGCTTATTAAGCTCGGCTTATTTTCCAAATAAGCCTTGACACCTCTTAGTTTGAGAGCACTTTTCTTTATTTTTTAGCTTTTTATATAGCTTATTAATTAGATCTATTAGTTTCATCAAGTTTTTCATAAAAAAGTTTGCAATTTTTTTGAGTATTTCTTGAACAATAAGTTATTTAATAGCTTGTTCATTTAGATCTAGTCCTTAAACATACACGATTCGCGTCTATTCTTCGTAGTAGGCAACTTAGCTTCGGGTGGACTTAGATCTAATAGTTTTTAGTTAAAAAGTTTTAATCTTTTTACTTTTTAGATTATTTTTAGCTTATTCCATATAGTAGTAGTGCTTATTATTGCTTATTATTCACTAACCATTGATAAAGTTTTGATCTTTCTTTGTTTCTCACCATCCTACATCTAAGGCGTGGAGCTTACGGGTCTTATAACCTTTAAAAATCATTAAAGTTTACAACTTTATCAACTTTTATTAAGTTATTTAGTTAATAAAGCTTTAAACTTTATCAACTATATAGCAAAATTAAAGTTAACAAAGAAATAAACTTTAATCATTTGTTTAGTTTATAAGATCGGGTGGTTATTCTCTCCTATAAATCACCGGGTCTTAATCTCCTTCCTTTTTATCATTTTATTAGTTTAACTATCAACTTTAAGATCATGTTTATTATTGTGAAATTATTTGCTTTTGTTAGTTTGATTAATATGAGTAGTGAGTAGATCTTGTTATATGCTTGTTAAGTGTTGGTGAATTATGCAATTAAGTGTGAAACATTAGAAATTATTAGTTGATAACCTTTGGTCTACTTGTTTTGATTTTTAGTAACTTTTACGGGCAAAATCCGTAAAGGTAACTAATTATCTAAACCAAATAGATTTCACCCACGTGAAAAGAAGTGTTTTCAATATAAACCACCGTTGTGAGAAAACATTCCTTTTTAAACGGGTATTCAAAGGTTGTTGATTAATAATTTCCGGATTATTTGTGGATCTTTTTAGTTGGTTGTTTTAACGGGCAAAAGCCGTTAGGAAAATTGATTATTCAGATCTAATAATTATTACCAAGAAAAATTGATTGTTTTCAATATAAGCCAACGTTGTGAGAAAATGATTTAATTTAACGGGTATTAATTAAAAATGGGCTTAGCATGATAATTCACATTTAATGATCTTTTCACCACACTTGACAAGCATATCTTTTTATATCATATTCTTAGCTAAATTTTATTGTCATTTAGTTGCTATTTAATTAGTTTAAATTTTGATTAGTTAAAATAGATCTTAAATCTCAAAAATCCAAACCAAAAATATCCGACAATCAAGCATTAAAACTAAAAACACAAACGTAAATCTCAATTCAAATCTCGTTGGGAAAACGACCTCGGAAGATCAATTTATCACTTGTCCTCAAGTGAATCTTGGTTCTAACGGGAAAACTTACAAATATTAAAACTGCTCTATCTATAACGAATCAGTTTTTGGCGCCGCTGCCGGGGAGATTTGTTAAGAATTTTGCGTTTTGTTTGTCGTTGGTGCCTTGAAGATCCTTTCTTTTGAAAGTTTATTTTGTTAAAAATGTGAAAAAAAAATCCAAAAAAATTAAAAATATATAAAAAGCCAAAATTATTTTTCTTTTTCTATAACTTTTTTAAAAAAATCCAAAAATATTTTCTCTCTTATTTCTTTTTAGTGCATGAGCACACGATCTTCTTCCAACGAACTAAATTCTCCCCTTTCAAATCCCGAAAGATTAATTCGACAAAGAAATCGTTGTGATCCGTCACTTATTAATATGAATAATCAAAACCAAAATCAGGGACCGCCTCCTGCGGGACCTATTCCTCAAAATCCGGCTCTCGATCTTCGAATGATGGAGGAGCTGTGCCAGCCGACTATGAATGGACGGGGCGGACCGATCGCTCTCGTTAACATTCAGGCTACGAATTTCGGACTTAAGAATCATATGATTCAACAAGTCCAACAGAGTTGTCAATACCACGGTTTACCGGGGGACGATGCTAATAAGCATATTGACAAATTCTTAACCGTTACTCAAAGTATGAAGCAAAATGGCGTCCCCATGACGTCCTTCGCTTGAATCTCTTTCCCTACTCTTTGACACATCATGCCATCGCTTGGTTTGATCGTCTTCCAAAGAATTATATCCATAGCTGGGAGGAGATGGTTTCTAAATTTCTATCTAAATACTTCCCTCCTTCTATGGTCACAAAATTGAGAAACGATATCAGTAACTTCCGACAGCTTCCCGACGAATCTCTATTCGAAGCTTGGGAACGTTACAAAGTTTCGATTGACCGGTGTCCTAATCATAATATGTTACCCGTTACAATCATAGATACATTCTATAACGGGTTAACTTTGAGACACCGAGATACAATCAATGCGGCTGCTGGAGGCACCTTTATGAAAAGGCGGCCCGAATAGTGTTATGATCTTATCGAAAATATGACCGCTCACCACAATGACTGGGATACCTCAGCTCAAAGGGGCGAGTCATCTGGATCTATCACTTCTTCTCCTGAATTAGCAGCCATGGCTAAGCAAATCGAAGAAATGAACAAAATTTTTCTAAGAATGAGCCAAATTAATCAGCAAGCTAATGTTATCAATCCTGGTTATGAGACTTGTGGTGGTCCACATCATTATTCCGAGGGTCAAGCCGCCGGTGGCTTCACTCAATGAGACGTATATGCTGCTACGGGATCCTTTAATATGGGAGTTAATTCTTACCAACCACAAGGAAACCGTAATCTCTTAAGCTATCGTTCCAACAATTATCTTGGACCACCCGGTTTCAATCAAACAAATAACCCTAATCTGAACAATCAAAACTTTCAAAACAAAAATAACCAAAATCAGTTCCAAAATCGTTCAAATCAAGGGTTTAATCAAAACAACCGAGGACAAAATTTTAACCAAGGTTACAATTTCAATCAAAATCAAGGATTTAATCAAAACCAAGGTCAAAATTTTAACCAAAATCAAGCTCAGACGCATTTTAACCAAGCTCCAAATACTCCATCTACGGATGAGTTATTAAGACAACATATGATTGCGTCTGAGGCTAAGTTTCAATTATTAGCAAATCAATTGACAAAAATGGAAAAGGCTTTAAATGAAAGACCTCAAGGTGGGCTTCCTAGCAACACCGTCACAAATCCTAGGGAAGACCTTAAAGTAATTACCACACGGAGTGGTCTTACTTTGGCTAGACCCTCAGTTCCACCACATAATCCTTCTTCTTCGAAGGGGGTGGAACGAGACCCGGAGACTACCATGGACCAGGTGCACATTTCAAGTCCAGAAAGTACCGCACGAGTCCCACCTCCGGTGATCCAGCCGACTCCCATTTCTAAACCAAAAGAAATCCCTGAGCGAAATGCTCATCAACCTCCCATTCCTTATCCTTCGAGGTTGAACAAGGAAAAGCTACAAGACAAATCTGATATTCAAATTCACAAGTTCTTACAAATGTTCAAGAAACTTCACATCAATATCAGTTTTGCCGAGGCTTTAGCTCAGATGCCAAAATATGCTAAAATGTTGAAAGATCTCCTTACGAATAAGGAGAAACTTCTTGAATTGGCTAATACTCCTCTTAATGAGAATTGCTCAGCGGTCCTCCTTAAAAAGTTACCTGAGAAACTTGGAGACCCTGGGAAATTCCTCATTCCTTGTGATTTTGGCGAGCTTGAGGGATGCATGGCCTTAGCCGATCTAGGTGCCAGCATCAATTTGATGCCTCTTTCTGTATGGGAAAAGCTAAAGCTTGGTGAACTGAAACCCACTCGAATGACCCTCGAACTAGCTAATCGAACGGTTGCTTACCCAGTTGGTATAGCTGAGGACGTCTTCGTACAAGTGGTAAAGTTCACATTCCCTGCTGACTTCGTTGTCGTAGACTATGAAGTCGATCCTCGTGTTCCCCTTATCTTAGGGAGACCTTTCTTGAGGACGGCTCATGCTTTGATTGATGTCTATGAAGAAGAGATAACTATAAGAGTCGGTGATGAAAAATTGGTCTTAAATATTGGGAATACTTCGAAGTATCCTAATGAGCATGAGTCAATCCATCGGATTGATACCATTGACACGGCATGCGAGGATCATTTCCATGAAGTGTTAAATGTTCAAAAATCAATTAATCCATTGAGTGGCAGTCCCACTCCATCTTCTGATTCTGTAGTCGCGGCTCTCTCCCCATCTCTTACCCCTTTCGGGGATAGTGATTTTCTCTTGGAGGAGACCGACGCTTTTCTTGCTCTAGATGATTCAATTTCACCGGAAATTGATAATGGAATTTATGATTCAGAGGGAGATATTCTTTTTCTTGAACAATTGTTAAATGATGATTTGACAAAAGATCTCCCTCCAAAAGAGCTTGAAAATGACGAAACCAAAAAGGCTAAATCTTCCGTTGAAGAGCCTCCTGAAGTAGAACTTAAAGACTTACCTTCCCACCTCGAGTATGCGTTTTTAGAGGGAACTTCAAAGTTGCCCGTAATTATCGCTAAATACTTGAAGAGTGGGGAAAAGGACGAGCTTATTAAGGTTTTAAAGTCACACAAACGAGCAATTGCTTGGAAAATATCTGACATCAGGGGCATTGATCCTAATTTTTGCACCCACAAAATATTGATGGAAGATGACTTTAAACCTGATGTCCAGCACCAGAGAAGAGTAAATCCAAAAATTCATGAAGTCATTAAAGAAGAAGTTATCAAACTTCTCGATGCTGGATTGATTTACCATATCTCAGATAGTTCTTGGGTTAGTCCTGTGCACGTCGTACCCAAGAAGGGTGGTATGACGGTGGTTACTAATGATAATAATGAGTTAATTCCAACCAGATTGGTCACGGGTTGGCGTGTTTGTATCGATTATCGAAAATTAAATGATGCCACCCGTAAAGACCATTTTCCTCTTCCTTTCATGGACCAGATGCTAGAACGTTTAGCTGGGAATGAATTCTATTGTTTTCTTGATGGTTTTTCTGGTTACTTTCAAATTCCTATCGATCCCCAAGACCAAGAAAATACCACATTCACCTGCCCTTATGGGACATTTGCATACCGTAGGATGCCTTTCGGTCTTTGCAATGCCCCGGGAACTTTTCAAAGGTGTATGGTCGCAATATTTCATGATATGATTGAGAAAACCATGGAAGTTTTCATGGATGATTTTTCGGTCTTCGGGGATTCTTTCTCTTCTTGCCTCTCCCATTTAGACAAGATGCTCAAAAGGTGCGAAGACACCAATCTTGTCTTAAATTGGGAGAAGTGCCACTTTATGGTCAAAGAGGGCATTGTCCTCGGCCATAAGATTTCTAAAAATGGTATCGAGGTGGATCGTGCTAAAGTTGATGTTATTGCTAAATTACCTCCTCCCACCTCGGTTAAAGGAATTAGGAGTTTCTTGGGTCATGTCGGCTTTTATCGTAGATTTATTAAAGACTTCTCCAAAATAGCCCGGCCCATGACCCATCTTTTAGAGAAAGAAACTCCATTTGTGTTTTTGAAAGAATGTTTCGAATCATTTGAGCATCTTAAAAAGAAATTAACTGAAGCTCCTATTTTCATTGCCCCTGATTGGGACCTACCGTTTGAACTTATGTGTGATGCTAGTGACTTTGCGGTAGGTGCAGTCTTGGGGCAACGAAAGAACAAATATTTTCAGCCTATACATTATGCAAGTAAGACCTTATCTGGTGCTCAGACATATTACACCACCACGGAAAAAGAACTATTGGCGGTGGTGTATGCGTTTGAGAAATTCCGGTCTTACCTTGTCTTATCTAAGACAATAGTGTATACGGATCACTCGGCTTTAAAGTATCTATTTGCTAAACAAGACGCTAAGCCGAGACTGCTCCGATGGATTCTCCTCCTTCAAGAATTTAATATCGAAATTCGAGACAAAAAAGGAGCGAAGAATCTAGCGGCTGATCACTTGATTCGTCTTGAAAATCCTCATCAAGGGGATCTCGTTGAAATGGAAATGAATGATAACTTTCCACACGAGTCCCTAAAGATGATTTCTATAAAAAGTGATGATGAACCCCCGTGGTTTGCCGATATCGCAAACTACCTAGTGGGTAATGTGCTTGTGAAAGGGATGTCATCCCAACAGAAGAAGAAATTCTTTAAAGATATTCGACATTACTTCTGGGATGACCCCTATTTGTTTAGAATCTGTGCTGACCAAATAATTAGGCGGTGTGTGGACGGGAAAGAAGCTGCAGATATTCTTGCAGCTTGTCACCATGGTCCCACCGGAGGACATCATGGCCCGAACTACACCGCCAAGAAAGTCTTCGATTCTGGTTTCTATTGGCCCACGATTTATCGTGATGCCCATGACATGGTCAAAAATTGTGACTCATGTCAGCGTCAAGGAAAAATCTCACAGCGGGATGAAATGCCCCAAAATTCTATTCAGATTTGCGAGATCTTTGACGTATGGGGCATCGACTTTATGGGGCCGTTCCCGTCTTCACGAGGGAACAAATATATACTCGTGGTTGTCGATTATGTCTCTAAATGGGTGGAAGCCAAGGCTTTACCCACGAATGACGCCCGAGTAGTTGTGAAATTTCTGAAACAATTGTTTTCCCGATTTGGAACCCCACGGGCCATCATTAGTGATCGTGGTACTCACTTTTGTAACGATCAATTTGCTAGGGTGATGGAAAAATATGGTGTCAAACATAAACTTTCTACATCATATCACCCTCAGACTAGTGGCCAGGTGGAGGTGTCCAATCGCGGTTTGAAAAGAATTTTGGAAAGGACAGTGGGTGAGCATCGTGCCAAATGGGCTGACAAATTAGATGACGCTTTATGGGCTTTCCGTACTGCTTTCAAGACACCCATCGGGTGTACTCCTTATAAGCTCGTGTACGGAAAAGCTTGTCATCTCCCTATTGAGCTCGAGCACAAAGCCTACTGGGCCTTGAAATGGACTAATTTTGATCTTAAGACTGCGGGTGATCACCGAAAGATCCAATTAAATGAATTAAATGAACTTCGTGATCAAGCCTATGAGAATTCTTTGATCTATAAGGAAAAGACAAAGAAGATTCACGACTCAAAAATCAAAAACCGAGAATTCCATGTCGGTGATCGTGTTCTTCTTTTTAATTCTAGATTGAAGATTTTCTCGGGCAAATTGAAATCCCGTTGGTCTGGCCCGTTTACGATTACTGAAGTGTTTCCTTATGGCACCATCGAGTTATCCCAACCCGACGGTCCCAACTTTAAGGTAAACGGGCATCGGATCAAACACTACTATGGAGGGGACATTCCTAATTTGGATGTCCCAGATCTCCAACCTTCCCCCATGGACAACTAAATTCGGGGGCGAGTTAAGCTAGAGACTCATTAAAAAAAAACAAGCGCTTCTCGGGAGGCAACCCGTGTTATCTATCTATCTATCTATCTTTTATTTTCTAATAAGTGTGTTGTGTAGAATAGTGTGGGGATGTGTTTCTTTCCATGTGGTTTTGCAGGGTACTGTTTTGCTTTTAGGACTCCCTATGATCGAGAAGACCTCCGTGCTTGTTTTCAAACCCTCCAATCACTCGGCCTCCGATCATTACTTACCTTGGGATATCCTTTAGTCATATATATATATAAAAAAATGTTTTTCCCCTTTCACACTTGGAATTTTTAAACAAAAGCCATTTTCAATCCTAGGTGTGGGGGTAACACCCGTCATTTTTAAACATTGAGGCCAATGTTCAGTTTTAAGTGTGGGGGTGGGGGGGGGGGGATTTCCATCGAAAATGACTATACCTTGTACTTGCTTTTACCTCACGCAACCCCGTTTTTCCTCCTAAAAAAAAAAAAAAAAAAAAAAAAAAAAAAAAAAAAAAAAAAAATTGAAAAATCCAAAAAATGAGAAAATTTAAAAAAATTTGCAAAAATATAATAAGTGTTTTGACACTTTGTTGACTTTCCGCTGGAGGGAGTAGGAATAAAATTTTGACTTGACCGGGCGTGTTGAGCCCTAGCTTGTCCCCTTAACCTTTATAATCTATAAGCTGTTGCTAGTCTTTTATACAAGGAGCTATAAAACGCGAATTCTTTTTAAGAATTTGCAAGTTCCCATAATTGACTTTATATATGCATGGCTTGATTATTTGGCTAAGCATTCGCGGATCTTATTATTTAAGATTTTAAATTTGCGAAGAACGAGAAATGATAGAGTTGTTTATAAGTTAGATTGCTAAACGTGGAGTAGTTGGATCTCTTTAGAGCTCATCGAAGTTAATTGTGGCTTCTTGTTCCCATAAGCATGTTTCACCCAAAAATAGTAATCTAGGAATAATTAAAGATATTTAGGTTTTGGTGATGATTAGTTTTTGTCTTCTTAAGAAAATTCTTGCTTATAAAAGTTGGGTACACATCAAGGTTACTACAAGTGTCGTGTAACATAAGCGGCGGTTCATAAAGCGGCCCTTGGATCTCTAATTCAGGAATGTGTGAGGTCTTGGTCTAACGACCTTGGATCCTCATTTCAGGAATGTCTAGAGTCTTGGAATTCTCCGTAAAGTTCCGTTTAGTTTATGGTACACGAGATTTGGAGTGGTGGCACTAAAATTAAGCATAAATAAATAAATCTTAAATTTATGTTCTATAAGTTGTGGATTCGAGATCGGTCCTTGGATTCTTATTTCCAGAAGAGTAAACTACACCAATGGTCCTTGTGGTTTGCGTTGACTGGCGGATTTGGTCCTTTGACCAAAAAACTTACGCCGGTGGTCCTTAAGTCAGAAACGTTATGCGCCGTTAGTCCCTCGTGTCTAGTGGCCCCACAAATAGTAGATAACGCCCGTTTTCTAAGATAACTAAAGGGGTAAAATGGTCAATTTATCTTACACTCTTTAATTTAAAACACACCAACCACGGTCAAATCATTAGTCATCCCCCAAACTCCAAACTATTCACACACACAGACCTTCTCATCATCTTCTTCCCCAAATCAATTACCCTGTTAATTTGTGAGGTTAAACTTCGCAAACCGTTCAGATGGTGTCCCCATTGTACGAAATTAGGGCAAATGATGTTCATGATCGTGATCCATATGCCATGTATCGTAAGTATATTGTTTTATAATTTTTTGACAATGTTGACAATTTAGAAGTTTTTTAATCGTTATTATTGAAGTATAGTATGATGTTTTGGGTTTGCAAAACTTTAATTGATTTTTGGGGCCTTTGTCAAACCCTAGTCTGATTGTTGCATGTAATTTTTTGCAGACATTAAGTCTACTCTGTTTTCCATCAAGCTTAATCATGGTGGTATTTTCACGAATGCACCTAACAGGACATACAAGAATGGTAAGACTACTTTTGTGGATTTAATAGACAGTGACCAGTTTTCTATCCATGAAATTGATTCAATGCTTGAAGACTTAGAGTATGATGGGAGGAGGGTGATGTTTTACCACTTCTTGAAACCTGGTTGTGATTTAGACAATGGACTAGAACCTGGTTGTGGTTTCTAACTCACCTTGGAGATGACCTTGATCTATATAGTAATTCCAATTTCACTTTCATAAGTGACAGGCAAAAGGTACTTACCTCAGACTAATTTCAATTTACTTTCATAAGTTTTTTTTTTTTTTGCTAATTCATTTGTTGTGTATGTTAAAACAGGGTATTATTCCAGCAATTGAAAAACTATTTCCAAGTGCAGAGCACAGATTCTGTGTGAAACATATTCATGAGAATATGAAGTTGCAGTGGAATGGTACTGCATACAAGGATATGTTATGGAAAGCAGCAACTGCAACAACAGTCCCTGAGTTTCAAGTTGCAATGGAAGAGTTGAAGGCATTCAAGAAAGATGCTTATGATTGGCTTTGTAAAATTCCTCCCCAACACTGGACCAGATCACATTTCTCAGGTATTTGTACAACATTCCCACATTTCTCATGTATTGATTAACTAATTTCTAAAAAACAATCTTCTTGTTCAGAGAGAGCCAAGTCAGATGTGTTATTGAACAATATGTGTGAAGTTTTCGATGGGAAGCTAGTTGGAGGAAGAGACAAACCAATAATTGCCACATTGTAGTTTGCCAGGGAGTATCTAATGAGAAGGTAATAGTTTTCAGACCCTAATTGTCATTCATCTTAATTTGTATACTTAGGATGCAGACTCTAATTGGTATTCTTTATAAATACTTAGGATTGTCACTGTGAACAAACTTATTGCAAGATGTGATGGACCACTCACACCAACTGCTACAAGGATTTTGAAAGCAAATGCAATTGAAGCTAACAAGTACACTGTCCAATGGAATGGAGGTGAGTTATACCAGGTAAGTGGTCCATGGAATGACCAGTGTGTGGTCAATGCTGTTGCTAGAACATGCACTTGTAGAAGATGGGAATTGATGGGTATTCCTTGCAAGCATGCTGTTGCAACAAATTGGAACATGTCACTTAACCATCAGGATGTAGGCTTACCAGAAGATTGGGTGCATCCATGCTATGGGTTAGATACTTGGAAGAAAGTCTATTCTTTTCATATCACACCTATTAGAGGTCATGTTCATTGGCCCAAGTGCAATGTTCCAACCACACTGTTGCCACCAACTCACCAGCCACAAACAGGTAGACCTAGAAAAGCAAGGAAAAAATCAAAGTTTGAAAAGGATATAAGTATAGTTAAGGATGGTAAGCTTTCAAGGAAACACAAGACTGTAACTTGTGACAAATGTGGGAACAAAGGTCACAACCAAAGGAGCTGCACTGGACCAAGAGTTTCAAAGGCAAGTAAGAGGAAAGGTGTGGATTTAGATGGTGATAATCCTGCAACTACTGCAATTGCACAGGATAAATGGAAATTTGTGGCAACACAAGATGGTGCAAAAAAGAAGAAAGCACCAAGGAAGAAAACTATTGTGTTAGGTTGAAGTTTGTTTGTTATTATGTCTGTTATGTCTGTTATGTTTAATATGGGTCAAAACATTTGGTTCTTAGGTCTGTTATGCTTAATATGGGTCAAAACTGTTATTTTTAGTATGCAGAATATCAATTAAGTTGTTTTTGATGTTTATGGCATTCTATGCCTTGAAACTTGATTGATTAATGATGATTATGTTTTAGCTAGTTGGTATTCTTTGATTAATGGTGATTATGTTTTCTGTATTGGTTTTAGTTGTATAATGCTTGACTTTTGACTATGAGTCATAACAGATGGTAGTTAGGTATTAAGTCTATTGGTTTAAGTTAATTTACTATGGGTCCTGCACATTACCAAACAAGCATTGAATGGCATTAACTCTGTATTGGTCTTTAAATACCATTTTACATCCTGTATGGACCCAATAAACACATATAGTCACCCAAAACTTTACCAAACAAGTCAACCATGACTTCAAATCCATGCCCAATTGAAATTTCATCAGATTCTAGTTCATCTGGGGATCTAAGGTCTCCACAACCATGGAACATACCATATAACTACTCTAACTCAGTTAACAAAAAGACCACCTCCTCTGATTCCTTTGAAGTCAACTCTTTACCTAGTTGGATTTCCAGCTATCACTCAACATCAGAGGATGAAAAAGATGTTTCCAAACCTGCTACAAAGTCCATAATGTTGGTCAGCCATCATGTTGAAACAAAAACTACTTCTAAACCAGGTAAGAGGGTTCAGGTGCTAGGGCTATGCAATCACCCCACTTGGGATGCAATTGGAGGAAGAGGCAAAAAAAGTATGCCAGCTTTTGGGAAGAACAAGACAACTGGGAAAGGGAAGAACAAGATAACTGGGAAAGGGAAGAACAAGATGTGGTAGCTTTTGGGAAGAACAAGCTTTTGTGGTAGCTTTTGTGCTAGGTTTTCATGGTACTTGTAATATGCATCTAAGACTTTTGTAACTACTTTCTAATGAATGAAATTTAAATGCTACTAGTTAACTTCAAGTACAAACTGTTTTTTTTTTCATTAATCAAAACCCCAAAATACAACTTCATAACAGCTTTTTTACATTAAACCCCAAACCTACTGACCTAACCATCTAACTAATGTTGTACATTACAGACACAAAAAGCAAAACCCATGACACAATCAGATATTTCTTCATTCTTGATCTTTCTTGCTCAAGATCTTGTACCATAGCTTGATGATTGTTCAGGGACTTTAATAACCCAGGAATAATTGCCATAGAACGTTGACACATTTCGGGGCCAAACCAATCAACAAACTTGTTACACTCCTGTGAAACAAAATAAACCAACAAGATCAACAAAATATTTTGTGCAATTACATATTAAAACCATAAACACATACCAGTTGGGGACAACCATAAAACCTTCGACCTGGGTTTCTATTAGTCCATGAAGTTTTAATAACAGCAACTAAATGACAACGAGGACATGTGGGCATTTTCTTGTTTTGATTTGCAACTAACTGTGATTAGAACATGGTGGTGGAATTAAAGAAAGGTTAGGTGGGTTGGGGAAGACTGTGTGGGTGGGTGGAATTAAAGAAAGAGGGAATAAACTAGGGTTAGATATTTAAGCGGGAAAAGAGTGTAAGATAAATTGACCATTTTGCCCCTTTAGTTATCTTAGAAAATGGGCATTATCTACTATTTGTGGGGCCACTAGATACGAGGGACTAACGGCGCATAACGTTTCTGACTTAAGGACCACCGACGCAAGTTTTTTGGTCAAAGGACCAAATCCGCCAGTCAACGCAAACCACAAGGACCATTGGTGTAGTTTACTCTTTCCAGAAGGTATTTAGGTCTTGGCTACCCTTTTACACCGGCCCTTGGACCCTTGATTCTGAAAGGCATTAAGGTCTTGGAACTCTCCGTTGTAACGGCCCTTGGATCCTTAATTCCGGAAGGTGTAAGGTCTTGGAATTCCCCGTGAAGATCCATAGTTTATGGTACGCAGCTTCTCTAAAAAGTTAGGTTGCTTAAAAAAAAATGGTGATGTATGAAAAAGAGAAAAATGCAAAAGTCAAAAATATAAATAAAAACCTTGATGTGGACCTCATTTTTATGGCAACGGTTTTCGGAAGAAGATTAGAAACTAGTTAGCTTCTAAATTAGGTATCTTTATCGGACTAAAAAATTATCGAAACGAGAATATGGAGAAATTCATTTCTCACCAAAACTAAAATAAATAGAGGAAAATAGGAATTTGGGAACAATAAGTAATACACAATTAGCTTTTACGGGTAGTGTTAGCAATCTAACTTGTTAATAACAATGATTTCGTTTTTAAGCTTAGTTTGGGGGCTCGTGAAAAATCAGGGACGATGAATTTTATCTGTATGGTCACTTCTTCATGAGATGTGTTTCCTACTCCGTAATCCT
Source organism: Artemisia tridentata subsp. tridentata (assembly GCA_021014915.2). Taxonomy (NCBI): domain Eukaryota; kingdom Viridiplantae; phylum Streptophyta; class Magnoliopsida; order Asterales; family Asteraceae; genus Artemisia; species Artemisia tridentata. The sequence continues at coordinate 207,234,379 of CP139509.1, read as the reverse complement.
TAAAGTTATCGTGAGATAATGAAAGTCAACATCCCGTCATATGGAAAAGAGAAAAGTCCAAAAAGATAGTATATTTAATAAATTGGAAAAATCGGGGCGTTTTTAGAACTTTTGATTTCTTAATCTCTTTTGAATATTTTGCTACTTTTCAAAGTTAGTAAAAAGAGGTTTGAAATTTTTAGTTTCAAAAGCGTGTGTAATAAACATTGCATGAGGGGCCAGCAATGGATTAGTGTGGGGGAATTTTGATGTGTGCCTAAACACACATCATTTTTATACCGGAAAAACACGCTAAAACGGACTAATAACAATAAAACATGTGTAATTATATTGCAAATATGTTTGGTTTTTGTTATTATGTCTTGCAGGTACAAAGGTTTGAAAACAAAGCAAAAACGGTAATTACCCGAGCACTCTATTGGAAAGAGCACGGAATTACGAGTCCAAAAGTACGAGACAAGAATTATTTGGTGCAATTGCTAAGATGAAGATAATTTTATGTGCTAAGCAAAAATTTATTAATTGAAGCCCAAATTTAATAGCCCAATGATACTTGAAGGCCCACTTGAAGCAGATAGCAAGCCCAAGAATGACAAGAAGAAAAGCCCACCTTGACTCCTTGGCTGTACTCTAATTCCAAGCGACAAAGAGAAAATTTTAAAAAAAAAAAAAAAAAAAATTGAAGTTGAAGAATTCTTATGACAGCCCACGTGAGAGATAGCAAAGAAGCAAAAAAAAAAAAAAAAAAAAAGATGTTGAAGACAATGGAGTCACTTGAAGAATGCTATCTCTACTTCCAATATGCGACAATTGATAAAATATAGAGGATAAATATCTGATGGCTCTTAGCTGTATCTACCCGTAAAGAGAAGATAGCGTTTGAGACTCACTCTCGGAAATTAATTCCACAATGGAGCGTTTGTTATTTTTCATGCTGCTCCCACCAAGCGACACTCTCCACTATCAATTTCTTCAGCGAATAACAAGACACCACGTGGCCTTTATAACAGTCATCCAAGGAAGTTTCAAGAGGCACATCATTGGCTATAAATGACACTTGATCCGAGGCATAAAAGGATTCATCATTCACTCCGCATTTATTTATTCACACACACTCTTTCTTTTTTTTCTCTAATAGAGTAGCAGTTTGTTTTTTTTAGCTTATTAAGGATTAATATCTTTTAGCTTATTCACTAGTGCTTATTTGTAAAACTTTTATAGCTTATTAATGAAAAAGATGTTTATTACTTAGTGCTTATTTCTCTTCTACTCATCTCTTTCTTTATTTTATTTTTTTTCTTTTTCTCATCTAATAAGTTATATTAGCTTATTACATCTTTTTATTTCTCTTCTTCACCCTCTAGCTCGATTCAAACACAAAAAGAGATGCATGAGCTTATTAAGCTCGGCTTATTTTCCAAATAAGCCTTGACACCTTTTAGTTTGAGAGCACTTTTCTTTATTTTTTATCTTTTTATATAGCTTATTTAATTAGATCTATTAGTTTCATCAAGTTTTTCATAAAAAAGTTTGCAACTTTTTTGAGTATTTCTGGAACAATAAGCTATTTAATAGCTTGTTCATTTAGATCTAATCCTTAAACATACCCGATTCGCATCTATTCTTCGTAGTAGGCAACTTAGCTTCGGGTGGACTTAGATCTAATAGTTTTTAGTTAAAAAGTTTTAATCTTTTTACTTTTTAGATTATTTTTAGCTTATTCCATATAGTAGTAGTGCTTATTATTGCTTATTATTCACTAACCATTGATAAAGTTTTGATCTTTCTTTGTTTCTCACCATCCTACATCTAAGGCGTGGAGCTTACGGGTCTTATAACCTTTAAAAATCATTAAAGTTTACAACTTTATCAACTTTTATTAAGTTATTTAGTTAATAAAGCTTTAAACTTTATCAACTATATAGCAAAATTAAAGTTAACAAAGAAATAAACTTTAATCATTTGTTTAGTTTATATGATCGGGTGGTTATTCTCTCCTATAAATCATCGGGTCTTAATCTCCTTCCTTTTTATCATTTTATTAGTTTAACTATCTACTTTAAGATCATGTTTATTATTGTGAAATTATTTGCTTTTGTTAGTTTGATTAATATGAGTAGTGAGTAGATCTTGTTATATGCTTGTTAAGTGTTGGTGAATTATGCAATTAAGTGTGAAACATTAGAAATTATTAGTTGATAACCTTTGGTCTACTTGTTTTGATTTTTAGTAACTTTTACGGGCAAAAGCCGTAAAGCTAACTAATTATCTAAACCAAATAGATTTCACCCACGTGAAAAGAAGTGTTTTCAATATAAACCACCGTTGTGAGAAAACATTCTTTTTTAAACGGGTATTAAAAGGTTGTTGATTAATAATTTCTGGATTATTTGTGGATCTTTTTAGTTGGTTGTTTTAATGGGCAAAAGCCGTTAGGAAAATTGATTATTCAGATCTAATAATTATTACCATGAAAAATTGATTGTTTTCGATATAAGCCAACGTTGTGAGAAAATGATTTAATTTGACGGGTATTAATTAAAAAGGGGCTTAGCATGATAATTCACACTTAATGATCTTTTCACCACACTTGACAAGCATATCTTTTTATATCATATTCTTAGCTAAATTTTATTGTCATTTAGTTGCTATTTAATTAGTTTAAATTTTGATTAGTTAAAATAGATCTTAAATCTCAAAAATCCAAACCAAAAATATCCGACAATCAAGCATTAAAACTAAAAACACAAACGTAAATCTCAATTCAAATCTCGTTGGGAAAACGACCTCGGAAGATCAATTTATCACTTGTCCTCAAGTGAATCTTGGTTCTAACGGGAAAACTTACAAATATTAAAACTGCTCAATCTATAACGAATCAAGGGTCCTTGAGATTTTCTCAACTCAAGTTTTACTTGCATTGGGGTCGTTCCACGCTTGGAATTCGCCATATTAAATCTTTTTAAGATTTTCTCAATGTATGCACTTTGACAAAGTCCAATCAACCGCTTAGATCTATCTCTGTAGATCTTGATTCCTAGAATATATGCAGCTTCACCTAAATACTTCATAGAAAAACAATTTCCAAGATAGGCTTTAATAGCTTGTAACATTGGAATGTTGTTTCCCATGATCAATATACCATCAACATATAAGATTAGGAATGCTACATTACTCCCACTAGCCTTACGATATACACATGGCTCATCAAAGTTTTGAGTGAAACCATACTTCTTGATTTTCTCATCAAACCTTTTATTCCATTGCCTAGATGCTTGCTTTAATCCATAAATGGATCGTTTTAGCTTGCATACACGGTTAGGATATTGTGGATTGACAAATCCTTCTGGTTGGTCCATGTAAACCTCTTCGGTTAAGTGGCCATTCAAGAAGGCAATTTTGACATCCATCTACCAGATCTCATAGTCATAGTACGATGCTATGGCTAAAAGAATCCTAATAGCTTTTATGTCTATGACAAGCGAGAAGGTTTCCTCATAATCTACACCATAGGTTTGAGTATAACCTTTTTCCACAAGACGAGCTTTATAGGTGTGTATCTTTCCATCCATGTTAGTCTTCTTCTTGAAGAGCCACTTGCTACCAATGGTTTTAGCGTTGGGAGGGAGGTCAACTTCAATCTAGGATTCATTGTCTCTCATAGATTTCATTTCCTCATTCATAGCCTTAAGCCATTTTTCAGATTCAAAGTCTGCTAATGCAACTTTATAGTTAGCGGGTTCATTGAGATCCCCTAACTCATGCTCCTCCGAATCGATGTATAAACACATTCGATCAAGTGCACGTATTGTCCTTGAGGACCTACGAACAAGAATGACTTCACTTTTTGGTTCAACACTTTCATGTTCAACCATCTCAGGAAGTTAGCTAGTATTTTTAGAAGGGTGAGTATCTTCTTGAATTTCATCAAGTTCTACGATCCTCCCACTTGCTTCTTGTGAAATGAGACGATTCTCAAAAAAGTCAGCAAAACGAGCCACAAATACTTTGTGCTCAGGTGGGTAGTAGAAGTAGTAACCCATTGTTTCCTTTGGGTATCCTACAAAGATATACTTAATAAATCTTGGCTCAAGTTTGTCAGGCGTATCACGTTTCACGAATGCCTCACAACCCCAGACCTTTAAGTAAGACAAATTAGGGACTTTCCCATGCCATAGTTCATATGTTGTTGATAAGGATTTATTTGGTACCTTTCTAAGGGGTCATTTAAGCCAAAAATCGTATTAATATGATCAAATATTGCCTCAGGTCGTTTCTTTTTGCATTTTAGGTACTTGGGACGAAAAATCTGGGAATCGGCACTTTTATGGCGTATTTGGACAAAAAAGTGAAGAAAACAACGAAGTAGCGAAATTCTGTCAGATATGGAGATCTGACGGCGTCACACGCTACAACGTAACGCCGTCACTTGTTGCTGAAGATGGATTTCTAGTGGAAAATTAACAAGAGACGCCTCAGATGAATTTTAAAGACCTACAACCTGACGGCTTCAGGTGTAATTTGAAGATGAGAGTCACGTACATAGCTAACAAGAGACGGCCCAGAAAATTTAACAAAGGAAGGTGTCAGACATACCGTGACGGCGTTAAAAGATACAAGGTGACACCGTCATAATGGCGACTTGCACAAGACGAAACCCCAATCACGGCGAGCTGACGGCGTTACAACCTATAAGGTGACACAGTCAGAGTTGTAAATCTATATATATTTTCGTATATTTTTCATAATTCGTGTAACATCTTGGAGTAGGGTTTTGTGAATGATTTTAGCAGCTATTGTGAGGATTCTACAGCCCTTGAACTTCATGTTTCAATAAAGATAAGTTATTCCTTCAATCATTCGATATGTCTATGTATTGTTTGATTATGTGTTTATCTTTTCTTTGCTTTAACATGCTAGCTTAAATTAATTAGTGTTTGCTTAGATCTAATGAAACCTAGTTGTTGATAATTGATTTTTCGTCTCTTGTTTAATTGATTGCCTCGCATTAGGCTAAGAAAACTCGCTAGTTTCTTATATGTGTTAGCTTGAACGTCTTAGAAAACGCAACCGTAGAGTGCACTATTGGTTTTTCTCGTTGTATTTATTGCATGAATTGCGGCTTGTAGATCCTAGAAAACTTAATAGACTTTAAGGGTTTTAGGGGAGACTAATATTCATAGCGTTGGGGACTTCGGCACCTCCCCACGACCAATATTAAGGACTACAACGCTTCAATTAAAACAAGGACGTGACAATTCGACAAATCAATAGGAGATAAATAGGGAGTAATTAAATCTAAGTGAACACATTTTTTCCCTATCATAAGAAGTCACCAAATTTACTTTTTCTTGTTAGTAGTTTAAATTAGTTAAATTGTAGTTTTGGGTTAGTTAACTAGTAATTAATTCCGCCCACTCTTTTAAAACCCGAGATGTTTAATTGCTTTCATAAAAATATAAAAACACAAAAAGAATCATCCCTCACCTCTAGACCTATCTCGTCATACATCTTGACTTAACGACACTATTACCCTAGAGAACGATCAATCCCCCTGACTTGCCTATACTACACTACAGCGATTAGGTACGATGCCTATAGGATTGTAAAACTTCTTTTGAGGTTTCGAAAATCTCACATCAAGTTTTTGGCGCCGCTGCCAGGGAATAGTTAATAGTTTAGGTTCGATTTCTATCTCGTTTAGGTATACTCACCAGATTCCTATCAAGTGAGAATTTTATTTTCTTTTTATTAGCTTTCTTTTAGTCTATCTTTTTCTTTGTTCCCTTTGTTTGTAAAACCATTTTCATTTGTCATCATGGCGAATGAAATTCCATTTAGATCATTAACAATAGAGGAACAATTGTGTTTTACTGATAGATTCGCTTCTTGTTGTTCCAATGAATATTTGAGTGATCTTAGAGATATCCAAGAGGAGATGGGGGTAAAGTTAGATAGGTTTGATGAATTATGTGCATGTGTGGCTTCTATTAAACAATCATTGTTAGAATCGACTCGTTTTAGTGAGACCCTTTGGAAAATTTTTAAGGAAAGCCTCATTACCGTGAACCATAAGTTGAATGAAATGATGGGTTTGTATACATCACAACTTGAGGAAACAAATGAGGAGGATTTATCCGACTATAGGAACCATGAACAAAAATACCTAGTTTTTAAGAATATGGACTTTGAATCCGACCAAGATTGTGAGATGGTTAGTATTGAACTACTTAAGTGTACGCGTGGGTTAGATTTCACCAAAACATATGACACGCATGAGGAATCCTTTAGGCAAATGGAACATAGTGATCAAGTTATTGAGAATGTGGAGATCGTTTAGGGCTCGAGATTGGTTAGATCTCATCTAGGGATAACAATAACAAACATTAACATGCACAACGGAATAATCAAAGAACAATGTTATTTTATAAGGTTTCTTGTCATCATCTTCTCTAATATACAATTACAAACTAATAGCCCCAATACTACTTGATCAAGTGTAGTACGGTTACTCAACAATAACATGAATCATAAGATTCTTGAGGCTAAACAAAACTCTAACCCTAGGCATTTTTCCCATACCCTACGCCTAGGTTACACACACACATACACACACTTTCTGGTGTTTACATCTTGACACACTTAAAACTAATAACCTGTATCTCTTTATATAATAGAGAATTAGGTTTACAAAGGACTAATAAGTAAAATCTTCTTTGTCTTCTAAGTCCCTCGTGTTTTGCATTGTCTTCATTCTTCACTTATTGTTTTGTATTTATCAACTCAAATATAAATCTCAACAATCTTCCCCTAGTTGATAATTACAAAACCTTCGTCTTGATCTTCTATGAATGAAACAATTGATGAAGCGAAAAGTGTACCGCTTTTAACGGGTCATTTAAGCCCTAAATCGTATTTATTTGATCAAATATTGCCCTAAATCGTTCCTTTTGTCATTTTAGGTACTTTTGAGGAGAAATCTGGAAAAGGAGGCATTTTGGACGTTTTTGGAGCATAAAAGTGAAGAAAACGACAAAGTCTCAAAATCGGCTAAAAAGTTACCTTTGACGGCGTCAGGATTTACTCCAGACGGCGTCATGGCTTGGCAAAAGTGGTGGATGTGAAAATTACTCATGATAAGCCAGAGAAATTAGCATGGGAATTCTGACGGCGTCACCCTTTGGAGTGATCAAGGTCGTCACGGCTTAATTTAAAGAGGGACGGCGTCACCCTTAACCTTGACGGCGTCAGCTTCTGATAGGCCAGAACGGATTTTGGAGGTTTAAAGGGAGACGGCGTCAAGAAGGCCATCACGTGTTAAATAGTCACAACTTGCGCGCGGGGTAGCTGTTACTGTTTTGGCCATAAAATCCTCATACGAACTCGGATTTAGGTGATTCAAAAGGCCACGCGATCGGGACGAAAAGATCTACAATTTGGTGAAAAATTGGACGTGACGGCGTCACGTGTAAGTCTGACGCCGTCAGATAGGGCCGACAGAAAAATGCCTATAAATATAACTTCACAACTTCATTATTTGTAAGCCCTAAACCCTAAGTCCGATTCTAGGGTTTAGGTAGGTGTTTTTCCAGCAACTTAGAGGGTCCTAATCATGCCATAAACATCTTGTAATGGTTTGTTTATCGATTCAATCTTATGTTATGTCTTCAATTATGATTATTGTTGATTGCTCTTCATTAATTATGCTTGGCTAAATCACCTTGTGTCTACTTATGATTGTGTGAAACTTGTGTATAACTAATTAGATCTTATTGATTTCTTGTTGATGTGTGTGTCCATCTCCATCAATTAGGGCGTGACAACTTCAATAGATCTAGTTGGTTTAGTTTATAATTCTTGTTTCCTATTGTCTCTTGTTTGATTGGGTGATATCGATGTTAGGCTTAAGAAAACTGGCTAACCTCCTATACGGTAACTTGCTTGAACGTCTTAAGAAACATGAACCAATGCGTACTAGGTTTATTTGGTTGTATTTAATGCATGAGCGAATTCTAGTGATCCCATGTTAGGAGCTTCTTAGCCGGCTCGACATAGGAGTGAAGTAGGAGCTTATAGAGTTGGGGAAGTATGTACGCCACCCCACGATTGGTATTAAGGAATACAACCCGTCAATTAAAACAAGGTGTGACAATTCAATAGGTAGAATTGGATAGCTAGCAAGGAGTAACATATCATAGGTAGACATGCTTCATTTCCCTTGTAGAACCGTAGTTTACTTTTCTTGCATATTAGTTTAATTAGTAGCTTTTGGGTTAGTTGATTAGCAACTAATTCCGCCCCTTCTTCCAAAACCAGAGATTTTTACTTGCTTTCCATAAATTATAAAAACATAAAAAGAATCATCCCTCACCTTTAGACCTAGTTAGATTAATTTCAATCCTAACGAACACTATTCTTTGAGTTGAACGATCAATCCCCGGTACTTGCCACTTCACTATACTACAACGGTCAGGTACACTGCCTGGTGGGGATTGCAAACTTCTCAAGATCCCTTGAGAGGTAAAACCTGTTGTAAGGTTGCAAAACCACGCATCAAGTTTTTGGCGCCGCAGCCCGGGGAGTAGTTATTGCTTAGGTTGAAATTTATTTCTATTAGGTCTACTCATTAGATTCCTATCTAGTGAGATATTTTCTTTTTATTTTGTAGCTTTCTCGTAGTCTATCTTTTCTTTGTGATTTTGTTTGTAATTTGCTTCAAATGGACTTTTCACTTAGATTTCTAAGATTGCAAGATATGGTTGAGTGGCTAGAACACCAAGAAGTTCAAAATACCTCATTTAGAGACACTTATGAATCATATGAGCCTTCACCTAGGATAGATTCTTATGAACAACCTCCATGTTTAGGATCTTGTTTTAGTGAGGCTAATAGGAAAAGCGGCCTAGTTTGCCAAGGAATTGTGGATAGAGCCGTATCAATAAATCATAAGTTGGATGAAGCACTAGGTTTGTTATTATCACTACCTAAGAAAACAATTGACGAGGATATAGGTGATCTTGACACATGGAATAATGAGGTAAACACCATAAGCCCACAAAATACTCAACCATCATTTGAGGCACCCACACCGCCCGTGACTTACCCGGAAGAAGTAGAAGAAACTTTAGGAATCCCGATGGAGGTAGAACCCTTGGACCAAGTACAACTAGAGGATATAGGTTTGCACACTTTTAGTGATGACCTTACTCATAGTTCTAGGGAATTTCCTAGTGTTGATGAATTGGAACCTCAACCTTTACACAACTTTTCATCCTTAGATTTACATCTAGGAGAAAAAAGAGGAACCGACCCACCCATCAACCAATATTATCCGGGTAGTTTTAGGATGAAGGAAGCCATTCACTCACCCCCTTCACCTCACGTGGCATATTCACACCCTAAGGGTGTGTATCGCTACTTTCACCCGCACTTAATCCTAAGTGTAGGGAAAACCTCCCCTATTTTTGTTAAATAAGGGTAGAGTCAGGCTCGTAACTCGAACAAAAACAAGCGCTTCTTGGGAGGCAACCCAAGCTTTATTTGCTTTGTGTGTTTATTTATTTGTTTGTTTGATTTTATTTGCTTCCGTATGTATGTTTAATTTTTATTATTATTGATTCATGTTCAAAAGTAATTTGTGAAAATGCTTTATTTTGTTTTTAACTTCGTCTTAACTACATATAAAGGTATTTTGCAAAAGATAAGTGTAAGGGAAATCTAAATTGGTTTATTAGAACACATATGAACATGAATCGTAATAATAATAAATTAACATACATATCCGTATTTGTTTGAGTCAAATGCTTGTATCGAGTCATAATGATGTTTTGCAGGATTTCCAGGAAGTAAGGTAAAGGTTTTTCTAGGAATTTTCCGGAAACTTAAAATGAGAATTTTTGTCAGGTCATTTCTGACGGCGTCAGGGTTTATAACCTGACGGCGTCAGATTTAATTTTCAGAAATTTTTGAAAGTTTTGTTTTTAAAAAAGTTTTTATTAAATCTCCAACTTATAATCTCCAGGAATCTGCAAAAATTATCATTCCACAAGCATTATATCCTTATATATAGATTTTTCCCGCCGATGTTATGCAGGTTTTCGTGTCTGTTTTCTCAGGTTTAACAGGTTATTTTGGACAAGGAAATGTTTTGAATCAAGCTTATGGCGATGCATTAGTCATGGAGCTTCAACATTACTTTGGAAGAAGATCTAACCGTGTTACTTCATTATCCACCGAGCGAATCAGGGGAGTATTTGATTTCATTCTTTTACTTTATGCTTTTACATCTTGTTATTTGAACATTGGGGACAATGTTCATCTTAAGTGTAAGGGGAGGGTAAAAGTACGATTTTAGAGAATGCTATTGCGCTTGATTTTTGTTTGTTTGATGGTAGATGTGTAATAAAACTGAGAGAAATACTTGTTAAGGCAATTTTAGTGCCAAATTTAAATTTTTTTACAACATATAGGAGTGAAACTTTGATCTTAATGAGCGTCTCACGGATAGGAGTTATATGACTAGCACAAAAACCGTACCACTAAAAAATTTTCCACCCCAAATATGTGAGGTTCGCCCCTAGAATTGGTAGGAAAAGCATTTATGCTATGATGTGTGTACCGGTAGCACTTAGATTCTAGAACTTGCGTTAGGACCATTCCAAGGCCACAAGTGAGACTACATTCGTGTAGTTAGATTTACTACATGATAAGAGGCATTAGGATTAACCCATTGTTTTACACCTGTGTTTTTGTTATAATTACATTGGCTACATTGGTCAAGTAATTCTCTCACACCCTTTGCGTTGTACTCATTTTTAGTGCACGATACCCCTAGTACACCCCTCAGAGCCTATCTTTTCGTTTCGACCTTTAAGCATTTTACTTAAAGGAAGAATTTGTTACACCCCACTTAAATGTACACCCAAATCGCCTTAGCCCACCTTGTATGCACTCATTTTTAGTGCATTATTGTGACAACATTTGTTTAAAACCCAAGTTAATTATCTAGTTGATTACATGGTTGCTAAGTCGAGTCATATCCTTGTACATATTGTTTTGGGACGATTGGGACTCATGGGTAAAGTACTAGTGTAATGAAGTAATGGGGAAGAACATCATTTATTACCCCCATATGTGCTAAATATTTTAAAAGTACTCCAAGTTTTTCAATTATCTTAATTCGAGTCATTAGAATAGTAATTGTAAAGTTATGTAAAAGTTCAAGTGTAAGGGGAATGCAATGCCCCTATGATGGTTTATTTTGGATGGTAGGGCAAAAGTGTATGCACAAAAAAAAAAAAAAAAAAAAAAAAAAAAAAAAAAAAAAAAAAAAAAAATCGAAAAAATCAAGAAAAATACAAAAAAATGAGAAAAATAAAAAAATAAAAAAAACATACGGACTACCATCCCGTTTCATTTTATGTTTATTTTATGTTTTTGTTATTCTATTTTTAGCTTAAGATTGAGTCGAGTCTTGGCTTAGCAACATTGTATAGTACATGTAATTAATCAAGATCTTTAACTCGCTACCAGTAAAATATCCTTTATCCAACAAAACCGTGTTTTCCTTTTCCCTACACCTAACGTTATAACCCATTTAAAAGCCCTCTTTGATAGTTTATCTTAGGTGCTTACGCCTAGTGGAGGAGGTTTTCGATCCTTTCCCAAGCCTATGGTAATCTATTTGCTATGACAGGTAGTGAGAGATATTATCCGTTTTCATTTATGAGATTTATTTTGATGACATTTGAGAGATGTGAGTATCTAAACACTACTTGTGAGGTGCTAGTATGTAATCTCCGTGCTTATTATGATTGAAGTGGAACGAATATTTGTTGTAATTACTTTTAGGTTTGCATTAAATGACCCCTAACTTGTATTTTGATTAGAATAAAAGCGCATTTGCTTGAGGACAAGCAAATCTCAAGTGTAAGGGTATTTGATGAAGCGAAAAGTGTACCGCTTTTAAGGGGTCATTTAAGCCCTAAATCGTATTTATTTGATCAAATATTGCCCTAAATCGTTCCTTTTGTCATTTTAGGTACTTTTGAGGAGAAATCTGGAAAAGGAGGCATTTTGGACGTTTTTGGAGCATAAAAGTGAAGAAAACGACAAAGTCTCAAAATCGGCTAAAAAGTTACCTTTGACGGCGTCAGGATTTACTCCAGACGGCGTCATGGCTTGGCAAAAGTGGTGGATGTGAAAATTACTCATGATAAGCCAGAGAAATTAGCATGGGAATTCTGACGGCGTCACCCTTTGGAGTGATCAAGGTCGTCACGGCTTAATTTAAAGAGGGACGGCGTCACCCTTAACCTTGACGGCGTCAGCTTCTGATAGGCCAGAACGGATTTTGGAGGTTTAAAGGGAGACGGCGTCAAGAAGGCCATCACGTGTTAAATAGTCACAACTTGCGCGCGGGGTAGCTGTTACTGTTTTGGCCATAAAATCCTCATACGAACTCGGATTTAGGTGATTCAAAAGGCCACGCGATCGGGACGAAAAGATCTACAATTTGGTGAAAAATTGGACGTGACGGCGTCACGTGTAAGTCTGACGCCGTCAGATAGGGCCGACAGAAAAATGCCTATAAATATAACTTCACAACTTCATTATTTGTAAGCCCTAAACCCTAAGTCCGATTCTAGGGTTTAGGTAGGTGTTTTTCCAGCAACTTAGAGGGTCCTAATCATGCCATAAACATCTTGTAATGGTTTGTTTATCGATTCAATCTTATGTTATGTCTTCAATTATGATTATTGTTGATTGCTCTTCATTAATTATGCTTGGCTAAATCACCTTGTGTCTACTTATGATTGTGTGAAACTTGTGTATAACTAATTAGATCTTATTGATTTCTTGTTGATGTGTGTGTCCATCTCCATCAATTAGGGCGTGACAACTTCAATAGATCTAGTTGGTTTAGTTTATAATTCTTGTTTCCTATTGTCTCTTGTTTGATTGGGTGATATCGATGTTAGGCTTAAGAAAACTGGCTAACCTCCTATACGGTAACTTGCTTGAACGTCTTAAGAAACATGAACCAATGCGTACTAGGTTTATTTGGTTGTATTTAATGCATGAGCGAATTCTAGTGATCCCATGTTAGGAGCTTCTTAGCCGGCTCGACATAGGAGTGAAGTAGGAGCTTATAGAGTTGGGGAAGTATGTACGCCACCCCACGATTGGTATTAAGGAATACAACCCGTCAATTAAAACAAGGTGTGACAATTCAATAGGTAGAATTGGATAGCTAGCAAGGAGTAACATATCATAGGTAGACATGCTTCATTTCCCTTGTAGAACCGTAGTTTACTTTTCTTGCATATTAGTTTAATTAGTAGCTTTTGGGTTAGTTGATTAGCAACTAATTCCGCCCCTTCTTCCAAAACCAGAGATTTTTACTTGCTTTCCATAAATTATAAAAACATAAAAAGAATCATCCCTCACCTTTAGACCTAGTTAGATTAATTTCAATCCTAACGAACACTATTCTTTGAGTTGAACGATCAATCCCCGGTACTTGCCACTTCACTATACTACAACGGTCAGGTACACTGCCTGGTGGGGATTGCAAACTTCTCAAGATCCCTTGAGAGGTAAAACCTGTTGTAAGGTTGCAAAACCACGCATCAACAATCTTCCCCTTAAGCTCACCTCGTGAACTTAAATAACATGTACCACAAAGGATCTTCAAGTTGCAAAACATGTAAATATTTCTTCCCTTTTTTGTCATTATCCACTAGGAGACGCTAAGCAGATGCAACTTTGATCTTGACAACCACAAACCAATATCACACTTCAAATTCAGCCTTCTAATGTCTCGAATTACCCTCCATGAAGTTTTCCGCACTAATAATTAATCCAGGACAATAGAAACTTAAACCATCAGTAGTAATAATGACTTACAGTTGTTAAAACCTTCCCCTCAAATGGTGCATGTAAATGGTTAAACATTTTAACATTAAGCTTCCCCTGAAACCCATATGTTAACCATTTCTTGAATCTTCAATTCTGTAAGCTCGATGTAATGATCACTGATGAAGAAAACTAAGTATTACGAACTTGATGCTGAAGTAGAACAACCCAAACTTATGTCTTATATCTTGTACTAACCATGTGACTTGGAACTTATACTTTTAGTAGACCGCAATCTCTTGACAAAATCCTCATCTTCATTGAGACACTGAGCACTACAATGTAACTCCTTTAAGTGATAGCAAAGACCTATTGCTAGATTTGACAAGTCATCGTCACAACATTAACGCACGAACAAGTTACCTTTAAACGTTGTGAGCCGTTTAAAAATATGATAAGAACACAAACCTGTGAAACTCCACTTCAACTTCAAATAGGTGATAATCAATCGTCTTCGTAATCAAATATTCCAAGAAATACGAGCCTTTAACCATTTAAGAACAAATAAACCAAAATAATCTTATGTGTGTGTCCAACAACTCTCAAACTCAGTCAAAAACATGTACATGTCGGATATCAAACTACTCTTGCTTTGCCCATAATCATATGTATTCTTGAAGTTTCTTCCCCTGAATCAAGTAACCTTGACAAATAAAAACCTTCAAGAACCATTAATTCAACACAAAAGTTCATACAAATCTGAACTCAAACCTTTGCGAAATAAATGAAGTATCAAAATCTTTCAAAAACACCAATAAACCATACGGGCAGTCAATTTATGAACCACTGAACACGACTTGCTAGTAATATCCTCACCAATTTCTTCATAACTTCTTGTATTCAAAGATCAGTAAACTGGCGGTACAAATATATTACGTAGCAGTAGTAATATGAGCGAGCAGTTCTAACTAAGTCTCTGAACAAAAACAACAAAACCCAGCAGTATTAAGGTTAGGACATCAGTACTAAAACGATAACTAGCAGTACAAAGTCTCGACTAGCAGTATTAAAATCCTCTAGCAGTACTAACCATCGTTTGGAGGAGCAGTAGTAACCTTTTAAGATAGCAACCAAAAGCAGTATTAACTTACAAGCATAGCAGTACTAAAATAAGAAGTAGACTTACTCATTCAAACGTACCCTTTCTTTACCAGTAACCTTAAAAACGTAGCCTTACTCCCAAAGAAAACATAATCTTACTTATGTGCTCCTACAATCTCATTCACCACAGAAAATGAACTGTAACATTTGTATTAATGAACCACTCCTACTCCTCGTCATCTAGAACCAGATCATGCAACTTCACAAACGAGTTAGGGTTTCTGAATAAGCCATTACTTCAATAACCAATTATCCCTTCTTCAAAACTGATTACTTCGACAATATAATAACCACTTGTGATGACAGAATAATTATTAGGGTTATCACAACAAACATAGTATTAGGGTTTTATCTTGAACAAACCCTAAACAAACCGATTTCATGGAACCCAAAATTGAATACACCATAGCATAACGTTGCGTTCCCTTGATAACATGATTAGAGTATGAAGTTAAAAGTATAAGAATAACTCTAATCGACTTCCATTATGAATAAAACCAAATAAAATCAAATTCAGGAAGTTGAATATCATAGAAACCCTAAAAATTTGAAAAACTGGAACTTCTCTTCAGCAGTTTTCAAAAATTTATACCTAACGATTTAGAGCTCAGATTGAAGATCCCTCCAGTGAGAATGTACCTTGATATGCAAAGAACCTCCAACAAAAATTTTGTTACGATCCAACAATTAACGAATGAGCTATCACCTTTTGAAAACAGCACTGCAGAAAGTTACGAAAATTGAAAACAACTTTGAATTTTTTTCCTTCTCCTGTAAAAACCTTGCGAATCCTAGATCACGAGCCCCCTGAGCTCTGATACCAATTGTGGAGATCGTTTAGAGCTCGAGATTGGTTAGATCTCATCTAGGGATAACAATAACAAACATTAACATGCACAGTGGAATAATCAAAGAACGATGTTATTGTATAAGGTTTCTCGTCATCATCTTCTCTAACATACAATTACAAAATAATAGCCCCAATACTATTTGATCAAGTGTAGTACGGTTACTCAACAATAACAAGAATCATAAGATTCTTGAGGCTAAACAAAACTCTAACCCTATGCGTTTTACCCATACCCTACGCCTAGATTACACACACACACTTTCTGGTGTTTACATCTTGACACACTTAAAACTAATAACCTGTATCTCTTTATATAATAGAGAATTATGTTTACAAATGACTAATAAGTAAAATCTTCTTTGTCTTCTAAGTCCCTCATGTTTTGCATTGTCTTCATTCTTCACTTATTGTTTTGTATTTATCAACTCAAATATAAATCCCAACAGAGAATGATTCTTATGAATCGGACCAAAAATTTGAAATGGCTAGAGAAGGATTAGAGATACTTAGGTGCATTTTTTGATCAGATTCTACCAAAACACATGATGAGCAAATAGGTGATTTAGATATTATGGAGAATGAGGTGAAAACTCCAAGCCCCCAAGTCCTACCATCACTTGAGTCATATACACCACCCGTAACTTACCCGAAAGAAGTACAAGAGAATATAGGAAACCTGATGGAAGTAGAAACTTTGGACCAAACAAAACTAGACGAAATAGGTTTAGATACTTGTAGTCATAACCTTTCTATTAGTTCTACGGAAGTTCCTAGTTTTGATGAACCGGAGCCTCAACCAAAGCCGTTACCCAATTTTCCATCCTTAGATGTGAATTTAGGAATTGAAAAAGGCCTCGATCCACCCATCAAACCATGTAGTCCGGGTAGTTTTATGATAAAGGTAGTAGACTCTAAGCCTTGTATCGAGGAAGCCAATATAGGAGTGAAACATGACCTTACATACTTACATCACCCATTCATGATTGATCACAAGAAAAATTATGGGTTTAAACCGGGTTTATTAGGTCAAAGTGGATTCTTAACTAGGAGTCTCTCGAAGTTGACAAAAGATGATCCCTTTCTAGGAGAAAATCATAATCCGCCCATTAACCCAATTGAATTAGGTAAGGTTATGATGATAAGAGCACACCCCTTTGAGTAAATAATTGATCCACCACTCATGGCATACTCCCACCAAGTTGGTGTGTATCGCTGCTATCACCCGCACTTAATCCTAAGTGTAGGGAAAACCTCCCCTTTATCCGTTAAATAAGGGTAAAGTCAGGCTCGTAACTCGAACAAAAACAAGCGCTTCTTGGGAGGTAACTCAAGCTTTTTGTTTGTTTGTTTGATTTTTATTTTTATTTGAGTCATATATATGTCTTATCATCATTGCTTAAGCTTTCATGTGTCGAATAATTTGTGAAAATGATTTATTTTGTTTTTAACCTCGTCTTAATTGCATATAAATGTATTTTACAAAAAGATAAGTGTAGGGAAGATCATATTTGTTTAAAAGAACAAATTCGAACATGAAAGTTAACAATTGATGATTAGCATATATTATGGGTTTGTTTGAGTCAAATATCGAGTCACAATGAATGTTCTGCAGTTTTCCAGGTTTTAATGCTCAAATTTTTTCAGAAACAAAACGCAAAAATACTGTCAGATCATTCATGACGGCGTCAGGTTTACAACTCGACGGCGTCATGCACTATAGCTGCACTGTTTTCCAGGATTTTGTTTTTCTGTTGGAACTTAATTTTTGAAAATTTCCAGGAATCTGTAAACATTTATTTTGCAAGCATTATATCTTATTTGCTTTCTAGGATTTGTTTTTATTATATATAGTGTTTACCGCCGATTTTACGCGAGGTTTTATGTTTCGTTTTCTTAGTGAATTACAGGTTATATTGGACAAGAAGATAAAGATGAAGTTTGATGAGCTTTTCTTGAAAGTTATTTTCTTGGAGGAGGATTTAACCATGTTTCACATCGTCCATGCCGAGCAAATATGGGGAGTATTAGTTTCTTTCATTTATTTTATTTTTCCCTTTATCATAACTTTGATACTTTTCAAGAACATTGGGGACAATGTTCAATTTAAGTGTAGGGAGGGTAAAATGAGATACCTTATAAACTATAACTTCGCTTGATATTTGTTTTGTTTTCTAGTAAATGTGTAATAAACTAAAAGAGATACTTGTTAGAGTAATTTTAGCACCAAATTTAAATTTGTTTACAACATATATGAGTGAAACTTTAGTTTTAATAAGCGTCTCATGGATAGGAATTATATAGCTAGTACAAAAACCCTTCCACTCAAAAAATTTCCACCCAAAACATGTGAGGTTCGCCTTTAAATCTTTAGAAAAAAGCATTCACTTTTAATATTGGTGTACCGGTAGTATAGAGATTTTAGAACTTGCGTTTGTGATGCATCCTGAGATCGCTAGTGAGACTACATTCGTGTAGTTAGGATTTACTAAATGATAAGAGGCATTAGGATAACCCTTGTTTTAAATCTGTTTTATAATTACGTTGGCTACATTAGCCAAGTAATTTTCCCACACCCTTGCGATGTACTCATCTTTAGTACATGATACCCCTAGTACACCCCTCAGAGCCTATCTTTTTCGCGGTTCTCGTGATATTTCGGTGGATTCCAAAATATTAATGAAGAGCATTGTTTACAATCCACCCCCAAATGTACAACCAAATCGCCTTAGCCTACCTTGTATGCACTCATCTTTAGTGCATTATTATTACAACATTTATGTTAAACCCTTTGTTAATTGTCTAATTGATTACATGGTTGTTAAGTCGAGTCATATCTTGTAAATACAGTTTTGGGACGATTGGGACTCATGGGTAATGTTTAAGGTACTCCACGTGTTTTGATTTTCTTGATTCAGGTCGTTAGATTAGCTTTTATTCATGTAAAAGTTCAAGTGCAGGGAGGTTACAAGATCCCTTTGTAGTAATGTATTATTTTAGATGGTAGGGCAAGAATGTATGGGGAAAAAAAATCGGAAAAAAAGAAGAGAAAAAGATAAAAAAATGAAAAAAAGAGAAAAAATTAAGGGAAAGAAACATACGGACTACCAGCCCGTTTCTTTATTTTTGTTTAAGTAAAAATAGTGTTTTGGAAAAATACAAAAAGAGTTAGTAGTTAGCAAGTCGAGTTGAGTCTTGGCTTAGCAACGCCTCATTGTACATGTAATTAACTAATATGATTAACTTGCCACTAGCAAATTTCCCTTTATCCAACAAAATCGTGTTTTTCCATACCCTTACACCTAACGTTAACACCCTTTAAAAGGCCTCTTTGATAGTTTATCCTAGGTGCTTACGCCAAAGTGGTGGAGGTTTGATCCGTTCTCAAGCCTATGATAATCTATGTGCTATGACAGGTAGTGAGTGTTATATTTTCCCGTTTCCATTTGTTATATAACTTTATACACCCGAGAGATGTGAGAATCCAAACACTTTACGTGAGGTGCTAGCATATAATTTCCGTACTTATTTCGACTATAGTGGAACGATTATGTGTTGTAATTACTTTTATATTAGTGTTAAATGACCCCTAACTTGTAAATTGATTAGGATAAAAGCATATTTGCTTGAGGACAAGCAAATCCTAAGTGTAGACCTTTTTAAGGGGTCATTTAAGCCCAAAATCGTATCAATATGATCAAATATTGCCTCAAATCGTTTTTTTTTGCATTTTAGGTACTTGGGACGGAAAATCTGGAAATCGGCACTTTTATGGCGTATTTGGACGAAAAAGTGAAGAAAACTGTAATACCTGAAATTCTAAAACTTGCAAAATGACCAAATTGCCCTTGAAACCTTAAAATTCAATTATTAATTAATTAAAACGCCAAATAAATCCCAAACTCTTGGAAATTAGTACCATATGAAGTAAAATAATTTGTACTTGAACATTTTAATATTTTACATGTAATAAAAATATTTATATAATTATATATATACCGAATATACTTTATTATTTACAATATATTATACGTTCTTTATTAAAACTAAAATTAAATATAGGATAAATACTCAAACTAATAAAAGATAATTAGAAATCAAATTTTTATCATTATCATGAGTCTTGGACCGAAAGTTATCCCTCCCCCTCCTATATATACACGATTTAATATATATTTTCCTATTAAAAATCCCTAAAAGTCGACAAAACTATCCCTAAAATCCCATACGATCGTGAAAACTTCCTGGAGCTGGTCTAGTATTTTTCGTGGGTTCTATTAAGTCCAAAGAAGATTATAAAATAGGAGGTCGAATTTAGAAAGCTTGGTTCGAGTGTTCTTGAATTTTCTTGCTCAATTAGTTCAACCGAGAGGTATGAATTCTTATGCTTAATTCGTGCGTTCAAAAATTCATCTAGTATTTTTCTCATGATCCTTACATCATATATAACTCATATAAAATATCCAAGTCGAATCATGTAAGCTTATTTGATCATACGAATTATTAAGGTCAAAAACACACATAAAATCCAAATATGTTTATACGATTTTTCTAGGGCTTGTACATAATTTTCCTGGACTCTATTATAATCATATAACTATGTAAAAATAGCCACTTGATTTTTTGAAGCTTAAATCATTTGTGTTTGAATTATTTGTGTATCGGATTATAAGAAGAAAAAAAAAAGGAAGAAAAAAAATACAAACCCTAGATATACGAATTAGGGTTAGGTTTTCTGGGTTAAATATGGTTATTTAATGTATTTAATGATTGTATAATGATTAGATAATGATAGGTACAATTAGGGCAAAGTTTTGGTAATTAAAAATCTATACCGATTGGAAAATAAAAACTTAAGGGGGTGTTTTGTAATTCTTTAAACTTGTGGGGTATTTTTGTAAGT
Source organism: Artemisia tridentata subsp. tridentata (assembly GCA_021014915.2). Taxonomy (NCBI): domain Eukaryota; kingdom Viridiplantae; phylum Streptophyta; class Magnoliopsida; order Asterales; family Asteraceae; genus Artemisia; species Artemisia tridentata. The sequence goes on along the minus strand of CP139509.1, from coordinate 207,213,611 downwards.
CATGTTAGATCTGTGGTAATGTATAAAAAATATAATATAAGGGTGCTATGTGTAAAGTTTGCAAGAAAAGGGTTTAATGGGTAATTAGGGTTTCGAATTGCAATTAATTAAAATAGAGGGACTAAAAGTGTAAATTCTGGAAACTTAAGGTTATTCTGTGTAAATAATGATATAAAGGGTGTAATGTGTAATTTTGAATATTTAAGGGCTTAATATGAAATTATAAATAAATTGTGATTTATGTAGTTATAGGGTTTATTTTGTAATTTAAATAATTAAAGGGGTATAAACTGTAAATTGTGAAACTTAAAGGGTTAAAAGTGTAATTCTGGATAACTTGTGATTTTAAAAGTGTAAATTGTGATATTTTCATTGTAAACCTTTAACTTTGGTGTAATTACAATTAAAACCCTAAAATATGGAAACTTGTCATAAATAACCCTAGACTTTTGTAACTTGCTAAAATAAACCTTATTTCCATAATAATCTTAAATTGATAACTTAACCTAATTGTGATATTTGAATCTTGCTAAATATAGAACCTTGCTAATTATAGAAACCTTCCAAATAAGGAAACCTGCTAAAAATAGAAGTTACTTAAGATGGAAAGATAACTAAAAGTCGTTTGTAATTTTGTCTTCTACTCCTCTAGGTTCGGGAAAGGAGTAATTTGATCCTTGTTATTTGCTATTCTTGTGTTTTGCTAATAAGGTACAGATATTCTGCCCTTTTAATAAGGTGCCTTCGTTCTCTTGATCTCTTGTTTTGATCCGTTTAGGATTCCCCAAGCCATTGCTATGTTCCCTTTGTATTGTGAACCTTAGATATGATCCCTTTGACTTGAACCTTTGCTTTGAACCCTTGCCTTGATCTTTTATTTTAAACCTTGCCTTGAACCCTGCTATGAACCTTGATATGAACCTTGCCATAAACCTTGACTTGAACCTTGATATACTTGATATTATAACTGGATGAGAAAACCTTTTTAATTATTTATGAAAATGTTTTAAGAAAACTATTTTTAAGACTATCTTTATGAAAACTTTTTTTTAAAAGACCATTTTTATGAAAACTATTTTGAAAGATCATTTTTACGAAAATCATTATTAAAGGATTGTTTTTAAATGAACTTTTAAATTGAACCTTTACTACATACCTTTGCTACGATCTCTTGTCTTGACCTTTGACCTGAACCTTGATAAACTCGGATTAGAAACTTGACTTGAACCCCTTGATATATGACTTGACTTGAACCGCTTAATAAAACTTGAACTTGTACACTTGACACTTGATACATACTTGATACTTGACCCTTGACCCACAGTTTGAGATTACGAGCCATAACTAGACATGAGGGTTTCATGTCCTTGTCATTGATGCACCAATGGCTTGACTCTAGGGCAGGAGAGTGATGTCCTGTCCCGTCCCTGCCTTGACTTGATACTTGACTTGTTACGTAGAGGAAGACATAGTGGCAGCCTACTGGGGCGTATGGATGCATCCTAGATTTGTACTTGACTTGACTTGATTACTTGTATTACTTAGTGACATGATGGGTGTGTGCGATACACGTCATTCACTCTTGGGAGCCGATCACTCCACCCCTTGGAGGTATCCCCTCATATTGTACTTGGTACCGAGGTCTCCCCTCCGTACACCTTGCTTGATATGACTTGATTTGATTTGATATGTTCTGGGCTCGTAGTGGATTACTGTTACTGTTACCCTATAACCTGATACTTGACCTGATGCTTGACTTGACTTGATTTGACTTGGGCTTGTAGTGGGTTATGGTTTCCTTTACACTTAGCCATTGTAACCAATTCTTGATAACCTTTTCCATTTCTTTCCTACTCATGTTACACCTTGTATTATTTCCTTTACTTCACTACCCATTACTACTGCTTTGTTATCGTTATATCTATTCACTGAGCTTTCGTAGCTCAGCCGCATTTCTTTTCCTGCGGCAGGTTTTAGTTGGAAGCTGGGTATGAGTGGAGAGTTACTTGGGATTTTAGAAGACCCTACTAGCTATGGAAGATTATTAGAAGAATTTATATTTAGATTTAGAGTTATTGTATTGTAACCTTGTAGTTTCAGATTTTCCTTTGTAACCCTTGAATTTCTATTGTATTATCTATGTCTTATGCTTATGTTTGTTCTGATATGCCACCATTATTGTGACACCTTTACCCTTGTCGGGTTGGGGTGTTACAAAAACGACGAAGTCGCGAAATTCTGTCAGATATGGAGATCTGACGGCGTCACACGCTACAACGTGACGCCGTCACTTGTTGCTGAAGATGGATTTCTAGTGGAAAATCAACAAGAGACGCCTCAGATGAATTCTGAATACCTACAACCTGACGGCGTCAGGTGTAATTTGAAGATGAGAGTCACGTACAAAGCTAACAAGAGACAACCCAGAAGATTTAACAAAGGACGGCGTCAGACATACCGTGACGACGTCAGAAGATACAAGGTGACGCCGTCATAACGGCGACTTGCACAAGACGAAACCCTAATCACGGCGAGCTGACAGCGTCACAACCTATAAGGTGACGCCGTCAGAGTTGTAAATCTATATATATTTTCGTATGTTTTTCATAATTCGTGTAACATCTTGGAGTAGAGTTTTGTGAACGATTTTAGCAGCTATTGTGAGGCTTTTACAGCCCTTGAACTTTATGTTTCAATAAAGATAAGTTATTCCTTCAATCATTCGATATGTCTATGTATTGTTTGATTATGTGTTTATCTTTTCTTCGCTTTAACATGCTAGCTTAAATTAATTAGTGTTTGCTTAGATCTAATGAAACCTAGTTGTTGATAATTGATTTGTCGTCTCTTGTTTAAATGATTGCCTCTCGTTAGGCTAAGAAAACTGGGTAGTTTCTTATATGTGTTAGCTTGAACGTCTTAGAACACGCAACTGTGGAGTGCACTATTGGTTTTTCTCGTTGTATTTATTGCGTGAATTGCGGCTTGTAGATCCTATAAAACTTAATAGACTTTAATGGTTTTAGGGGAGGCTAATATTCATAGAGTCGGGGACTTCGGTACCTCCCCACGACCAATATTAAGGAATACAATGCTTGAATTGAAACAAGGACGTGACAATTCGACAAATCAATAGGAGATAACTAGGGGTAATTAAATCTAAGTGAACACGTTTTTTCCCTATCATAAGAAGTCACCAAATTTACTTTTTCTTGTTATTAGTTTAAATTAGTTAAATTGTAGTTTCGGGTTTGTTAACTAGTAACTAATTTCGCCCAGTCTTTCAAAACCCGAGATTTTTAATTGCTTTCATAAAAATATAAAAACACAAAAAGAATCATCCCTCACCTCTAGACCTATCTCGTCATACATCTTGACCTAACGACACTATTCCCCGAGAGAACGATCAATCCTCCGGACTTACCTATACTACACTACATCGATTAGGTACACTGCCTAGAGGATTGTAAAACTTCTTTTGAGGTTTCGTAAATCTCACATCAGGTGTATTTTCAACCTTATTTGATGGAATCATATTGAGAATGCGTGCAGCAGACTCAAGAGCATAATCCCAAAAAGGATATTGGTAGAGTTGTCTGTTTCATCATAGATCTTACCATGTCAAGCAGGGTTCGATTTCTTCTCTCAGATACACCATTATGTTGTGGTGTTCGTGGAGAAGAGAGTTGTGAGACAATCCCACACTTCTTAAGATGATCTATAAACTCTTGACTCATATATTCGCCTCCACGGTCAGACCGTAAAGCCTTTATGGTCTTACCAAGTTGATTCTCAACTTCACTTTGAAATACTTTGAAAGTTTCAACGACTTCATGTTTATGTTTAAGCAGGTAAACATAACCATATTGACTAAAGTCGTCAGTGAAAGTTAAGAAATAGTTGTATCCTTGTTTTGACACAGTTCTAAAAGGGCCACATACATCAGTATGTATGAGTCCAAGCAGATCTGTAGCTTTCTCCGTTTTATGTGGAAAAGGCTTTCTTGCCATCTTCCCAGACACACAAGATTCACACTTATCAAAAGACTCAAGGTTAGTTGATTTAAGAAGCCCATCACGTTGCAGCTTCTCAATGCGTTTCTTGTTAATGTGCCCAAGTCGGCAATGCCACAAGAATGTAGAGTCCAAGTTACGCTTGGCCCTTTTACTATTAACTGAATACATAAAACAATCATTCGAACAGAATCATGCATATCAATTTCAAAAATACCATTCCTAGAAATAGCATTAAAATAAAACAAGTTATTCATTGAAACTGAAATACCAATATCTGTAAAACAATGAGTAAAACTCTTGTCTTTCAAAAGTGAAACTGAAACAATACCCCTAGTAATACTAGGAGCATAATGACAATTGTCCATACAAATTATTAAACCACTAGGAATCGACAAATCAAAAGTTCCTATAGCTTCAACTGCTGCACGGTTTTCCATTCCCCATGTACAGGCTTAAAGCTCCGGGTTTTAGTTTCTTACTTCCCCTGAGACCCTAAGTAGTATTACAGATGTGAGTACCACAACCAATGTCATATACCCAAGATTTATGAGGAAAAGTATAAAGTTTTATGACGAAGATACCTGATGTGCTAGCATTGCTACCCACATTGCACTTCTTATGCATCAACTTGGCTAAATAAGCAGGACAGTTCCTCCTCCAGTGTCCAGTCTGATGACAATGATGACACTCAGTGTCCTTAGCAGGATGCTCTCTTTTAGGTGGAGGGGGAATCTTGGCCTTGGGGGCATAAGCAAGCTTAGCCTTTCCTTTACCACGATTCTTACCCTGAGCACCATTCAGCGACTTCTTGTTCTCATTGTTCCTCTGGATCCTTCCCGCTCTTATAGCAAGTAAGGCAGGAGCAACATCTTTCTTAGGAAGCCCTTGTTTGTGCAACTTAAGCATTGCATGCACTTCATTCACTGTCTTCCTCATGCATTGCATATTATAATTCTGTCTGAATCCAACAAAGTCCTTGTTCAGAGAGGTAAGAATCATGCTCACTGCAAGGCCAGATGACATGGGGTGACCAAGGCATTCCAGTCTATCTAGATAGCCCTTCATTTTCAAAACATATGTGCTAACAGATTGACCCTCCTCATACTTACATGCATGAAAGGCATGCACAGTCTCAAGGAGTTCCTGTTCTGCTTGCTGGGCAAACATGGTCTTCAATTCCTTAAGCATGTTATATGCATCAAAGTGCTCCAAATTCTTTTGTAGTTATGGAGTCATGCTTATGAGCATTAGACAATCTATGTCCTTGGATAAAGTGGTCAAGAACCCTATATTGTACTCTACATGAGTCAAAAGACCCAAGTTCTTCCAATAATTCCCTTATATGCCGAAGCATGTAGTGAGGCGGGAAAAGATCACACAAAACTCTAGATCTTGATATGATCAAAGATCATTAATACAAGCACAAAACTTTAGGTATCTTATAGATAAAGTTTATTAAATCACACAATATCCAGCAAGCTATATCCTGGTAGCTTCGAGTAATGATCCACACCCTCAATAGCTTGATGGAACCCACGATTTAATTAAATCATATTTCAATAGTTTATAGTCCGTTTAAGTGTAAAAAAAAAAAAAAAAAAAAAAAAAAAAAAAAAAAAAAAAAAAAAAAAAACCAGTTTTACGCATAACACATAACTGGTCACAAGGAATTAAGTGTGTATATTAACATACAATAATTAAATCTCACGATATCCAGCAAGCTATATCCTGGTAGCTTCGAGTAATGATCCACACCCTCAATAGCTTGATGGAACCCACGATTTAATTAAAAACAAGTTTCGATATAAGTAATTAGTGTGTTTTATTTCCAAAATCAAAAGCATATATGTAAAACCAGTCATATGGAATAAAACATATAATTAAGCAATTAAAACATATAGAAGAAGGGGTAGAGGTGAAGACAGACTCTAATGGAAAGCTGTAAACAATTAATGCTCCAAAACTCAAGAATGAGTCTTCCCCAATTGGAGAATCTAAGGCTCCCACAAGGTTTTCGAGCTTGATACCAAGTGGACCACAGATGTCATAACAATGACCGCGTAAGCCTTAAGATTGGAAAATGTATATATTACAATAATCTTTTAATTTTCCTAACCCCTTTTAATCTTATTAACCATTAATATATTAAACAAGATCATGATTTAATTAAATGACAATAATGCATGTTATTGTCATAAAAATTAATATATGTGTTTAATTAGCGTAGCAAGCGACTCTATGTGTAACCCATAAAACCAAACGAGATGGCTCATGATGCCACTGTAGGGAATTCATATTGATTAAACCATCAATACCACGAGTACGCAGCGAATGGATCTAGTTTATGTTATTAGGTTAACAATAAATAAACACATATAATATACTAACCTTTGTCAATTAATTAAATAAATAATTAATGACGCGTTCTTGATCTTGAATCTTGAAAAACCGTTAGTGATTAAATTATCACCTCTAACGGATACACACACTACACGTCAAACGAAGCACGTTAGGATGCTTGATCTAAACCAATCAAATACTTTCAAAAGTATACGTTCGAGAGGTTTTAATAAGAGAGTAAGATCTAATAAACAAAGAATAAATTCTTTGTTATATATCTGATGTACGAGAACAAAACAAAATCAATAAAGGTTTTATGTTGTCACTTTCAGCCGTAATATTAGACCATGGAAATAGAAAACGAATTATTGCTATTAGGTTTAATGTGTCAGTGTATGGATCGTCTAGAATGAGGAGGGCATGGGGTATTCATATAGCACCCAAGCTTGCACTTCAAGTTCTAGCATAATACTCCATCACTTCTCAAAAAACGACAACCAATCCCCTCCTAGAACCTTCCCTATAGCTGGCCACTTTGGAAGGAGGTCCGGGAGTTTCGTGATCCGACATCTAAGTCCATCTCTTTTATATTTAACGTATATTTAATTAGTTAAAGCGTCTAACTATTAAAACTAATAACCGTTAAATTATTTCATGAAATATATTATACATTTAATAAATATACATAACATACATATATATATATATTATATATATATATATATATATATATATATATATATATATATATATATATATATATATATCATACATATATATATATATTATATATATAATAAACGTGTTCTTTGTGTATACGTGTGTTTCCCGATAGGATCACGTAATTCCCGGCCGTATAACTATTAATTTACGAGCGCATAACCAACAGATTCGACGCAAAAAAATGGAGGATAGTTGTAAGATTGAATGCAACTTCAACCTTGGGCTTCTTAATTTTATGCAACTTCGAGTTACACCTTCCTGTTGAAATCCTTCACTCTTTGATACGAATGAATATTTGCTAGACTTTCTTGATTTGTGGTACCAAGTACCATATATTTGTTGAATAGAAAATAACCTTTGGTTTATTTATGCTTGTGCTAAATTTGTGTGGTCGGGCTTGATGTTTATTAAATCTATGAACTGGTGCACACCGGGGTTACCCACTACAACAACAAATAAAAAACATAAGAATATGTTGGTGTAACCACTCGTAAAATTTCTCCTTGTAATAAACTATTTCATATTCTATATAAAGAATACTTATCCTTTTCTATGTATAATTTTTTTTATCTGATCATAACTACTATCTAATGTGACGTAACTCACATCCTCGATAAACGTGCTCACACGCGAACTAACATCAACTTACCCAATGTTTATTTTACATAAACATTTATATAAAAATCCTACGATATACCATTTGCCACTTTACGTTAATTCGTTAACAAACGTACAAACTAAACATTTCTTACCTATTAGAATTTCTACGAAACCCTAAACCGTTATAACAATGAATATGAATAACTAAACCCTAAAACACTAAAGTACAACTCATTCAAGCTAATGTACAAGCTCCTAAAGCATAAAAACCCTAAATTCATTATAACTCCCGATACAAACCCTAAACTCACAAAACTATGATTTTATGTAATAAAATCACAAACCTTTATGTAATAAAATCACAAACCCTAATCAATATATATAAGATTTTTACAAATTATAAGTGTACAAGTCTTTCAAGCCAAGGTACAAGTCATTTATGCATAACAACATAATATATATATATATATATTATATATATATATATATATATATATATATATATATATATATATATATATATATATATATATATATATATATATCACATTATAAAGCTCAATGTACCTATTTTAAAGCACAATATCCATGTCTTTTATGCACCAACTTTAAAAATAAATTTCCTAAACTTACTAATTATAAGTACAAGTCCCTACACCTAATGTACAAGCATCTAATGCATAAAAACCAAAAATTACATTTATTTATTTTTAAACCTAATAAAATTTATATATAATTAAATTAACTTAAGGAAACCCTAAAAATATATTTTCCTTCTTAAACCCTAGTACAACCCTATTAAGCCCATGGTACAAACCTTTAAAGCACAACATGATTTCTTTTTCCTTTTATATAAAATTCGACCTATATAATAAACAAACAAACCCTAATTATTCTTTTTAAATACTTAACCTTAACCCTAAACTAATCTAGTTACTTCCCTAAAACCCTAATGTACAACATTTCATACCCTAGGTACCAACCTTCATAGCCATTCGACCCATAAACTACTTACCTAGTTAGATTTCTAACTAAACTACAACTAGACAATTAGAACTAAGATCTTTTTACTACAAATCTTATATGTGTTCAAAATTTACTACCATCACTATGTTTCACCATAGGTCAAATATTGTAGGTAGCTCCCATGGTTAGGGTTCCTCCACATGACAACAACCCTCCCCCTCCTTACATGTGGCGTCCAAGAAGCTAGGGCTACCTCATCATGTCTCCCTCACACTTCACAAGATGACTAGAAACCTTGGAACCCTAATCCTTCTCCTTATATATATATATATATATATATATATATATATATATATATATATATATATATATATATATATATATATATATATATATATATATATATATATATCAACCCACTCATATTTTTTTTACCAAACACATAATTCGAACCATGTCAAACAGCCACTCTCACTTATCCCACTGATCAAAACATCCCATTTAGAGGCTAAAGGAAGATCTTAGGAAGCCTAGAAGGGGATAGAACCTTGGTTCTCATTCGCAATTACAAAATTTTCCAAAAACCCTAGTAATCGAGCAAACAAGCAAGTAAGTATATCTAGCCCTTTTTCTTACTTTTTGTAAACTTAAAAACTCTTAAAACATGTCACTAAATAGTCCCTAATAGCTAGCTAGTTCAAAAACCCAAGTTTTTCTTTCTTTTTCTTCTTATCGAGCAAAACCAAACACACTCTATTTCTATTTTTTTTACATTTCTAATCAAGAGGGTTTAAGATACATAAGAGATATATTAGATATGTTTAAAATCATGTTAACATGCATAAAAAATAATGGCTTGAGCCTAAGAATCAAAAATCTACTCGTTTCCCTTTTTCTTGTTTCTATCGAGCCATGTTCTAAAACCCCAACTTGGAGTAATTGTTTTGACCATTAAACGACCCCTATAAAATTTGAATTTTTGCCACATTAAAGACCACCCAGCTGGCTAATAGTAGGAAAAAGAACGTCGTAAAAAGATTGCTTTGCCCCATTGTTATTCGAGTACCTTTGTGGCCTGTCGCAAACTGCAACCATACGCACCCTTTTTAATTGATTCGAGCTCATAAGCTCGAATCATAATCCCATAAGCTGTAAATATGGTGTTTACAAACTTAGCATAACGAGTATAAAAGAGTCGTAGCAAGTCGTGTCTTTTCCCGAAACTTAGAACGCGTAAAAATGAATTAAGGATGTCGAATGAAATAACAAAAATGCTTTGGGGGTATAAACTGTCAAAACTCAAACTATTTTTATAACTAGGACTTAACTTGAAGTCGACATAAAGTTTAAGGGAAAAACCTGCCAATTTCGAAAGTTGGAGTTTTATTGGGCCAAAAATGTAAATATCTCAAAGTTATTAAAACAATGACTATTTTTGCCAACGACTTATAGTTGTGGGTATAAATTTTTATTTTTGAAACTACGTGGGTAAAAACTGTCATTTCACCTAAGTTGAGGGGTAAAAATTGTAATTTTATAAAAGTTGAAGGGTAAAAATTATTATTTTATGAAAGTTCAGGGGTATAAACTGTCAATATATGAAACTATAAGGGTAGAAAGCGTAACATTTTATAATAATAACGGGATATATATATTAGCACAATTTATAATAAAAACTAACAAACGAGATATATTTGACAAACAAACGAAAAATGAACATAAAAATATGAAATAAGATAAATCTTATCTAACTTTTGAAGAGACTTCATGTTGTCTCATTTTAACATTTATTCGACAACCAAAACGTTACGATACGAATATTAAAACTTATATATTGGAATACGATTACTGAAACTTGACATACCAACCCAGGTCGCGTGCCAGAGACGTTTATCAACTCTATTTAATTTTGTTTTTCATCCAGACTGCTAAGGTGAGTTCATAGTCCCACTTTTATACGTTTTCCAAACTTGTGGGGAGATACATGCTACAAAACCGAACACAAATATTTTTCTGTATGTTTTCCTGATTAATATTGCCTAAGTTACCTGTTGCCTAAAAGACCCCCCATCATGGACCATTAATCACTTTCGGGTGAGCGCGAATATAATGAATAGATCTATTGGGTTTGACGACCCCTTTGTATTACAGTAACGTGACCAAATGCATTTTAGTTAAGATCAATAAAGAGACCGGCAATCTCCTACTCGGGGGCAAAATTACTTCATTTAATTATGCAGTAATATACATCATTAGCTTATAACTATGATGATAAACCTGTTAACGTTTTGCGTGTCATGAGACTTAAGGCAACATACTAAACTGCAATATTACCGAATTAATTTTTACTTAGCTTGTGTTCAACTGATTACAACTTTAAACGCTACGGATTCACTCAACCATTGTGTTGACTTTTTAGCATGTTTTATCTCAGGTAACTAAAAGCATGACTTGGCACGGAGTGGCAATGGGCTTTCTTCTTATAAAAAGAGTATCCATTTTGTTATCATTCAACAAATACCGTATCTTTATTAATGTATTTTGGAACTTCTTGTTGGGACTTGTATTATATACTTTGATTTAAATAAATGAATGATAACTATTTTATTTAAAACGTCTCTTTTCGAGTCATTTTCTATTTTCATGACTGTGATACTTGAAGTAATACCCCAACTTATATTCCGCTGCGTATATCGAAAACGGGGGTGTTACAGATTGGTATCAGAGCCACTCCAGGCCGTTCGGGATGTGGGGCAAACCTCATCGTCGTTCGAGGACGATGAGTCCCATAGACAGGGTTGTTACCCAACTTGAATCCCGAGACGGGATTCCCCTAAGGGGGTGAATGTAACACCCTAGGCAAATCCCACATTGGCCATGACTTGGAGTGATGCTGGGACATATGTTAACATTCGCCTTATACAACAACAACGCGTTTTGTGGTCTAACGGTTAAGCGTGCTCATGTGAGAGTAGTACTGGCTTGGGTGACCTGACGGGAAGTATTCACATGAGGGCCACAAAAGCAAAGCCGGGAGCCTACCGGCAAAGCGGACAATATTGTGGTTTATAAGGCGGGGTGTTACAGGTGGTATCAGAGCCCATGGTTATAGAGAACCAAATGTTTTCAAACATTGGACTATAACTACCCTTTCAAAATAAATGATTTTACACCATATCATTTTACGCCCTTCGTGCCTGCATATTACCGTGCTCAGTATATTACCTGTTAGGATTATTTTACACTAATCTTCACACACTTGATATTTACTCTTACACACTTAATTATTTCATCTTTATTTTCACTCCCTTAATGTTAATAATTACTTATAATTACTATTTGCGAATTACTACAGTACCATGTCCCCCAAAACACCTGATATTAACGAAACTACCCTCCGTACTACTTGTACATCACCTACCCATTCACCTCCACATCAGAAACTTAGGAGAACTACGTCAGATGAGGAGTTGATTGGTTGTCCGACAACGTTTGAGGTTGGACAGAATTCACACCAAGAAACAATTCGGAAAGATGTTGAGTCAAACTCTCCACTACCTGACACTCCAGATTCCCCAATACCAAACATCCCAGACAACATATCTACACCTAATTCCCCTGACCAAAATTTAAACCCTCGTGATTCCATATGGTGTAACACCCCCAAAATCATAATATTGCGGAAGCATACACTTTGTGTGCTACTAAATCGATAATCACAACACAAGATATAGAGAACGGATTAAAAATCCGTTTTGAAATACATTACATAATTTAAGTCATGTTGTCTTACATAAAATCCATTTCAAATGAAAATGTGGCCCATTAAACAAGAGGTCCAAATTTCAGAGTTAACGCAATACTAAAAACATTTCCAACATTTATTATGACCATCGCCGTGCCCTGCCTTTAGCTAACACACCTCAGTTTCCTGAGAAAAATATGCTAAAAGTCAGCTAACGCTGGTGAGTTCATAGGTTTAAAGTAAATAACACATATAGACCAATAGCAATATCAGCAAACAATTCAGCAAAAACACAATATTTCGCTATGCAAACACTAAGTCTCATCTAACCGAACTATGACATCGCAACATGCCAAGCTGGCAATAGCTAGAAAAAGGGTGCCCGCGAGTGTTAATCCCCAGACACTCGGCCTATTATTCGTATGGTATACGTTCGCCTTGGCTATGCCGAGCCAACCGAACATGGGTGCCATCCCCAATAGATCTATTTATATCAAACGGCTTCCTAGAAAGGAATTAACGGTTGATAATTGTGGGCGCAATGAGATTCAGCTAAACTTAAGTGTGCATAAAAACAAAATCCATTTTTGGTCAATGAAAAGAGTTTTGCATGTTTCTCACCCCAAAGCTCGTAAAACAAATCGTATAAAACTCACCTTAGATACAACAACAATCTGCTAATCAACAAAATAGTGCAACCGCGCCGACACGCAACCTAAATCAGTACGGTAAGTCTTAGCGAAAGTATTCGTGTCTCATGTGTCTTTACTTTATTTGAAAAGTTTACTCGTGAACAGTGCTCGTATATTTCTTGCTTGCTGCGTGGTATAGTATATTTCAAAATGATTTATCGTTGTAACTCTTGGTGGTGGCTCATGGTGAAATTGTACGGTGAGAATACGTAACGGAACATCCATACTAGTATTCGCCGCAAGTATTATATATATATATGATCATACATGTATACACACATATATATATATATATTAGGTTAAGTACTTAAGTATTTAATTAATTAAGAATTAATTAAATAGGTTTTTGAGAAAATAATAAAATAATAGAGTTAGTGGAGGATTATTATATTATAAATATTATTTATTATTTATAATACAATCTTAACTATAAGGAATTTAGGGCCCGTTTGGTTGATGATTGTAGCCTTTTATTTGGGATGATGCCAAATTTTGATTGTTTGGTAAGAAATTGTTGGTCCCAGGATTTGTATCAAGTCCCGAATATTTGCTATCTGCAAATCCCAACTCTCCACCTTACTTTATAAATGCTATTATTTATAAGTGGGCCCATGTTTAACCTCCATCACTCATATATTATTATTTTTTTCTTTTATTATAAAATGATTTATTATATTCATTTAAAAATAGGTATATCATATTTTAATAATATATATAATAAATTATTTTATTATATTTTTCTCTCTCCTCATTTAATTTAAACCCCAAATTCAAATCCTAATATTTAACTTTATATCCTAATCCTACTCCCACTCCTAAACTTATCTACAAACCAAACGGGCCCTTAGAACATTTTAAGCATTTTAGAAAAATTTACATAAGTTGAGTATTTTTATCAAAATACTCTAAGTGTTAGATTTTTAGAAAATTTGGGCATGACCCATTCGTTTATACAACGTTTCCATTTTTCTCAGGTGTTGCATTTTTCTCAAATACTCGTCTCATTAACTCTATGTGCAAAATGTGCTTGTAATATATATTTTGGTCGTCGTGAGTATTTTTATCGTTATAGTTTAATTATTAACAACAGAATTCGACACAAAATCAATATTTAGTCGGAAAGTCAACAAAAGTCAATATTAATAATAATTTGGTTAAAATGTCATTTTTCACCCTTTTGGAGACTAACGCGTCTTAAAACAAGTCCAAAACTAGTTTTCGTTCTATTTATCGAATCGTTAAGTAATAATATTCATAGTGAGTCGGAAAATATTTCAAAAATTATTTTTGTCATCTAACTTATCTATTGGGCCGAACTTAAGAAATAAGCCCAATAGTAAAGTTTTAGCCCAAATCACATTTTTAGTTAAAATGTATGTATCGTCGCGTTTCTAAACATCATTTAACACGTTTATTATGTCCGTTTGGTCAAAAAGTCAAAGTTGCAAAATTTTATGTTGGGCTCGGCCCAACAGCCTCTACTTGGGCTTTTTAGTCCAAAATTTATATCTAGTCCATTGTCTTGTAAGTTGGTAAATATTAGTTAAGTAACAAACTTTTTAATTTTACCAATTAAGCTCTTATAAATAAGCTATTAAGTCAAACAGTTAAATATGACCAAAATACACTAAGTTCGACCCACATTACATATGTCGACTTATTTTCTTATTTTTATTAGCTAATCTCTATTAATTATGGATTATTCAATAAGCTATTCCAAATAAGCTTTTAAGTATAATTTCCACCATTTCACCACTTGAGCCAAAATTTTAAGTTTTTCAAAACCCCAATAATTTTGTAATTTTTAGTTGGCCGATCCATATGTATAGCCTCAAAAGTTTATATATTGCTTAATCTCGCGAAATTAACGTAAATCATGTTTGTATCATCAAACTAACACCATATGTAACAAGATTTACCACACAAGTAAGAAATTTATAAATTTGTTCATATATCTTATGCATGTCGAGCACTATATATCTAAACACAAACCCTAGCTTTTTCCATTTCAACAACATATATACTTTTAACAATTTATAACACCATTAGACATCAAATGAACATGTAATTAACAAGATTAGAAAATTTTGATGATTTCTTACATTGCTTTAGTAGTTAACGTGGGGTAGGAGACCAAGAACAACCCAAAATTTCACCAAATTTACCCAAACCACGTTCCAAATAACCCGAAATACTTGAATATACACTCTAAATTGATTGAACTTCAAAGAAAATTGTTGGATCTTGAAGATTAGTGTTGAGCCGTGAGTTTTGATCTAAAAATGATCTAGGAAAGTTTGTGATGGCTTAAAGGATAAGTTGGTTTTGTTTGTGTAACATTTAGAGTAATATGTAGTATTATTTATAAGATATAACTAGTTAGTGGGAAGAATTTGGATTCTAGTGGGGAAGTATGTTACTAGGCCGGTTATGGACAAATTAGGGGAGGGTAAATTTTATTTTTACTCCGCGTTGGTGTATCGTGTGTCGGTTTGAGCTTAAACGTGACCGTAAAGTCCCGGTTTGACGTTTTTGGACACGTATGCGTAAAACAAAGTTTTTATCCACGTTTTTGTCAAAAATGTAATAAAATATTATTACTGACTAAAAAATATATTTATTTGACTGTTACCATGTGTACTGTGCTGTCGGTACGCGCGTGCGATTATTTTTCAGTAAAATGCGAGAAAGCTCTCAGTTAATTACGAGACTTGTCAGTAACTATCAGAAATACGATAATTTAGGCTTACTGACAAATGCATTTTATTTGAGATCAATAAAGAGACCGGCAATCTCCTACTCGGGGGCAAAATTACTTCATTTAATTATGTAGTAATATACATCATTAGCTTATAACTATGATGATAAACCTGTTAACGTTTTGCGTGTCATGAGACTTAAGGCAATATACTAAACTGCAATATTACCGAATTACTTTTTACTTAGCTTGTGTTCAACTGATTACAACTTTAAACACTATGGATTCACTCAACCATTATGTTGAATTTTTAGCATGTTTTATCTCAGGTAACTAAAAGCATGAGTTGGCACGGAGTGACAATGGGCTTTCTTCTTATAAAAAGAGTGTCCATTTTGTTATCATTCAACAAATACCGTATCTTTATTAATGTATTTTGGAACTTCCCGTTGGGACCTGTATTATATACTCTGATTTAAATAAATGAATGATAATTATTTTATTTAAAACGTCTCTTTTCGAATCGTTTTCCATTTTCATGACTGTGATACTTGAAGTAATACCCCAACTTAAATTCCGCTGCGTATATCGAAAACGGGGGTGTTACAGATTGGTATCAGAGCCACTCCAGGCCGTTCGGGATGTGGGGCAAACCTCATCGTCATTCGAGGATGATGAGTCCCATAGACAGGGTTGTTACCCAACTTGAATCCCGAGACAGGATTCCCCTAAGGGGGGTGAATGTAACACCCTAGGCAAATCCCACATTGGCCGTGACTTGGAGTGATGCTGGGACATATGTTAACATTCGTCTTATACAACAACAACGCGTTTTGTGGTCTAACGGTTAATCGCCCATACGGTTAAGCGTGCTCATGTGAGAGTAGTACGGTGACCTGCCGGAAAGTATTCACATGAGGGCCACAAAAGCAAAGCCGTGAGCCTACCGGCAAAGCGGACAATATTGTGGTCTATAAGGCGGGGTGTTACAGGTGGTATCAGAGCCCATGGTTATAGAGAACCAAATGTTTTCAAACATTGGACTATAACTACCCTTTCAAAATAAATGATTTTACACCATACCATTTTACGCCCTCCATGCCTGCATATTACCGTGCTCAGTATATTACCTGTTAGGATTATTTTACACTAATCTTCACACACTTGATATTTACTCTTACACACTTAATTATTTCATCTTTATTTTCACTCCCTTAATGTTAATAATTACTTATAATTACTATTTGCGAATTACTACAGTACCATGTCCCCCGAAACACCTGATATTAACGAAACTACCCTCCGTACTACTTGTACATCACCTACCCACTCACCTCCACATCAGAAACTTAGGAGAACTACGTCAGATGAAGAGTTGATTGGTTGTCCGAAAACGTTTGAGGTTGGACAGAATTCACACCAAGAAACAATTCGGAAAGATGTTGAGTCAAACTCTCCACTACCTAACACTCCAGAATCCCCAATACTAGACATCCCAGACAACATATCTACACCTAATTCCCCTGACCAAAATTTAAACCCTCGTGATTCCTTATGGACACTTCTTTATCAACACGCCAGCACCCTAGACATTTACACTGAACAGCTGGAAGAGTTACAGCCATTACGTTTCGAATGGTACGACCGTAACCTTGACACTCTGTTTAGAAGAGCCGATGCCGAGAGACGAGCAGTGTTCGATTTAGGAATAAAGGTTGATAAGATGAAGGATACTTACAACCATGAATTTAGAAGCTTAGATTCCAGAATCCGCTATTCGAGAAGAGAACACGGTCAGACACATGGTAGAGTGGAAGACATCGAAAGAACCCTATGGATGGCCAGAGACACGGCAAGAAACCAGGGTCAAAAGATTTTCGCCTTAGAAGCCATGTTGGCCAACCAAATGAGGATGTACCAGGAATTTCAGGAAGGCTTATCAGAAATGGAAGCTGCACAACTGAAACTTGAAGCTGAAGTTAAGCATGTACGTCAAGGACGTAATTGATCTTAAATTCACATGTATCGTTGTTGTGTCCACTAAGCCAAATAGTTTTTGGTTAGTATTTCCTGTATTTTCCAATAAGCCCAAAACTTTCAGAACTTGTAATCGATCCTTAAATACATAACAACATTCTTTTGTTATATATCTCTGTTAGGAATAAATCTATTCTATTATACCCTACTATGATGCTATGCATGCATGTAATGACTACTCATGAACTCATGCAAAATCCCACCATTTGTTACTCTCCTTAATAGACAAATGGCTCCACTTGAAACGCAATAAATGTCACTTTCCCTTTCCTCCAAACCTAGTCAATCGACCAACTTGTAGCACAGTAAGTAACAGAAACTAGGACCACTATTGTCAACAAAGGACCAAACACTTATGCTAGAGACAGAAAATCCTTAACCTACCACATGGAACATTAATAAAAGACCTTGTATCAATTGTTTTGCAAAAACAATCGATCAAGTTATTAATATCAAGTTATTTTCAGTAATTATATCCAGACCTACCATGACATTACTTACGATTATTATAATTCCTTATACCTACCATAACTAGGCTATAACCATATAATCCTCTTAGACAAATTTCGAAAGAAAAACTTGATGAATGAAGAGAAAGTTGCTGAATTTCAGCATTTGCAGATGAATTAGTTTGTTCCTTAGCAGTTTTATACCAAGAGTAAAACATTTATCTAAGATATTAACCAGACACATCGTAATTTTGTGATTCTCAATTGGTTATGACTTCGCATTTTGACCACTTGTTAGGACTAAGTATAATCAAATTATGTTAACATGGTCATTACGTAAGTTCTAAATTCGTGATTCTTATGATAGTGATAGAAGATAGCCAGCATGAATAATACAAATACCCCACCAGCACTAACCACGCCAATGAATCCTGAAGCTATCCAAAAATTGGTAATCAATCTTATTGCAGCAATACTCGAAGTGACTACAGTAGCTCACCTGAGTAGCAATAATATGACAACAGGAGAAAAGAAGACGGCTGTGTCTTGTAAACATATCCCTGAAAGTTTCACGGGTTGTAGACTAGCTCACCATAAAGGCTTAGAAAGAATGACTAAACCTACCATCACCCTTACCCAAGGATTTCCCAATCAAGGAATTAAGCAAGGTGCTACGCCCAAGAAAAATAACCAAAAGCGAAAACTCGATGATAGGAAAACTATTATCCCTAACAACTGCAAGCACCACAATAACCACGACTGCTACCGAAAGCATCTGCAAGATCGCATCAACTACCATCGCCAACATGTTTGTAGGCAGGAAGCTGGTAGAGACTGCATCGCCACACTTGCTACCAAAGTTGGTTATCGTGGAAAGCAACCTCTATGCCAACAATGCAAGTTGCATCACATTGGACATTGCGTTGCTAAATGCGGGAAATGCCGGAAAATAGGTCACCAAACAAGAGACTGTAAAACCATGGGCAAAAAGGAACAGCCATCGGCTGTAGTATTTTAGTCAATTGATCTATAAAATAAAATGAAACTTTGATCATGAAGTTTACGTAGATTATATGAGAGTAATTGTTATATTTTATTCAATTGATCTATAAAATAAAAAGTAGGGATCTTTGAAGTCACTTTTAACTTTTGATTCTAGGACTATGATGAAAGGGGTATTTTGGATTCATATTTTATTTTTAAGTCTGTCATATGGGTGTTAGGATTCAGATTCAAATATATAATAGTCACCAAATTATAATGACAAACGCAATAATTAGATAAACATTTTTAATCAGCAACCCCAAACACCCTTTTGATAAATCTGCGTTTTACTTTAAAGGGTGTTTGGATTAGCTTTCTGAAACAGCTTAAGGATACAAAGTGAGAAACTTTTGAAGCATATCGAGCTATCTTTGAACTGTGCTTCTGGCTATAATATTAAAAACGAAGATAAGAGATAAACATAAAAAAGTTTGGAAAAAACTATGATCATGCCATAACTATATAGATGTTGCTTTTCTTATTTAATTTAGTTTTGTGTTTCAGGCTGTAGAATGTGGCTTAATTTTTGCTGGCATAGATGTTCGTTGCACCTAACTTTATGTGGTTGCGTGTTCGTATTGTGCCAATCGACAATATGATACAAGGTTAGATTTTCAGGCTGTATTGGAATGTGGCTTAATGGAACATTTTCTTTAAAATTTTACTAATTACTCCACAACTATTTGAATCATGCTTCTCTATAGTCTTTCCTATAGTTTAATTAACAAATTTTAGTAGTAACCATAATTTTGAGGTATCTTATGTTTAGTTTTTGTGTTACAAATTTGGACGCATGCTAGCTAATGCTAATGTGTTTGATAAGTATTGTTCTATTTTGTTGTTGGTTCTGTTGTAAATTTGTCTAATGTGTTACTTCCTGCACATGATAGTTGTTAACCACAACACTGGGATATTTTATGACTTAACACAAAAAAGAAGAAAGATATGAGCCTTATGTCACGACCCACCTACTTGATTGGATCGTTTTCAAGGATGTTCGGGATTCCGGATTATTCCACACCTCTCTTGGAAGAGATTGGATAATCTTGGAAGCCTTTGGAAGATATTGGAAGATGTTGGAAAGTGTAGGAAGCTCTAGAATATCTTGGAAGATCTAGAACCTCATGGAAATCCTAGAAGCTTATGGAAATCCTAGAAGCTTCCAAAGAATAATGTAGAACCTTGTACATAGTAGTATAAATAGATGTAGCCTCATTTGTAGAGATCATCCAACAAATCACTTGTAAAGCTCTCTTGTAAAAGTTCTCTAAGTAATATAAAGTATTTTCTATAATCCACTTGTTCCTTTCTTTAAAGCTTTCTTAAGTTGCATACATCGTTGAGTGTTCGAGCAAGGCTGAGCTTAGTCGAGACTAAGTGTCGCACGGAATACCTTGTAGAGACAAGTCCGTGACAAGTGGTATCAGAGCTAGGTTGATTTGAGGTGATGGCAAATGAAACCGAGAAGATTGGTGCTAGTGGAAGTGCGATCATTGACGAGAGGCAAAGCCGAGATGAAAGGCGTCAAGACACCAAGAAGAGAGGAACGTCTAAGGACGTTGTGTCGAGTTTGGATAAGAGATTGATGGGTGTTGAGGCATCCGTGTCGGAGTTGAAGGACCAAGTTGAGGGCTTGGAAGGTCTAAACTCCAAATTTACGAGCATGAGGGATGACTTTAGGGTCGTCCTCAATACTCTTAGCGGTGACTTGAAGCGTGAAATCCATGACTTAAAAGAGATGTTCATGGGCGAGGTCACGAAGTTGCAAAAAGAGTTTGGAGAAGAGATCTCCAACATTCATAAGACCATCAAAGACTTGTAAGCCGATGTGGTGCTATACAAGTGGTCTATGGCTAATGGGGGTGGCGAAGCTAGTCATCATGCTCCAAAGATAGATGTTCCTAAGCCATCACTGTTCGTGGGAAAGCGAGAAGCTAGGGCGGTTGATGATTTCTTGTGGGAGATGGAGCAATACTTGGAAGGCGTCAACGTTACGGATGATGACTCCAAGATCAAGATGGCGACCCGATACTTGAAGGATACCGCGGCGTTATGGTGGAGACGTCGATATGGAGATATCGAGCGAGGTACGTGTACTATCAATACTTGGGTTGATTTTGTAGCGGAACTTAAGAAGCAATTCTATCCGGAGAATGCTAAGAACGAAGCAAAGAGCCGGCTTCGTAAACTTAAGCATTCCAGAACGATCCTGGAGTATGTCAAGGAATTCACTACACTATTCCGGATCTTTCTGACCAAGACTCTCTCTTCTATTTTCTTGATGGTTTACAAGGATGGGCTAAGACGGAGTTGGAAAGACGTAGAGTTCAAGACCTTGTTATGGCTATTGCCCACGTCGAGGCCTTAATCGAATTTGGTACGAGGAGGGAATCGTCTAAGCCGAAGGATCGAAAGGTGAACCAAGAGAAAGGTGGGGGAGAGAAGGTCGCCCAAGCAAAGAATGATAATGCGCGAAAGCCACCAACCGGAAAGGGAAAGGACTTGAAGATGAATTATAAGACGGGTGGATGCTTCATATGTGATGGACCTCATAGAGCTCGAGATTGCCCCAAGAAAGCAAGCCTCAACGGAATGATAGCTAATGAAGATGAAGGTATGAGCGATGGTGGATGCATGAGCTCGATGAGGATCTTGAATGCAATCAAGGCCAAGACGGAGGTGCCAAAAGTTGTAGGGAAGGGCCTACAATATGTGGAAGCAACCATCAATGGGATCAAGGTACGTGCTCTAGTTGATTCTGGTGCCACTCATAATTTCATGTCGGTTGATGAAGCCAAGAGGCTAAGGATTAGCGCTACGAAAGGGAGTGGAACGTTCAAGCCGGTAAACTCGAAGACCAAGCCAATGGAAGGAATGGCTAAAGATTTTCTGGCAAAGATTGGAGAATGGGAAGGGACGATTGACTTGTTGGTGGTCCCAATGGATGATTTCGACTTGGTTCTTGGGTTAGAGTTTCTCGACAAGGTATGAGCTTTCCCTATGCCCTTTGCTAATTCCTTATGTATCCTAGATGGTGGAAAGACTTGCATGGTAAGCACGGAGCGGGATTCTAAGTGTGGAACGAAGACCCTTTCGGCCATGCAATTCAAGAAGGGGTACAACAAGAGCGAGACTTGTTGTTTGGCAGTCACAAGGCTAGAGATGGATGAAGAGTCGGGCAAAGTGGAGGTACCAAAGAAGATCGAGCGAGTACTTGATGAGTTCAAGGACGTGATGCCCAAGGAGTTGCCGAAGAAGCTACCACCGAGGAGGGAGGTGGATCATACCATCAAGTTGGAACCGTGTTCCAAACCACCCGCTAAAGCCCCTTACCGAATGGCACCACCAGAGTTGGAAGAGTTGCGTAGACAACTCAAGGAGCTATTGGATGCGGGCTATGTTCGACCCTCGAAAGCCCCATATGGTGCGCCGGTACTATTTCAAAGGAAGAAGGACGGGTCCTTGCGGATGTGTATAGACTATTGGGCACTTAACAAGGTAACAATCAAGAACAAGTACCCTATCCCTCTTATTGCGGATTTTTTGTTCGATCAACTTGGAAAGGCGAGATACTTCTCCAAGTTAGACTTGAGATCGGGGTACTACCAAGTATGGATAGCGGAAGGAGACGAGGATAAAATGACGTGTGTCACGAGGTATGGTTCTTATGAGTTCTTAGTCATGCCTTTTGGTTTAACGAATGCTCCCGCTACATTTTGAACCCTCATGAATAAGTTATTTCATCCGTTCCTTGATAAATTTATGGTGGTATACTTGGACGATATTGTTGTTTATAGTCATACCTTGGAGGAGCATGTCTTGCATTTGAAACATGTGTTCCAAGTGTTGCGGGACAACGAGCTTTATGTAAAGTTGGAGAAATGCTCTTTCGCCCAAGACGAAGTCGAGTTCTTGGGACACAAGATCAAAGACGGTGGATTGATGATGGACGGGGCAAAAGTAAAGGCTATCCAAGAGTGGGAACCACCAACCAAGGTGACGGAGTTGAGATATTTCCTTGGCTTGGTGAGCTATTATCGAAGGTTCATCATGGGATACTCGGCAATAGCATCTCCATTGACGGACCTATTGAAGAAGAACAAAGCTTGGATATAGGATGCGAAGAGCCAAGCGGCGTTCGAGAGTTTGAAGAAGGCAGTTATGGAGGAACCGGTGTTGAGACTACCAGATGTGACCATGCCTTTCGAGTTACATACGGATGCATCGGACTTTGCTATTGCAGGAGTTCTAATGCAAGACGGACACCCGATCTCATTCGAGAGTCAGAAGTTAAATGAGACGGAAAGGAAGTACACGGTGCAAGAGAAAGAAATGACAGCGATCGTCCATTGCTTGAGGATTTGGAGACATTATCTATTGGGTTCGAGATTCGTGATCAAGACGGATAACATTGCTACGAGTTATTTTCAAACCCAAAAGTAGTTAAGTCCCAAGCAAGCTCGTTGGCAAGACTTCCTAACCGAGTTTGACTACCAATTGGAGTACAAGCCGAGGAAGGCTAATGTGGTAGCCGACGCATTGAGTCGCAAGGCGGAGTTTGCGGCAATCACCCAAGCCCAATTCTTCCTGCAAGACTAAATCAAGGAAGGATTGGAACATGATCCTTTTGCCAAGAAGATCGTGGCCTTAGCAAAAGAAGGAAAGACTCGGAGATTTTGGCTTAAGGGAGACATGTTGTTCACCAAAGGAGATCGGCTTTACGTGCCTAAGTGGGGTGATCTTAGACGGGTAATATTGAAAGAGTGTCATGATTCAAAGTGTGCCGGTCATCCGGGGATCAAGAGGACGTTGGCATTAGTCGAAGGCACTTATTATTGGCCAAGGATGGAGGAAGATGTAGAGACATTCATGCGGACGTGCCTTATTTGCCAACAAGACAAGATAGAGCAGAAGAAGTCCGGAGGCTTGTTGGAACCTTTACCTACGCCCAAGGGACCATGGGAGAGTGTTTCCATGGACTTTATCACATTCTTGTCGAAGTCGGAAGGAAGTGGGAGTATAATAGTGGTGGTCGATCGATTCTCGAAGTATGAAACTTTCATTGCCGCACCACCCGACGTTACCGCAGACGATACGGCTAAGCTTTTCTTTAAGAATGTGGTGAAGTATTGGGGAGTGCCACATGTGATCGTTAGCGATCGAGATCCTAGATTCACGGGGCGCTTTTGGACGGAGTTGTTCAAGATCATGGGGATGGAATTGAACTTCTTTATGAGTTTCCATCCCCAAACGGACGGGAAAACGGAGAGGGTGAATGCACTATTGGAGCTCTATCTTCGGCACTATGTGAGTGCCAGCCAACATGATTGGGCTAAACTCCTTGATGTTGCTCAATTCTCTTACAACATGCAATGGAGTGAGGCCACGGGGAAGAGTCCTTTTGAGTTGGTCACGGGGCGCCAACCATTGACTCCTAATGCCTTAGCCGCATCATACGAGGGGAGTAGTCCGGCCGCTTACAAGACGATGAAGGAATGGCATGAGCAAGCGGATTTGGCCCAGACTTCGTTGGACAAAGCGGCTAAGAAGATGAAGAAGTGGGTGGATGGGAAAAGGAGATACGTCGAGTTCGAGGTCGGAGACCAAATGATGGTGAAGCTCTTGCCTCAACAATTCAAATCATTAAGGAAGGTGCACAAAGGCTTGATACGGAGGTATGAAGGCCCTTTTCCGGTGATTGGACGTGTTGGGAAAGTATCTTATCAACTTCAACTACCGCCCAAGTTGAAGATTCACCCGGTCTTCCACGTTAGCTTTCTCAAGCCTTATCATGGAAACGAGGAAGACCCGGAACGAGGGGTGTCCAAGCGGGCACCAACAGCGGTTGTTACTTCGTACGATCGAGAGGTTGAGGAGATCTTGTCGGATCGTACGATACGAAGACGAGGGGTGCCGAGTTACAAGGAGTACTTGATCAAGTGGCGTGATTTTCCTGATAGTGAAGCAAGTTGGGAGGCCGAAGACTTATTGTGGCAATTTGCGGACAAGATCAAGAAATATCACGAGGAAGGCACGACGAGGACGTCGCGAGCTTAGGTGGGGGAGGATGTCACGACCCGCCTACTCGATTGGATCATTTTCAAGGATGTTCGGGATTCCGGATTATTCCACACTTCTCTTGGAAGAGCTTGGATAATCTTGGAATCCTTTGGAAGATATTGGAAGATGTTGGAAAGTTTAGGAAGCTCTAGAATATCTTGGAAGATCTAGAACCTCATGGAAATCCTAGAAGCTTATGGAAATCCTAGAAGCTTCCATAGAAGAATGTAGAACCTTGTATATAGTAGTATAAATAGATGTAGCATCATTTGTAGAGATCATCCAACAAATCACTTGTAAAGCTCTATTGTAAAAGTTCTCTAAGTAATATAAAGTATTTTCTATAATCCACTTGTTCCTTTCTTTAAAGCTTTCTTAAGTTGCATACATCGTTGAGTGTTCGAGCAAGGCTGAGCTTAGTCGAGACTAAGTGCCGCACGGAAGACCTTGTAGAGACAAGTCCGTGACACTTAGGAAACTAAAAGATGCTAAGGTTATCCCTTGAGTGCTTGACCCTCGGATGACCTTGCTTTAAGTTTAAAAATGCTTATTAAACATGTAAAAACTTACCACTTGATAGTTTTTATCTTATTTAGGAGCTTTAAGTTTAATCTTATTTGTTAGTATAGCTCTATACACGTTATTTTTTATTTAGACAAGATGGTCATAGACAGTTTTGGTATATTGTTTTAGCTTAAATTATATCCACAATATGTTTTGATAAAGATATTTCATGGTTGACCCTGTAGTTATTAGTTTGAATACTTGCTGAAGAAAGACTAATAGAGAGTATCTAATTATATTATATACTAAAAACCATTGGGAAATGGGGCCCAAGCACTGTTGCTATTGTAGTTCAGCAATTTTCATTTCCATTGCAAAGTTAGTCCTTAACGGTCGTTACTTAACAGTCATTACTTAAATTTGCAACGGACCAATAACTTTAGGGACTGTTTATGTGCTAATATTGAGCAGAAACAGCCCCTCAGTTTAACTTTTAATTTCAATGTTAGTCCCTAAGGACTAACTTTGCAACATACCGCCACTTTCAGGGACTAAAAAAGAAAATAACATCGCTACAGTACAGAACAGTGTTTACTATTCATGGGCAATTGTAGCAAAAATGATGAGAATAGTCCCTCAGGTTATCTATAAATTACAAAGTTGTCCCTAAGGACTGACTTTGCAAAATGTCGATAACTTTAGGGACTTTTTCCGTAAAAAATCATACTATTTTCAGAAATACTTTATGAAAATAGTACTTGCAGTTATCGATCTTTTGCATATTTAGTCCTTAATAACAAAAATAATTTTTGGACAATCGTTTTGTTTCGAGTTTAAATTAAACAAAACATTCCCGCATCAACGCGCGGGTACCCCACTGCAACTATTTACCATAATATGACCATGCATGCATAAATTAATTGAAAGTTGCATCAATATATTAATGTTGATTCACGTAAGAGATACTGTGACAGGAATGAGACAGGATGAAAGTGGCAAAACCATACTTTTTTGTTTTCTCAAAGAAAAGAGGAGTAAAAACAATTAGCTCGATGTTTATTTATGTTGATAGCTCAAGTGATTGTGCTATATAATCATTTCTTCTTTGTATTATATTTGCAGGATGGGGAGATTGTTATGGATGGGTCAACAGAGATAATGTGATTTATCCAAAAAAACAAATGGCATGCGTCAACAGAGATAATGTGATTTATCTTATGTGTACTATGTTTTGGTATTAATTAATCTTTCTAAACCAAAAGTATACGAGGGGAGCAAAACATAGGATCTCAAAAGTGGATGTAGAAGTTGAAAACAAAGAATTTTATATGACGAGGAGAATGGAAACAATATGATATCTGTTACTACATGTTTAAAAGAGGAGGGAAACAAAAGGATCATAAGAGCCTTAGAGCGTGTTTGTTTTTTTTTTTTTTTTTTTTTTTTTTTTTTTTTTTTTTTTTTTTTTTTTGCCTCTTAACGCCTCTTAACGGGCCTTACCTCTTAATCGGTCAGACATTTTGTCGTTCAGACCGTTTTTTTTTTTTTTTTTTTCCGTTCAGACGCGTTCAGATGCAGTTAGATCTTAATGGTCAAGACTTGAGAGGGGTGTCTTAATGCCTCTTGTTGACACAAAAATAACCAAAAATTTTTTTAGTACGAGCAAGCAAATGTGCGGTTCAAACGTGAGTTTTTTTTTCCCGTTCAGATGCGGTCAGATTCAGACATTTACGCCTCAGATTCAGATTCAGATGTGCGGTTGCAGGCCATATCAACATATGAAGAAACTTGCTTGACAGAAGATCCCAAATTTAGGTTGTAGCTGAATTCAGAGTTGAATATCGAGCTAAAATTGAAGGTGGAAGTGAACATGAAATGAGAATCAAATTGTAGTTTATCAATGTAAAATTTATTAAAGTTTTTTAAACAACCCGTGTATTACACGGGTCTTAAACTAGTTAGTGATATAAGATGGGTTCGAGTATATTACAACACACGCGTACATGGATGCATACATTACCCTGGTATAGTGAGGTTGGAATTTATTGCAACACAGGTTGAAATATATTGCAACACATACAGTGTATGCATGCATAAGGTGATCATGTGCATATAGCAGAAATGAAAGACAATGAACAAAGAGTTGGAATGGAGATTGTACACATCATTTTCTGCATCTTTTTAAACCAACTTGACAAGTGAAGCAAGTTTTGCTCTATAAATAGATACCATTTGATCACCTCAAAGAGGACATACCAGCTTGGCTCTTGGCTTGGCTTACACTCTATTAACATTTTTGAATATGATACATTGCGTAAATGTAGATATGTCTTCTGACCTTTTGGAGCTTAACTATGAGGCAATGATTCGGGGCTAGGTGCTAAGGCGGTATTTATTTGTTGAGTGATGCACGTTAACGGTTAACATGTCCGGTTATAGAACCCGACATTTGGATCTCCAAGGCATTATTAGTGGTTGCAGTGGGCACCATCCCACCCCAATCTCACCACTCAAGCTCACCCCGATTGGGACCTCCATCACACATGGGACAAATGTGCATGCGGGTGTTTTTGCTATTATGAAAATGAGCAAAGTTTAGTCGATGAGAGAAAAGTTACTTCAAGGGTTTGATTGAAAAGACAGAAAAAAATAAAAGACGGTGTGTTGATGATGTAGAAATGACGTGAAAGATGCACCGCTTCCACCATTATAGATACAAAAACACTTAGACAAAAACTAGAAAAGAGACCCAAACACTAAAGAGCATGTTGCTTATTTTCTCATATTGCTGGTACTATAATGACTATTTTTGTACATCCTGGAGACATGGACAATAATTACATATGAATATATGATAGCACACTTGTGAACAATGTAGGGAAAACAAACATGTAAAGCTAATGATGTCGGAATTACCATATCAGTTAGGGCCTATCAGTTAGTACTCTCGTTGTGCATGTTTAGAACTATGGTTTGTTTGTAACAAGAAACTACCAAGAATATATTTTGAACTAATCATACATGATAAAAACACATAACAAATCTACCAAAATCAATGAAGCTGAAAGTAGTCCATAAATCTTGAATTATTAAATAAACATTCAACTGTGACAACTATAACAAAGTGATCTAAATGCACATGAACTTGAAGGCAGTCTAACTGAGAAAGAAGAAGGCAGGTGCCCTGTTCTTCTTATGTAATCGGCTTTTTCAGATGTTTTAACTGCTTTTTCATTTAAATTCACCTCCGCTTTTGCTCGCTTCTCTTCTGCAATCCTTCTAGTTGAAGCAAGTTTATTCGTGTATTTCTCTTGTGCTCGGGATTTCAATCTTTCTGCCTTCGCCTAATTAAGATTTTACAAAATCATTAAGGTTACATCACTCGTCATCTACTTGTATATCATATGCTCGATGCGCTACTTGTGATCCATTTTATAAAATATAAAAGTTGGGATAATAATGTATGTGTATTCTCAAGTATCCAAAAGGTTTGACTAACACCACCCAAATACCGAAACAGGATTACAACCATTTATGTACCAAATTAGCCTTGTTTATGCAATTCCAGTTAAAAACCTGCCAGGCGATTGTAAATGAAAAAAATAAATTCATTATCCCGATAGTGACCGTTACAATCATCCCAATTTCTTCAATTGGTAAATGGCTGCTAGGGTTAGCATGAGGAAGGTGATCTTTATTATCTTACAACAATGAAGCAGTCTTGCAGTTGGAATTGACATAAAAGAAACTCAATAGATACTTTAGCGGCCTGTAACTTTGTTTTGGTATTAACTTTTTCAGTATTGGACATTTGGACTGACCCTTAAGCGACGAATAGATACATTCTCCCGTTGTAAAAATAATTATTGTATTAAATATAGTCACTGAAATTATATTTTTTATAACAAGTTTAGCAGGTTTTAGATGTTTGAACGTATTCTACTCAGTTGACCCGTTTCCTTCATATCTAAATTGTTCTATTCTGCCCATTTGACCCGTTATTAATAAAATACAACCCAAAATAACAACCCGCTTTCATAAAGATGGGTCCAGTTTTCACTTCTCATGTTATGTGATCATCTACCAGATATTTGACACTATGAAACAGAAAATTGTGGTTTTTCATATTGTGAAGTGAGATATTAGTGATGAAACCCGAGCTTATAGAAACACAAACTACGACTGTATTGTTTAGGGAACATAAATATCAAAAATACCTCCAATCTTTTCATTTCCATTTCGGCTTTCCTTTTTTCATGATTTTCCCAAGCTTGTATCTTTACTTCTTCGCGCTTGTACCTACCAACCAACAACACAAATTTGAAAGTATTCAGTTATCAAGTACCAAGATTTGGGGTGTTTGGATCTGTGTTTTCGAAGTGACTATCGTGATTTAAACCAGAGATAGGTAAATTTACATCTATCTTTTAATAATTAATTCACCAAAAACAACTTCTTACATGTTTTCTTTAGAATCTGATTCTTAATACCTTATATAATTGAAAGGTCGTAATCAGAATCAGTCTTTGCAAAACACTAGAAACCGATCACTTCTAATCGCAGTAATCAGTTTGAGCGAATACAAATAGTGATTTTCATGTAAAGCAAAAATTTATTTAAAGGGTCATTGAAAAGTTTTCACCTTGCCATATATTTTGCGCGTTCTGCTTCATCCCACGCCATAGCTCGTGTCTCAAGAGGATTCGCCTTATGATCTTGATCAACCATCTTATTTTCACCCATATTTTCCCCAGTAACTTCCACCCTTTGACGACCAAACCTCGTGGTCCCACCAACCTCAACCTTATGTCCACCATTCGTCAATGATCTAACTGGAGTTGAAGAACCCGACCCTATAGGACTACGTCTAACCGGTGTTGTAGCTCTAACCGGTGTAGCGGTTCTTGAAGGCTCTTGACTAGCTATAGGTGTCATTTCAGTTCCCATATCCCTAACACAAATCGACCTAACCATTGTATCATCATAATCAACATTCTTCGTTTCGATACCTTCATAATGTACTATAATCCCGTCACTTGTTTCTCCATCTTCACTACTCGAATAATCTCTTTTAGGCGCTTGAGCTATTAGTCTCCTATTATCCGCGTTTGAGTTACGCGGTTCATTACTCGAGTGTGACTTATCTCCACCTCTAGACAACTTGACTAGCCATTTTTGGGCATCATCCCATTTTGACGGTGTCGGTTTTCCTAAAGCCGTACGATGGCGGCTTTCGATAGTTGAGACATGGTTTAAGCAACTCTTATCCTCAACTGACCTCATACTTAACTAAACTACTAATTCACTGCCCTTAAATCATATAGTTTTTTTAGCAAACTTCTTAAAACTAATACATAAACTTATAAAAAGTAGCAACAAAGAACATAAGTGAAACACATGCAAATATCAAACTAATACAAGGTTCTAAGGTTAGCAACAACAAATTATTCATCTTTCATCTACCATACCACTCATATCATGAATATGCAAACCACAATAAGCTGCAAATGAGCTAACAAAAAAAGGGTTTATTTGGGTATAGATTCTTGAACTTTATATAACTATAAAAGTAACAAATCTGCAGAGAATAAAACCTTGAAAGTAGCCATTGATATTGAAAGTTACATAATATAATAATGACATCTGATCCACCAAACAGTGAGGTAAAAACAAGAAGTTATTTATTGAATTATGCATCATGGTAAAAAAATTAAATAATGTGAAATGTTATATAAGTACAACAGTGAAAATCAAATCTTTTGACATAGAAAGTTGTAACTTCAAATAATCACTACTTACTACCTTCATTGAATCTTGGGAAGTGTTTTTGATGACATATTGTATGTCATTATATATATTGTAGTCTAGCTCTGTTCTTCATGTAAGTGATATAGGGTGCAGTAATATATTCACTTACATGGATATGGGTGATCACATATTCACATTAATTAAAGGTAGTAAAAATACTAAAATGTTGCATTCGACAAGATAAGGTAGGTTCAAGAGGCAAGGCAATGTTCAGCTGTTTTGTATAAACCCTGAGCGGCGATTTTAGAGCAATGGTCCTTGGAGCTCGACAAGTGTGTATCATGTATCCCATGGGGTACTAACTACACAATGTGTACGTGTGACGATAACATGAAGAGTTTTAACGTCAGTTTGAAACAACTCGTGTGATATGTGATTAAAGTTATTGTATATACTAAGGTTAAGTCTATAAATAATAGATATGATCATATTGGCGTCCGATTTTTATCCAAACCAACCATTAGACCACCCGTGATGGTGGCAACCAAAACGTGTGGTGGTATGAGGTGGCACTACCGGCACGCGTTACCACCACTACACACAAATACAGTATTGTGAGGTATTTGCATCACCGAACCAATTTTTGAGCACCATTTGGTCATTTGCATCACTGAAACATGTTTTGTTTATTTTGTGTGTAAACGTATTGTGAGGTATACTTATGTTTAATTTGATAATGTTTGTGTGTTTGGTTTAATGTTCATCATTACGATTTTTTGATGATTGATTTAGTAAAAAAATTGTGAATGTTAGAATGACGGTAATAAATGGGTCACCACTCACCATTACAATCAGGCTACTAACATTTTACTCTCGTAACAACGTATAGGATATTTGCTTTTCATGCTATAGTTGTACTTGCAACGGTAACTATTGGGTTATGTGACATGGAAAGACACGTGGAAGGTTATGATTAGTAAGAGTGTCATGTATTGGGGACCACGTGATCATAAATTATATACTCCGTAGTATGGTTTTCTGAGATATTTCACATGGGGGTGTGACCATTGTTGGACCCAAAGGAATGGTACGTGGGTCTCTTTCTTTAGGGTACGATTTGGTAATATTACTATAATCTACAAGTGGATTAGACAGCTTAACTACTTCAACACCGTGTTCTCCACTTTAGTTTAGGAGGAAAAGGGTGTGAAAGGAAAAGGGAGTGAAAAGTAAAGAAATAAAAAATATTGTGTGTTCAGTAGATTTTTGGAAGAAGGAAAGGTGGAGGAAAGGAGTGAAAGTGAGAAGGGATTTGATATTTTTTTTGCCCAAAATGTCCCGCCCGCATTTGGGATGATTTGGAAGGGAACCAATGCTAAACACTTAAAATAACTAAATTGTCCTTTATTCCTTCAACATATATCACTTTTTTCTCATTTCATTTCCACATCTCTGTTAACCTTTCCTCTGCCATGAGATAACTCATCTCATCCTCTTCATCTATCATAACTAAATCATCATCTCATCTCAACAAAATCAAGATATCTCAGTCACCCTTATATCACTATCTCCATCTAAACATGTCACCCGTTTTCTTTCATTTAAGCTCGAAGACCAGGAAGACTTTCGGATATCTAAAAGAAGCTAAGCTTCTAATATATCAATGATGGGTTATGTTCACACACTCAAGATCTGTAAATGTGTAGAACAAACTGTGATCTTTTTTTATTTATTTCTGTTTTGTTCGAGTTTTGTTGAGGTTCGGAGGTGGGTTGATGTTGTTGTAGCCGTGAGGATGTGATTAGGATAATGATAGTTGGTGTTGTTTGATAAGGGTTGAGTCTAGTATAGGATTTGGTTTTGTTTTGGACTTTGTCTTTGGCTGTGGATGTAGATCTTGACATGTTTTTTATTTATGTAAACTCATTTTTAGAAGAAGGAATAAGGGCATAATGGTAAAGTAGTCACTTTGGAGATCATAAACAATCACACCTTTCCTTCAGTTTCTAGTAATACTTGAGAACATGAAACAATTTGATAACCCCCTTTCATTTTCCACCCTTCATTTTTTTTACTTAAGTTTTCACTCCCTTTCCCTCCTAAACTAAAGTGGAGAACACAGTGCAAATATGAACTTGAACTTGACTTGAACATTATATTTTGACAAAAATACACCGTTGGTCCCTAAACTTTCCCAAAAGCATCACAGGGGCCCCAAACTGAGCATTTTCATCGTCGTAAGTCCCTTTTTCAAGTTTTTGAGGCCGATTGCGTCCTTTGACCCGTAATCCGTTGGTCAACGTCGTTCCTTTCTGTTACATTTTGTTTTTAGCACTAGGGCATAATCGTCATTTCGCATTAACGTTATACCAAGTCTGTATTATTTTCACATGTCCTATCCTTCTTCCCGCCCCATAAACACCTAGACTGCCTCTTTTATTCCCAAAACTTTCTTTACAAGAATTATCAGAATTCACAAACCCTCATTGCATGTGACAAACCAGTTCCATATTATTCAGAATTCGAAAACATGGATTTTACTTTATGGAAAGTAAGAAGAGATCCAGGTTATCCAGTTGATGATACCGTTCTGTACAACTCTGCTAAGAAAAAATACGGTACGTTTTGTTGTTATAATCGTTGGAATATCTAATAGGGGTATATTTTAATTTGCTATTAAGGTTTGATAATGTGCTTTGGTCTGTTGATATGTTTCAGGTGGTAGATCTAATATGTTTAGCATGAGGGTTCATCACAATGGTGTTTTTAAATACTGGCCTGGTAGAATATACGATAGAGGTATGAAAACTTTAGTTGATTTGGTTGATGTTGATAGTGTGTCAGTTGAAGAGTTGGATGTTCTTATGTATGAATTGGGTTACGAGCTAGGTCAAAAAAATTACTATTACTTTGTTAATCCTGGTAGTAATTTAGATGATGGTTTGTATAGCTTAAGTGAGGCTGCGAATTTATAAATATTGAAAGATCTTGTTGATGACCATAAGATAATAGAAGTTTATGTTGAAAATGGTAAGACAAGATTGAATGTTGATGAAATGTCACCAAAGTCAATTAGGACAGTTATTGTTGATTTGGATGCATCAAAGAAGAATGCAGCCCTTGTCGTTGTTCCATATTGCTCGCAAAAATTGTTCCTATAAAACATTGTTAAAAAGCCTATGGTAGAGGCTTTAAGTCAAGTCACACAACCACCTTTGGAAGTCAATACTTTGGTACAATCTAGTGAGTTGTTAGAACTTGAACCCTTGATGACCATAGATACACCTATGGAGCATATGCAAAAAGATAGTCCTGTTAGTGTTGACCATAACCAAAAAGATAGTCCTGTTAGTGTTGACCATAGCCAAAAAGATAGTCCGGTTAGTGTTGACCATAGCCAAAAAAATAGTCCGGTTAGTGTTGAGCATAGCCAAAAAGATAGTCCTTTTAGTTTTGACCATAGCCAAAAAGATAGTCCTGTTAGTGTTGACCATAGCAAAAAAGGTAGTCCTGTTGAGGTATGTGAAACTGAACAAGAGTTTGGTCATCAAGACGAGGAAATAGATACACCTGTTGAGCGTATGCAAAAAGGTAAATCTGTAGAGTTCTGTGAGACTGATGAAGAGTTAAGTGATGACGATGTGAGTGAAACAGATAGTTATAAGAGTGATGTCGATGTTATTGAGAACATTCAAGATGGAAACATAGTTGTTATGAGGAGAATACTTTTGAGGAGCCTGATGTTGATGTTGCTTTGTTCAAATTGATTGAGACTACAGAGTTACCCACTATAGGTAGCTCTAGCCTGATACCAGATGATTTTTTTAAGAAAAATGAGATATAAGATCTCTATGATGATAATGAGTTTGCAAGTGGTTCTGAGAATGAGAATGAATATGTAATTAGGAAGAAAAAGATGAGGGCATACAAGAAACAAAAGTTAACTGAGGCGGAACAAGTAGACGACGAAGTATTTTTTATTCTGTGGTCAAACTTTTGTAACTGCAAAAGAAGTGAAAGATAAGATCAACCTGCATTCAATACAAACTAGGAGGAAATTGCAACTCATTAAGAATGGCAAACAAAGAATTAGGGCTAGGTGTGTGAGAACAATACCAGTATGTGGTACAAGTGGAGGTAATGGGCTAGGAACAGCCCCAAAGAGGAAAACTGGTCCGTTAACTAGAGGCCTCGGAAGGGATGTATATTTGCGATCACAAAAGGAGCAAGCAAAAGATTGCCCATGGTTGTTGTATGTAGCAAAAGATACATCCAAATATTTATGGAGTGTTAGAACTTTCAAGGATGAACAAAAATGTTTGCAATCAAGAGAGATCAAAGCTTGTGACTACAAGTTTCTCTCAAAGCAAATACTTGACCAAGTTCAAGTCAATCCAAATATTCCAATCAGGGCTGTTCAAGATCAACTCAATAAACAGTTTTAAGTCCAAGTGTCTATGCAAAAGGCATTAAGGGCAAAAAAACAAGGCATAAATTGAGATTAGGGGTGATCATAAGCAGCAATATACCATTTTGAGGGACTATGTTGAAGAGTTGCAGAAAACAAATCCTAATACAACAGTTAGGATAAGTGTACAAACTGCAATAGATCCATCAAGTCCAACGAGAGTTTTCAAGAGAATGTACGTTTGCTTAGGTGCTTTGAAGGAAGGATATAAAGCTTGTCAAAGAGAGTTGTTGGGATTAGATGGTGCTTTTATGAGGGGTCCTTTTCCTGGTCAGCTTCTTACAGCTGTTGGTATTGATAGCAACAATGAAATATACCCTTTAGCCTATGCTGTTGCAGAAGCTGAAAACAAAGATTCATGGATTTGGTTTCTTGTTGGGTTTTATATATTTCATAGATTTGATGATCAAAAACAAGAAGAATGAAACATAAGGATTACTGAAATGATAGCAAAATACACCAAGTAGATTCTACTGCTAGGCATAAAAGATTCTACTGCTAGAGTATTTTATTCTACTGCTAGTGTATTGTTGAAGTCTGCTCAAGTTATAACGAGCAGTACTAACTTAAGTTAGTACTGCTGGTTCAAAGAAGGTAGCAGTTAGTACTGCTTGTGCAAAGAAGGCAGTAGTTAGTACTGCTAGTGCAAAGAAGCTACTGTTGAGAAGATAATTGAGTGACTCATACTACTGCTGAATGGATAAGAATGAAAAAGATATTTTGTGTATAAGAGTCAATTATATACGGTAGATAATATCTTTCATATGTGTTCAGTCAACAAGTTGTAAACACAGATACATGTTGTATCTTAATGACTGACACACACAAGCAAGTAGTAGATAAGACTTATCAAATTTGTAATGATCTCCTTTGTTGTATAAAAGGGAGATCTTAGCTTAGAAGTTAAGTGTGTCTTTGTGCTTCACTATGTGTTATCTGTGAAGACACCAGAGTGTTTTACTGTGCTTAGAACTCAAAACACAAAGTGTGTTACAAATGTAAAACATCAAACAGTGAGTGTGTGTGGGAATATCATACAAGGGGTCTGATGTTGTTAGGTTTGTTTAGCCTCAAGGATCTTTGATCCCTTATTAGAGTGTAATCGTGCTATATTTGATCACATAGCATTGGAGCTGATTTTATAACAAAGAGAAAGTTTGACAAAACCTTGTTGTGATAGTATTGATTCTTTCATTTGAATATTCCGCCAATATTATCATTATGCTTATCATAGTTTACCCTAGATCAAGGTCTAAACAACCTAGAGTCCAAAAACGGTTCAGAAAACTTATATTAAGTATGTGCTCAATCGTTTATTTAAAGTTTTCACATTTCTTGAATGTCTAGCAGATGATCTTGACTTGCAACCAAATTTAAACTACACTTTTATCAGCGACAGACAAAAGGTGATGTTAATTTATAGTTGATTACATTCACTTATATAATTCATAAATGATACTTTTATTAGTAATGAATTGATGTTCCTTTGTGCAGGGTATCATTCCAGCTTTAGCAGCAGTATTCCCTAGTGCGGAACACAGATTCTGTTTGAGGCACATCCATGAGAATATGAAATTGCAATGGAATTCTAAAGCCTACAAGGAATATTTGTGGAGATGTGCAACAGCAACAACCATCCAACAATTTGAGGTAGTAATGCTTGCATTCAAGAATTTTAGCGAACCTGACCATGCTTGGTTAAGTAAGATACCACCAACCCATTGGTCAAGGTCGCATTTTTCAGGTACTAACCAAATCTGTGTCTAAGTGTACAACTTTTGTTGTTCAACATTGTTTTCTGTATTGCTAAAAAATGTTCTATACATGTGTA
Organism: Artemisia tridentata subsp. tridentata; assembly: GCA_021014915.2. NCBI lineage: Eukaryota > Viridiplantae > Streptophyta > Magnoliopsida > Asterales > Asteraceae > Artemisia > Artemisia tridentata. The sequence goes on along the minus strand of CP139509.1, from coordinate 207,175,690 downwards.
GGGAGAGCTCATTCTGATGTGTTACTTAATAACATGTGTGAAGTGTTTAATGGGAAACTAGTGGGAGGTAGGCACCAACCCATCATTACTGCTTTAGAATACATTAGAGAATATTGTATGCAGAGAATAGTGAATGTTGTGCATACAATTGATAAGTGTGCCGGACCATTAACACCAAAGGCAACACACATGTTAGACTTGATTAAGAAAGAGGCTTATAAGTACACCATTTTACGGACTGAATGAGATAAGTATCAGGTTAGTGGATGAGGAGATAAGTGTTTTGTGAATGTTGAAGCTAGGGCTTGTACTTGCAGAAGATGGGTACTTATAGGTATGCCATGTAAACATGATGTTGCTACCAACCGGTATATGAGGTTCAATGGAATGGAAGTAGGATCTGTAGAATCATGGGTGCATCTATGTTACTTGCTTAAGACTTGGGAGGAAACTTACAAACACCACGTCCAGCCCATAAATGGTTATCAACATTGAAAAAAGAATGTGCCTACAACCATTCTTCCACCTAAACATCATAAACCATTGGGTAGGCCACGAAAGAAAAGAACTAGGGCTTTTATAGAAATTGATGATAATGATAAAGATAGTAAGTTGTCACAGTCTAGTAGGAGTGTAGTTTGTGGTATATGTGGCAATGCTGGACACAACAAGAAAACATGTCTTGGGCAAGGAGGTGTAACAGGAAGTCAAGGTAGTACCCATCTGTTACAAAAATCAGCTTCATCCCAGCCAAAAGTGCCATCAAAGAAGAAGACAAAGGTTAAAGGCAACAACTTTGAAGCAAATGAACAAGCTCAATGTCAAACTGATGCTCAATCTCAAAGTCATGTGCATGAAACCTTTGGTCAGTCTGAAAGTCGTTCTGAAGCAAGTGTGGTCTAGCTTGAATCTGGAAGTCAAGTTGATGCTGCTTCTGGTGTGGCTCCAAAACAATTGTGGACTAGGAAGAAGATTATAGCAGCAAAGATGACTTCACCACAAAAAAATGTTGGTTAAGTATTTCAAAGACAATGGTTTTCATCGAATATGTAATTCCTAGACAATATTTTCTATCTTTTAACAATGTGTGTTTCTGAACTATGTAGACTACAAAATTTTATGCATTTGAAAATATATCCAATTTGCATTATGTAAGAAATCATCTCATGTTAGTCTATTGGATTAATTGAGGTTTAAATGTATCCATTTGCCACTTTACCCGGTTTCTACCTATTGTTGCAAGTTCATACAAATACTTATAAGTGTTGACTTTAACAAAGTCAATTACTTTCATTATACATGAAAATTGACTATTGGATAGTCAATTTACCAGCTTGCGTTCTTACTTGGATAATGTTTCTGTATTTTGACAAAGAGCAAAGAAGAATCAACAATGGATGAACAACACCAGAGCAAGTTTATGTTCATACTTGAAAGTGGTGTTTGTTCATCCATCGTTGATACTTCTTCCATCTTTGATACTTGGATCTGTCTTACTTGAATATGTGTTTGTGAGTTGGATAATGTTTTTCTATTGTGACAAAGACCAATGAAGAATCATAAACGGATGAGCAACACCTGATCAATTTTATGTTGATACGTCCATCTCTGATCATTTTAGTAGGATGTGTTTTGCATTGGATAATGTTTGTGTGGCTAACCTAGTAGTAAACCAATAAAGGCAGCACAGGAATAACATATTTATAGTCTTAGCCAAGGACCAAAGTAGATGAAGTCAATGCTTTCTATTAGTCAACCTACATTGAAGCTTCCTAAACACACAAAATAAACTACTGTACATGACTTCTACTTTCTAGAAAGGTTTCCAAAACACAAAAAAACCAGTGTCTTTCTAAAGACACTAAATAAACCATATGCAAACTAAAACGATGACTATCCAGGAGAATACACATAAGTTCCTCAAACGGAAAACTTTCGTCTTCTCAAGAAGGAGATCAGCTAGGGATGCTTGGTGAGCAGCCTCTAGCTCGATTGCCCTGTCTCCCGCATTGACAGCCTCCAATGTCTCAGCCATGAGGCCGGCTTGGCATTCTTGTAATGCCGCCTCATTCCGGTGAAGGTGCCTCCTCAAGTAGAGGATCACCTCCCTTGCTCTTGGTTGCATTGGTGGATCGTGCCACCCATTGATGGGACATGTGGATCCCTAAAAAGCAAAAATCAAGACATTGACGCTTAAACTCATAACTTGAAAATAAACTTTTAATCTAAAACAACCATTAGACTTAAACCATGATTAAACTAAACGTGACATTTTAACTTAAAGAAACCCAACCATTAACGCACCCTAACAGGACAACCATAATAACACCTTCCGGCGTTCACATTGTTCCAACAGGTTCTTACGACCGCCCGCCTGCCACATCCGCAACACACCATTATTAAGATTTTATCGGAAATATTTAGAATAAGATTCTATGAGAGAGAGGAGAGTTTAGGGATGAGTGGTGAAAAACTTTAGCTTTTATTAGCATATAGTTACTGTAGCAACCACAGAAGCCGCGTGGTACTTACTCACACGTTAATGTGAAATGACGATTATGCCCTAGTGCTAAAAACAAAATATAACGGAAAGGAACGACGTTGACCAGCGGATTACGGGTCAAAGGACGCAATCGGCCTCAAAAACTTGAAAAATGAACTCACGGCGATGAAAATGCTATGTTTGGGGCCCCATCGATGCTTTTGGGAAAGTTTAGGGACCAACGGTGTATTTTTGTCTTGTATTTTTGTATCTAACATTGTCTTTTCAAGTTTTGATTTTGGATTAAAAATGAAAGAAAGTGAAGAAAACAAAAATATGATGTTTTTAAAAAAAATTAGAAAGGAAGGTAAAAAGAAAGAGTGGGAAATGATTGGTTTTTTTGTTAAAACTTTCATCCCAATTTTGAAATAAAATGGATGAAATAAAAGTGGTATAATTTTTATAACGAAATTACCCTTTATTTTTTTAACTTGAGACTCAATTAAATATATTATCAATGACATAATTGTCAAATAATATTGTTTTCATCACTTTACTCTCTTTTTTTCTTAAAACTCAAGAACACTAACAAATTTTTGGGGCAATTGCATATCTACCAACTAAAACTTGCATATTTGAATATATACCCAAAACATGTTTAACTTGCATTGTATATCATGCATTAAAAACTTGTATTTTGGGAAAATATGCAAGTATTTGAGTTTTAGTGGGTATATATGCAATTCTTCCCAAAATTTTAACAATCTTTCTTTTTCTCTCCTCACCACTTTCTATACTTCCCTTCACTTTACTCTTCCCTCAAATAAAAACTTGAGAACACAGTGTAAATGTATTAGATACTTTAGTAAGTTTTTGTAACCTAGTTTTGTGCTTCATTTGAGAAATGAAGAAGGTCTTTTATGTTTATGGCTTTTGTGGAGTGCGAGTGTTCAATTAAGATATGCACGGCCAACCAAAGTATTTCGTGACCATCTCCAACCCAATTTATAAATACCTCTAAACCTCATACCACTAGCCCACTTGATATTGTTATAGAAGAGCATAGTGTATTAATTAAAAATCATTTCAATTAAACGAACTCAATAAAACAAAAGTTCAAACTTGATTATTTTGATACCAAGTTCAAAAAAAAAAATAATAAAATAAAAAATAAAAAAATTGATACTTCATAAGGCAAGACCCGAACTAAACAGGATCATAATCAAGTTTAAGTTAAGCTAAGATTGTGTTTGAATTCGACTTAATTAACTTAATATGTAAAAAACTGAATTCATTAAGTCATATGAAAACTGTTTGTTTGTGAGTTAATAGAGAAATATGACTGAAAAAATTAAGTAATAAACCTGAGGATGTCTCCATTAAGACATATCTTAATTAAACATGACTTAATAGAAATTTTTAACAAACAAGCCCTGTCAAACTATAACATATTTGTTTTAGGAGGCCAATTTACATTTTCATGTATCATTCCTACTAATAATGTCTACTACTACAAAGTGTAAAGGTTAAAAATGTACTTGTGACTAAAAATTTTGGGGGCGTCATGACCCCTCCCGGTCCCCACTAAGTTCCATCGCACGCTTAGTTCATTCAATTTTGAACACACAAGTTATGTATTTTTTACGTTAGTATCTTAACATTTTAATTGACCATATTGTGGGAATTTCTTGTTGTGTATCCTTCTAGTAAGTGAAAACATTAAATCGTTCAAAAAAAAAAAAAAAAAAAAAAAAAAAAAAAAAAAAAAAAAAAAAAAAAGTGAAAAAATTAAATTGGGACATGAAATATAGGAGTATTTTTCGCCTGAAGGACCTTGATGGGGTTGCCATGTCCTACAACTTTTGGGAAGGTCTCATCATAATGCAAAATTGCGAATGCCCCTATTTATTTCCATGAAAGAGTGAGTAAGAGAACTATGACTAGTTATATATTTTGGGTAACTTTTTCTTTAAAAAATAGTGAACTAAAAAGTATAAGTAATAACTATTAGATATATGAGTAAAAAAAAAAGACTGTTAGGTACGACTAAAATGTTACATATTTGATATTTTATCAAATGGTATATATGCAGTGCCTTATGGTTGAACTTGCTCCACATAGTCTCATGAAACATTTGATTGGGTTGATTTAGCCCAGAGGGATCGACATGTGCTACTTGAACTCAAATCTATCTTACCTTCGACCCATCGTTGTCCAGCCAAGCCAACCAATAACAAAATGTTAGACTGGTTGACGCAACCGAATTGATTTAGGAAATAATAAAGGTACCTCCACATTTCAATAATAGGGAGAGAAAGCGTTGATCGAGCTTCTCCATGATATTTGAACGATTATAATATCTCAAAGTTTCAAAGTAACTAGTTGCTCGTTATCTATAGCATTATTTACAACATATCATAAGCTCTTATTTTTTCCAACCATCATGAGACTACCATTGCTACTTTTGAACTTCTATTTGTCTTGTTGCAATAAATTTTTTGACAACATGCTAACAACTTTGCTACCTTATAGAAAGGGGTGTAGTGAAGCTTCACTTCTCTTCATTTAGGCTTCACATGTGTCACATCATAACGACACAACCAGTTCAAAATACCCTTCTCTCATAACACAAAACAAACCTTTTGGGCCCTGCTCACCCACAATTTTATTTATTTTTTACTTTATTTGTTATTTATACATACTTAAAAAAAAAGCTGCAAAAAGTAATTTGTTGAACGAAGAGCAAACGAAAAGGAAGGAGGGGGGGGGGGGGGGAGCAAACGAAGAGCTTCGTTTGGTGTCCACGTAGGAACGGCGAGGGAGACCTCGTCACTACACTCCTTGCTCTTAATGTGTATATCCTCATAGCCATATGAGTGTACGTGATTTTATAATTCTTTTGTCTTCTTGTTTTCAGTTACATGAAAAATTAATATTTTGTTAAAGAACAGTTCTCGAGTCATTGTGTTTATTCTTTAGAACATTTAAACATCGTTTTCAAACTTTTATTTTTTAAAATTCTTGTATGATCAGTACTTTTAGCTACGTCTTGTAAACAAACATACCACCAATGCTCCACTACTACCATCAATATACCATCACTGTTGGTAATCGTCGACCCCAATGTGCCCTGATTGCCACCAACATATCAACATCTTGTAATTCTGGTATAACCAAGTTTTATGAAAGATCGATTGCACCCCACATGAATGCTATGTGACAATATAATAGATATGAAAGTGATGTGTATAGATTGGTTTTGATTTGTATCATATAAATGGTAGAACACAAATAATATGGAGGTTGCATATACAAGAATCACTGATATGACCCGAACCAAATTGGATTCGATTTTAGATACTTCTATTTTATCAAAACTAAACCACCTAAAACAATGTGGATTATTTAACAAACTGGCTACCGCCTACACACACATAATATATAGCATATAAATCTTTAAAAATTCCCCATACCCATTCCGATGAAATTGGGTATGTTGTTGTGGTTGATATCTGTATCTTTAAAGTCTTCTGTAGTTCTATTATTTCTATTTCTTAGGCTAGACGAAATGGTCGTGACATGCATGCCATGACAAGGGCTGTCATGCGCGACAACCAAGACAGAAACACAGACTCTCGCGCGACAAGAAAAATGCACAACTTTGGTGACCGGCTCACCATTGTTTTATCGAATAAAAGTGGGCCCCAATTTACATGTTACCGTCAGAATACCATTAAAAAAAAGGAAAATTATCTGAAAACAAACTTTTTTTTTGCTATAGTGGGCACATACTGGCATTTTTCGTCTATTGTAGCGCCTAACGGGCTGTTCGTTAGATTTATTTACATAAATCGCCTTGTGGTTGAGAGTAGATTGCAACAACAGTCCTTAACGGCCGTTAAGTTATTTGCATAAACCATCCTTGGCGTCAATGGATCAACGGGTCGGGTCGGGTGCCATGTGTCACCACCTGAGTGGTGCCACGTGGCATAGGGTCGGGTCGGGTCATCTATCAGGTCGGGTCGGTTTGCCACGTGGACCAATGAGAAGGTGCCACGTGGCATGTGGTTATAATACCACATTTGTCTTGGCTGGGAATCGAACCAGAGACCTCTTGGTTGTAAGTTCAAAGCCATTGCCAGCTGCGCTGGCATAGAATTCAACTGTTATACACACAAGTTTTTATTTAACCCCCTTTTATGAACTAGTATATTTATCTATAATTTGACCTGTCATTTAAACGAGTTTTGGCCCGGTTAAAAAATATATGAAAGTACCTCCGGACTCGTTTTTTCGTGCTCTTTCCAATGGTATGCTCGGGGAATTTTTTCGACTTCGTCTAAACCTCGAAAAATGCGTAAACGTCGTCGAAAATCACCGTTTTTGCTTTTTTTTCTAAAATTTTTTAAACTTTTTTTTCTAAACTTTTTTTTATAAACTTTATTTTTTTCTATACTTTTTTTTTTTTTATAATTTTTTTTTTTTTTTTTTTTTTTTTTATAAGAGTTTAGAAAAAAAAACCTTTTTTTTTAAACTTTTTTTTTTTAAGTTTAAAAAAAAGTTTAGAAAAAAAAACCTTTTTTTTTTTATTTAACTTTTTTTCTAGTACGCATTTTCTAAACTTTTTTTTAAAATAAAAAAAAAAAAGTTAAAAAAAAAGTTTTTTTTTTTTTTTTTTTTTTTTTTTTTTTTTTTTTTTTTTTTTTTTTTAATGCCCATTTTCCAAACTTCTTAGAAAAAAAGTTTTTAAATTTTTTTTTTGTCTAATACGCATTTTCTAATTTTTTTTTTTTAAGTTAAAGAAAAGTTTTTTTTGTTTTTTTTTTTTTTTTTGTTTTTTTTGTTTGTTTTTTTTTTTTTTTTTTTTTTTTATAAAATGCGCATTTTCTAAATTTCTTAGAAAAAAAAGTTTTTTTTAATTAAAAAAAAAAGTTTAAAAAAAAAAGTATAGAAAAAAAATAAAGTTTATAAAAAAAAAGTTTAGAAAAAAAAGTTTAAAAAAGGTTTTGAAAAAAAGCAAAAACGGTGATTTTCGACGACGTTTACGCATTTTTCGAGGTTTAGATGAAGTCGAAAAAATTCCCCGAGCACACCATTGGAAAGAGCACGAAAAAACGAGTCCGGAGGTACTTTCATATATTTTTTAACCGGGCCAAAACTCGTTTAAATGACAGGTCAAATTATAGATAAATATACTAGTTCATAAAAGGGGTTAAATAAAAACTTTTGTGTATAATAATAGAAGTTTATGCCAGCGCAGCTGGCAAAGGCTTGCAACTTACAACCAAGAGGTCTCTGGTTCGATTCCCAGCCAAGACAAATGTGGTATTATAACCACATGCCACGTGGCACCTTCTCATTGGTCCACGTGGCAAACCGACCCGACCCGATAGATGACCCGACCCTATGCCACGTGGCACCACTCAGGTGGTGACACGTGGCAACCGACCCGACCCGTTGATCCATTGACGCCAAGGATGGTTTATGCAAATAACTTAACGGCCGTTAAGGACCCGTTAATGACTGTTGTTGCAATCTACTCTCAACCACAAGGCGATTTATGTAAATAAATCTAACGAACAGCCCGTTAGGCGCTACAATAGACGAAAAATGCCAGTATGTGCCCACTATAGCAAAAAAAAAAAGTTTGATGCTTACAAAAGAATAAGGTGGCAAGTATGATGTCTTTTCAGATCATTTTCCCTAAAAAAAAATCCCACTACCGAATATTTTACTTATAAACACCTAATAAATTCACCATTTTTAAACCAAACTTCAATATTTTTTATACTCCCATACTCTCAACACTTTATTTCTCATTTTAGCTACAAAAATGTCTTAAGAAAACACTCCCTGAAACACCAATCGTCGACAACAAAGAACTACCCAAAACACTCTCCCGAAACCCGAAGGAACATTTGTTCTCGGAAATACTCCACCATCAAACCAACAAGTTAACTTCCGACCACAACCATAGTATCCTTACCAAAACCTACCATACTCAAACCCACTCCCACAACAAAACTTTACCCAATACTCACAAACAAACGCGTTTAGCCAATTCACCTCACAACCAAACGCGTTCCATTCAATAACCCCAACTACCCCTCACAAACCCATATGGGTGGTTCGTCATCATAACCACCCATGTATCTCATTTCTTTATTTTCAAATGAAGATATGTACGAACCTACATTTTCGGACACTTTTTATGAAAACACTGCTCGTGAGGACTCTCCCGTCGAAGTCACGGCCCCAATGCCGGCACCGGCATCGACTAAGGCTAAAAGACACACAAAGAGGACGACTCGAAACGAGGAAGCACCCGGTGCCTTCCATGGACCAGTGAGGAAGAAATTGCACTGTGCAAAGGATGAGTTGATGTATTCGAAAATAGTGTTGTGGGTAATGCGAGGAAGGAGATGAGATTTTGGAATGAGATTATAAAATACATGGAGAGCACAACAAAGGCCTACGGTCATCGAACGTACGATATGGTGAATGGGAAATGGAAGAAGGCGCGCCCGAACGTGGCTCGGTTTTGTGGAGTGTACAATAACCTCAAGCGTATGACGCCGATGAGTGGAGCCGGAGACAAAGATTACTTCAATAAGGCAATGCTTAACTATGAAGTGTTGGGTCATGAAAAAACCCAAGAATACGTAAAACATGATTTGGACACAAATTAACTAAGTGTTAAACTTAAACCGAGAACAATTCAAGTCACTGAGAGAACAGCCTCTCAGTGAGTCATCTTCAAGATGCTTAAGACGAATTCAAGAAGAAGGATTCACTTCTCAGGAAGGCGGTACTCCCTGAGACGGACTTAAGCCAAAGAAGAAGATGATGGTTCAGTGAGTTTTAGACAAGAACTCACTGAACCCCAGTCTCCTCAACCAACAAAGTGATTGAAGGACTGAGGAACCAACGCCTGAAAAAAAGGCGGGAACAATAGGGAAAAGATCTGAGAAGATAATAGTGTCAGCCCAACACTCTTCTCTTGTCAGATCCAACCTTCCCTATTGCGGCTAAAAGTCATGGAGTGTCAGCCAACAACTCCCAAAGTCTTATCAGCCCTTTCCTATTGGTTCTTGGAAATGACAATTACTATTTGTAATTGTCAGACACGCAACCTCAACAACTTGTATTATATTTAATCACTTATACTTAGATTATTTGTGTATAAATAGATCAGATGGGAGAGAAGTTTAAGTGTGCTTTGTATATTTAAAGTCTTGAACTTTTGCAAAGGAACTTCTCTCCTACAAAGAGTATACAACTCACTGATATAGCTCAGTGGGTATATTGTTACCACTCAAACAAAACTTGAGTTTCGATAGGAGACACCCCATACCCTTGTCTATTCAATCCCAAGTGTTTGTTCCGCAAAACACTTGGGTATAGATTCTTGGAATTATTTCTAATAAGAATTTAAACGTTGAAAAATATTGTTGTTTTTATACTCACGTTTTATAACTGTTAGAATTAATCCTAAACATTGTATTAGTCATAACACGAAATAGATTAACTTTCTAGTTAACTCTAATAGTGTAAAGGGACCAACAAGTGGTATCAGAGCCTCTGGTTATATAAATCTTTTAAACTAACCAAGAGTGCTCTAGATTTTTAAAACCAAGATCCTACTATGGCTGATATCAATGTACCCCAGCTAGTCGACAAAAAGGGTGGCAGCTACTCAGCTGTTGCACCCAGACTTGAAGCTGGGAAATTTAGCAAATGGAAGAAGCGTATGATTTGCTATCTTACTGGTATGGAACCCTACTACATCACCTGTATCAGGGATGGCCCATTTGTCCCAAAGACTGCCATAGGGCTAAACAAGCCTGAGGCCCAATGGACCATTGATGAGAGGAGGGTGGTCAATCAAGACCAACGCCTGAAAAGCATCCTTATATCATGTCTGCCTGACGATGTAATGGAATCAGTCATCAACTGTCTAACAGCCAAGCAAACTTGGGATGACTTGGTAAACAGCTTTGAGGGTCCCTCAGATACCAAGGAAAATAGGGTCATGGACCTTAAACTTGAGTATAATACTTTCAGGGCAAAAGACTCTGAAAGTCTCTCACAGACCTACACCAGATACAAGACTTTGATAAATGAATTATCAAATGATGGTGTTGTACTGACCAAACATGAGACAAATGTTGGCTTTGTCAACAGTCTCCCTGAGAAGTGGCTCAACTTCTCACAAGGCCTGAGGAATGCTAACCACATTCAGACCCTTGAGCTCCCTGAAATTTATGGGAAGTTTGTCTATGAAGACAACTTGATCTCAAGGAGATACCCTGACTCAAAAGCTTTTGAGTCCAAAAAGGCCTTAACCTCCACACCCATATCAACTGCTTTCTATTCTAATGGTGTTGTGCAGGGTATTCAAGAGGATTCTGAAGAAGAAATTGATGAAAGGACTGATGAGGAATACCTGAATGACCTAAACTTGGAATTCCAAGAAAGGGCACTCCTTGCTAGTTCAAAACGTTTCATCAAAAGAAATCAGTCCAACTTTACAAAATCAAAAGCAAATGAGACCACTGAATGCTTTAAATGTGGTAAAAAGGGTCATTTTGCTAGGGACTGTTATTCTAAAACTATCTCAGAACCCTCTTACAAATTTTCAGGAACTAGCAAGTTTCAACCTAAAATGTTTCAGTCCATCCAACAATTCCAAAACAAGGGTCAAAAGGATTTTGAAACAAAATATAGGAATATCAAAGCTAAACTTGCACTTCTTGAAACTAACCCCATATTGTCTCATGCTGCTCAAACATCTAAACCTATTCAGACAAAGAACAATGCTTCAATAGCTGAAGCATATGATTGGGATGATGAAGAGGTTTCCTCAGATGAGGAAATAAGAGTTAGTGCACTGATGGCACTTTCAGAAGAGGATCAGGTGGCTGTGGGAAAAGGCCATGCTAGAAATGGAGAGTGGGTCAACATCACCATGAAGAAGGTAAATACTTTACTTTCTATGGATGATGATTCTGATTGGCAGTCTTACATGAATTATATTTGTGTTGATTTAAAGTTTGTTGAAGAACAAAGGCTTAACTTGCTTTCAAAATATAACAATATTTTGTCAGAATTGAACAAATGTAGAGATGAACTGCTTGTACTTAAGCAAGCCAAACTAGAAACAATAACTCTACAAATTCAGAACACTGAGATTTTGAAACAAAACCAAGTCCTTCAAACTGAACTTAACAAAGAAAAGGCTATCATTCAAAGCTGGACCAAGAAGAACCCTAAGGTTTTTGACACTGTGGGATTAATCTCTCAGAAAACCATTGGTATTGACCCTCTTATGGTTGATCCTACTGTGTGTCAAAATGAAATAAACTTTGTTCCAGCTGGCATATCTTTTGAGCAAGAATTACTTCCCAAGTCAAATGACTGGATTGTCAGGGACAACCCAGTCAGTAAGTTACCAAACTTTGAGACTGGAAAGATCTTGCTTCCTGAAAGTCAGGCTTTGAAAAATATGCTTGGACTCACTGAAAAACTCAGTAAGTGATTGCGTGGGTTTTGCAACCTTACAACAGGTTTTACCTCTCGAGGGATCTCAAGAGGCTTACAACCCCACCAGGCAGTGTACCTGACCGATGTAGTATAGTGTAGTGGTAAGTACGGGGGATTGATCGTTCTCCACAGGGAATAGTGTTCGTTAGGTGTGAAAGACTACTCTAATTAGGTCTAAGGGTTGAGGAAGATTCTTTTTATGTTTTTATAATTTTTATGAAAGCAAGTAAAATCTCGGTTTTGAAAGAGTGGGCGGAATTAGTTGCTAGTCAACTAACCCAAATTACTACAAATGCAAATAAAGTAAAATAACAAAAATGAAAATGTGGTGAGAAACTTATGTGTAGAGAAATGTGTTTACTTAGATTTCCTTACTCCCTAACTATCTTTTACCGGTTAATTAGTGTGTATTAGTCGCGTGGATGACGGGTGTATTCCTTAATACCATTCGTGGGGTGGCGTACTTACTTCCCCAACTCTACAAGCTCCTACTTCACTCCTATGTCGAGCCGGCTAGGAAGCTCCTAACATGGGATCACTAGAATTCGCTTGTGCATTAAATACAACCATAAAAACCTTTAGTACGCATTTGGTTCATGTTTCTTAAGACGTTCAAGCAAGTTACCAAATAGGAAGTTAGCCAGTTTTCTTAAGCCTAACATAGATAAACAATCATCCAATACAACTAATAACACACTAACAACCAATAATCAATAGCTAGGTTTCATTAGATCTAAGCAAACACAAGATAAAATTAGCCTAACATGTTAAACAAAAGACAAGAATAAGATAGAATCAAACAACACATAGACATATTGAATGATTAATTGATAACTTATCTTCAATGTAACATGGAAGATCTCAAGGCAAAAAGCCTTGAAAAAGAAGCTAAATTCATCCTAGGGTTTTCTCCCAAAATTCCACACACTAAGCTCTCCCTAATGACAAAAAATTAGAAAACTATATATAGACTTTTGCATCTGACGGCGTCACCTTATGAATTGTGACGCCGTCACCTCGCCGCTTCTAGGGTTCCCGGATGACCTTCTTGACGCCGTCCCTCTTTAGCTCTTCAAAAATCCATTCTGGCTTATCAAGGCTTGACGCCGTCAGCTCGTGAACGTGACGCCGTCCCCTTATGATTTAAGCCGTGACGCCCTTGATCAAGTTAAAGCGTGACGCCGTCAGAATTCACATGCTATTTTCACTGGCCTATCATGAGTAAATTTCACGTCCACTTTTTCTTGCCAAAGCATGACGCCGTCCAGAGTTAATTGTGACGCCGTCAAAGGTAACTTTCAGCCGATTTTTGAGACTTTGCCGTTTTCTTCACTTTTATGCTCCAAAAACGTCCAAAATGCCTCCTTTTCCAGATTTCTCCTCAAAAGTACCTAAAATGACAAAAGGAACGATTTAGGGCAATATTTGATCAAATAAATACGATTTAAGGCTTAAATGACCCCTTAAAAGCGGTACACTTTTCGCCTCATCAAATACCCTTACACTTGAGATTTGCTTGTCCTCAAGCAAATGCGCTTTTATTCTAATCAAAATACAAGTTAGGGGTCATTTAATGCAAACATAAAAGTAATTACAACAAATATTCGTTCCACTCTAATCATAATAAGCACGGAGATTACAAACTAGCACCTCACAAGTAGTGTTTAGATACTCACATCTCTCAAGTGTCATCAAAATAAATCTCATAAATGAAAACGGATAATATCTCTCACTACCTGTCATAGCAAATAGATTACCATAGGCTTGGGAAAGGATCGAAAACCTCCTCCACTAGGCGTAAGCACCTAAGATAAACTATCAAAGAGGGCTTTTAAATGGGTTATAACGTTAGGTGTAGGGAAAAGGAAAACACGGTTTTGTTGGATAAGGGATATTTTACTGGTGGCGAGTTAAAGATCTTGATCAATTACATGTACTATACAATGTTGCTAAGCCAAGACTAGACTCGATCTTAAGCTAGAAACAAAATAACAAAAACATAAAATAAACATAAAATGAAACGGGATGGTAGTCCGTATGTTTTTTTTTTTTTTTTTTTTTTTTTTTTTTTTTTTTTTTTTTTTTGCATACACTTTTGCCCTACCATCCAAAATAATACATCATAGGGGCATTGCATTCCCCTTACACTTGAATTTTTACATAACTTTACAAATACTAATCTAATGACTCGAATTAAGATAATTGAAAAACTTGGAGTACTTTTAAAACATTTAGCACATATGGGGGTAATAAATGATGTTCTTCCCCATTACTCCATTACACTAGTACTTTACCCATGAGTCCCAATCGTCCCAAAACAATATGTACAAGGATATGACTCGACTTAGCAACCATGTAATCAACTAGATAATTAACTTGGGTTTAAACAAATGTTGTCACAATAATGCACTAAAAATGAGTGCATACAAGGTAGGCTAAGGCGATTTGGGTGTACATTTAAGTGGGGTGTAACAAATTCTTCCTTTAAGTAAAATGCTTAAAGGTCGAAACGAAAAGATAGGCTCTGAGGGGTGTACTAGGGGTATCGTGTACTAAAAATGAGTACAACGCAAAGGGTGTGGGAGAATTACTTGACCAATGTAGCCAATGTAATTATAACAAAAACACAGGTGTAAAACAATGGGTTAATCCTAATGCCTCTTATCACGTAGTAAATCTAACTACACGAATGTAGTCTCACTTGTGGCCTTGGAATGGTCCTAACGCAAGTTCTAGAATCTAAGTGTTACCGGTACACACATCATAGCATAAATGCTTTTCCTACCAATTCTAGGGGCGAACCTCACATATTTGGGGGTGGAAAATTTTTTAGTGGTACGGTTTTTGTGCTAGTCATATAACTCCTATCCGTGAGACGCTCATTAAGATCAAAGTTTCACTCCTATATGTTGTAAAAAAATTTAAATTTGGCACTAAAATTGCCCTAACAGGTATTTGTCTCAGTTTTATTACACATCTACTATTAAACAAACAAAAATCAAGCGCAATGGCATTCTCTAAAATCGTACTTTTACCCCCCCTTACACTTAAGATGAACATTGTCCCCAATGTTCAAATAACAAGATGTAAAAGCAAAAAGTAAAAGAATGAAATCAAATACTCCCCTGATTCGCTCGGTGGATAATGAAATTACACGGTTAGATCTTCCTCCAAGGTAATGTTGAAGTTCCATGACTAATGCATCGCCATAAGCTTGATCCAAAAACATCTCCTTGTCCAAAATAACCTGTTAAACCTGAGAAAACAAACACGAAAACCTGCATAACATCGGCGGGAAAAAAATCTATATATAAGGATATAATGCTTGTGGAATGATAATTTTGCAGATTCCTGGAGATTATAAGTTGGAGATTTTAATAAAAACTTTTTTAAAAACAAAACTTTCAAAAATTTCTGAAAATTAAATCTGACGCCGTCAGGTTATAACCCTGACGCCGTCAGAAATGACCTGACAAAAATTTTCATTTTAAGTTTCCGGAAAATTTCTGGAAAAACCTTTACCTTACTTCCTGGAATTCCTGCAAAACATCATTATGACTCGATACAAGCATTTGACTCAAACAAATACGAATATGTATGCTAATCTATTATTATTACGATTCATGTTAATTTGTGTTCTAATAAACCGATTTAGATTTCCCTTACACTTATCTTTTGCAAAATACCTTTATATGTAGTTAAGACGAAGTTAAAAACAACATAAAGCATTTTCACAATTTAGTTTTGAACATGAATCAATACTAATAAAAATTAAACACACATACGGAAAATAAAATCAAACAAACAAATAAATAAACACACAAAGCAAATAAAACAAATAAAGCTTGGGTTGCCTCCCAAGAAGCGCTTTTCTTTATTAACGAGTCTTGTAGCTAGACTCAAAGTCACGCTACCCTATGTAAGTGAGCTCGTCATCAAGGACGTCTTTAGGGTTAAGCTTGGATTGAAGTTTCCGATTGGTCCGCTTAGTACGATATATCTTTTCAAACTTCTCTCCATCCGGGTCATACAATGTCATCTTAATATGCCATGACCCATCTCCATCTTTGGGTGGTTTATCCCAATTCCACTTGTGATCATCTTCCTCACAAATCCACTTATTCATTCCTAGGTTAATTGGCAAAACTCCTAGGAAATCAATCATCTTTCTAAAAACTAGAGAATCTTCAAATGGATCCAATTCGGTGTCCCTAGCCAAGAGTTGTTCTACCGTATGTGTTCGGTTCACAAAGTCCTCTTTTAGGTAAAATGGGCGTTGGGGTCCTATGAAGCCTCTATCTATCCAAGGTCCATATCTAGATGGTCTCCTATTCAACTCTAACCAATGGGGTTTCGGTTCATCACTAGTATCATATGCATGTTTCTTTACATCATAGACTGACCAAGTATCTCCTTCTCCTACCTTTATCTTGGATTCCTTACAATCAATCATAGCACTAGCGGTCGCCAAAAATCCTCTACCTATCAACAAGGGGCATGTAGGGTCGCTAACCATATCAAGGACGTGGAAATCGGCTAAAATGGTTAGTTTTCCAATGTGCACTAACACGTCCTTAACTACTCCAACCGGGTAAGCAACACTCCCATCCGCTAAACCTATTATCACCTCGGTTTCTTCAAGTTTTCCAAGTTTTAGAGAGGTGTAGAGAGGTAACGGAAGTAGGTTAAGGCTTGATCCAAGATCGGCTAATGTGTCATAAGCCTCCGAATTACCGATCTTGCAAGGTAGAACAAATAAGCCCGGATCATCTAACTTCTTAGGTAGCTTGTTTTGAACAAAGGCGGTCCCTTTTTCGCCTAACTTGAGCTTCTTCTCATCCAACTCATCAACAACCGGACTTTCAAGGTGGAGCTCCTTGAATTCTTCGTCAAGGTTTTGAGTGGGAGGTGTTTCAACTATGTTGTTGACCAATTTGGATGTCATAACTTCTTGGTCATTTGGAACGACTTGGGTTTGTTTGAAACACGTGCTCATGGAATTGACCGAATAATATTGTGGACAAGAACTAGGGGACGAAACCGATGAAATAGCGTTGACGTTTAGTTTCGGGTTCTTGACCGTGTTGCTAGGGAGTGCTCCCATTTCTCGGTCATTGAGGGCTTTCAACAAGGTGTCAATCTTATCGGTCATCTCGCTTTGTTTTTGTTTGAAATCGGCTTCAAATTTGGCTAAACGAGCTTCTTGAGATGCCATAAATTGAGACATCAATCCTTCAAAGTTATTGGTACTACCATTGCCGGAAGGATTGTTGTTGAAAGTACGGTTCGAGTTGGAACCGCTTGATTGGAAACGATTAGGTGGGTTGGAAGAATTGGTTTGTTGTGTGTTTTGGTTTTGTTTCCACCTAAGGTTCGGGTGATTTTTCCATGAGGGGTTGTATGTATCACCGTAATGGTTTGGCTCGGGTTTGAAAGTGTACCACTTGTCTCCCGCTCCGTCGGTACGCGAGGATGCGTAGTCCACAAAAGCTTGTTCGGGGAGTTCCATGCAATCACGAGTGTCGTGGGGACCACTACATAATTCACATGAAGAAGTGATTTTGTTCACTTGGCTTGAAGGTTTAGGAGCCTCGTAGGATTTCATGAGAAACTTGACTTGGTCTTCAAGTTCTATGATCCTACGGTCGGAAGTGCTTGAATTGTTCGAAGGCAAAGATATTGCCTTGACCGTTTTATTCAAATCACGGGGATCACTCCAACTTTCATTGTCATAAAGAGCAAGATCCTCTAGGAGAGCCCATGATTGTTCCGCACTTAGATCACGTAGCTTGCCACCGGCCGATTGGTCAATGGTTTGCCTCGTGGAGAGATTGATATGGTCATAGAAGATTTGGATTTGGAGCCAAAGTTCTATGCCATGGTGAGGGACTTTTTGGAGTAAGTCCTTGAATCGAGTCCATGCCTCGTAGAGAGTTTCGCCTTGACGTTGTTGGAACATCAAGATATCATTCCTTAGCTTGGTAGTTCTTCCCGGTGGGAAAAACTGAGCAAGGAAACGAGTGGTGAGATCATCCCAAGAGGTAATGGATCCTGCGGGTTGACGTTCTAGCCACTGACTAGCTTGGTCCCGCAAAGAGAATTGGAAGAGACGCAATCGGGTCGTCTCTCGAGTGGCAACATCAAGGTCTATAGAATCAACGATTTTGAGAAAGTCCTTGAGATGTTGATTAGGATCTTCAGAACGAAGTCCATGGAATGCGCATCCGCTTTGCACCAACCGGATGGTGTCGGATCGCAAGGGTGTGATATTGGCTCCTTGAGTGAGCTCAATGGTGTTTCGATAGCCATGGTGGCTAGGACGGGAATACTCTCCTAAAGTACGGGCTCTAGGAGGTGGTGGTTGTTGTTGTGGTGGTGGGTTGTGGGGGTTAAGGATATTACCATCTTCCATGATGTCGGATGGTATGGTTACGAACAAAGACACGAAGAAAATAGATAGACTAAAGAAAATCTAGAAAAAATAAAATAAAAATCTCACTAGAAAGGAATCTAGTGAGTAGACCTAATAGAAATAAAAATTCAACCTAAACAATAACTATTCCCCGGCAGCGGCGCCAAAAACTTGATTGCGTGGGTTTTGCAACCTTACAACAGGTTTTACCTCTCGAGGGATCTCAAGAGGCTTACAACCCCACCAGGCAGTGTACCTGACCGATGTAGTATAGTGTAGTGGTAAGTACGGGGGATTGATCGTTCTCCACAGGGAATAGTGTTCGTTAGGTGTGAAAGACTACTCTAATTAGGTCTAAGGGTTGAGGAAGATTCTTTTTATGTTTTTATAATTTTTATGAAAGCAAGTAAAATCTCGGTTTTGAAAGAGTGGGCGGAATTAGTTGCTAGTCAACTAACCCAAATTACTACAAATGCAAATAAAGTAAAATAACAAAAATGAAAATGTGGTGAGAAACTTATGTGTAGAGAAATGTGTTTACTTAGATTTCCTTACTCCCTAACTATCTTTTACCGGTTAATTAGTGTGTATTAGTCGCGTGGATGACGGGTGTATTCCTTAATACCATTCGTGGGGTGGCGTACTTACTTCCCCAACTCTACAAGCTCCTACTTCACTCCTATGTCGAGCCGGCTAGGAAGCTCCTAACATGGGATCACTAGAATTCGCTTGTGCATTAAATACAACCATAAAAACCTTTAGTACGCATTTGGTTCATGTTTCTTAAGACGTTCAAGCAAGTTACCGAATAGGAAGTTAGCCAGTTTTCTTAAGCCTAACATAGATAAACAATCATCCAATACAACTAATAACACACTAACAACCAATAATCAATAGCTAGGTTTCATTAGATCTAAGCAAACACAAGATAAAATTAGCCTAACATGTTAAACAAAAGACAAGAATAAGATAGAATCAAACAACACATAGACATATTGAATGATTAATTGATAACTTATCTTCAATGTAACATGGAAGATCTCAAGGCAAAAAGCCTTGAAAAAGAAGCTAAATTCGTCCTAGGGTTTTCTCCCAAAATTCCACACACTAAGCTCTCCCTAATGACAAAAAATTAGAAAACTATATATAGACTTTTGCATCTGACGGCGTCACCTTATGAATTGTGACGCCGTCACCTCGCCGCTTCTAGGGTTCCCGGATGACCTTCTTGACGCCGTCCCTCTTTAGCTCTTCAAAAATCCATTCTGGCTTATCAAGGCTTGACGCCGTCAGCTCGTGAACGTGACGCCGTCCCCTTATGATTTAAGCCGTGACGCCCTTGATCAAGTTAAAGCGTGACGCCGTCAGAATTCACATGCTATTTTCACTGGCCTATCATGAGTAAATTTCACGTCCACTTTTTCTTGCCAAAGCATGACGCCGTCCAGAGTTAATTGTGACGCCGTCAAAGGTAACTTTCAGCCGATTTTTGAGACTTTGCCGTTTTCTTCACTTTTATGCTCCAAAAACGTCCAAAATGCCTCCTTTTCCAGATTTCTCCTCAAAAGTACCTAAAATGACAAAAGGAACGATTTAGGGCAATATTTGATCAAATAAATACGATTTAAGGCTTAAATGACCCCTTAAAAGCGGTACACTTTTCGCCTCATCAGTAAGCTTGAACTCACTGAACCACTCACTGAGTCCTTGGATGAGTCTGAATCAGAATCATACCCTCCACTTCCTCCACTGAATACCCTTCAGGGTGCTACACCTAACTTAGGCCTCCCACCTATGGTCTTCTCACCACACTCTCCAAAGGAGAGATCAGGAAGGGGAACAACCATCCTGAAGAGAGCAAACCTTGATGTCTCAGTAAATACTGATGACTCATCAACTTCAGTCCCTTCTGAAGTATCAACCCAAAGCCCTGATTCAAAATTTGATCAGTTGGCTGAAATGGTCAGGAAGCTAGGAGAGAAGATTGCATCTTCTGAGAAATCTTCTTAATCCAAGAAGGAACAAAAACCAACTTCCTCAAAGACCAAACCCAAACCCACAAAACCCCTGAAAAGATGTGAGCTATGCAACTATACAAATCATCTCACTGATGATTGCTATAGAGTCCTTTATTGCATGATTTGCAAAAAGGAAGATCACAGGACCTCTGATCATAAACAATGCTCAGTCATGTCAAACTTTTCAGGACTTAAGGCTCAGTGCCTGAACTACCCTTCTGATTCTAAGCAGAAACAGAAGCAAAAGGCCAAGCCTTTTCCACCCTGCCCTTTGTGTGGATTCAATGACCACCACCCTGAGAATTGTCAATATGACAAACATTGTGAATCTAGTGGAAATTCCACTCAGAAATCCTCAGGAAAAGAGAAGGTCATTCAGTCAAGAAGAGGAATGAAACAATCCTCTCAGACTACTGAGGCTACCCCTACAACCAAATGCAAAACTTGTGGTAGCTCAGTCCACTCAACCTCTGACCATGAATCAATTAATACTTTCATAAAGACCTACAATACCAAACCCTCCATGAAATAGAGTCCTAGAAAGAACTGACCTAGTTTACTATTTGTGCAGAAGCATGCCAGGGATCCTGTTTGGCATCTAGATAGTGGATGTTCAAGGAGCATGACTGGTGTTAAGGAGTGTCTGCACAAATATGTGGAAGAACCAGGACCCAAAGTGATATTTGCTGATAATTCATCATGTCTCACTGAAGGTTATGGTTCAGTAAACTGCAATGGTATTGTCTTTACTAGGATAGCATATGTAAATGGTCTTAAGTATAATCTGATCAGTGTCAGTCAACTATGTGATGCAAAATACATAGTTCAGTTTGATGATAAGCAAGGAACCATCTTCAATGCAAATAAGAAAATTGTCCTCATTGCACCAAGAAGACAAGATGTTTATGTATTAGACATGTCCAGTCTAACTCATGATGGAACTTGCCTCTTTGCTAAAGCCACTGATACACTCAACTGGCTTTGGCATAAGAGACTTACCCACCTGAACTTTAAGAACATTAAAAATCTTGTAAAACAAAACAAAGTCCTTGGCTTACCATCTCTTGTGTTTTCTAAGGATAAACCATGCTCAGCTTGTGAAAAAGGTAAACATCACAGAGCATCCTTTAAAACCAAAACCAAATTTTCCATCAGGAACTGCCTACATCTTCTCCATATGGATTTATTTGGACCTATCAGTCCAAGGTCTATTAACCATGAGAAGTATACTCTGGTCATAGTGGATGAATACTCTAGATACACCTGGGTATTCTTCCTGATCAAAAAGAGTCAGGCAGCTGAAACAATCATGTCCTTTGTCAGGAACATTGAAAATCAAAATGACATTAAGGTCAAACAAATTAGAACTGACAATAGGACTGAGTTCAAAAATAACGAACTTGAATGTTTCTGTGATGAGAAAGGTATTTCCCAAAAATTTTCCTCTCCATACACACCTGAACAAAATGGTGTTGCTGAAAGGAAAAACAGAACACTCATTGAAGCTGCTAGGACAATGCTATGTGGATCAGTCCTTTCCAACCATTTTTGGACTGATGCAGTCAAAACTGCCTGTTATACACAAAACAGATCCACAATTGTCAAGAGACATGGGAAAACCCCATATGAGTTATTCAAAGGAAGAATCCCTGACATCAGCTACTTTCATGTCTTTGGGTGTCCTGTGTTTATTCATAATCACAAGGATCACCTAGGGAAATTTGATGCAAAAGCTGATGATGGATACTTCCTGGGATACTCACTTGTCTCAAAAGCCTTCAAAGTGTTCAACACAAGGAGACAGCAGACTGAGGAAACATTTCATGTTACCTTTGATGAGAGCACTGATGCTATCAGGTTCTCAACTGCCTCAGTAGAAGAGATAGGAATTGATAATTCTTCAAGATATCCTCCTGATGAATATCTGTCTGAAAACAATCCTTCTACTCAGTATCAAGGTGATGTTAATCTCTCCTATTACATAATCCCCCACAACCTACCTAACCCAACCATCACTGAGTTTATTGAGTCACATACACACACTGATGATATCAATCAGCCTGTTCAAAATACTCAAGATCCAAACAATCTCAGTGATCTGATAGACACTCAAGATCCAATCAATGATCATGTGTCTACTCCAGAACCAAACCCTCTACCCAATCAGGCCTCCACAAGTTCAAATCAGTAACCAGGACCTCAAGAAAGTTGGACTAGGTCTCAGGACATTGAACTTGTCAATATTATTGGAGAGCCTACTGAAGGCATGCTCACCAGGAGCATGGCTGCTAGTCTAAGAGCAGCCTCATCCAATGAATGCCTATTTGTGGACTTCATTTCCACAATTGAACCCAAAAGTGTTAAAGAAGCACTTAAACATCCAAGTTGGGTTCAGGCCATGCATGATGAACTTGAACAATTTGACAGAAATAAGGTAATGACCTTGGTTAAATGTCCTGAGAATGTCTCAGTCATTGGCATGAAATGGGTATTCAAAAACAAAACTGATGAAAATGGCATAGTCACTAAAAACAAAGCCAGACTTGTAGCCAAAGGCTATAATCAACAAGAAGGCATTGACTATGAGGAAACATTTGCACCAGTAGCAAGGATGGAAGCCATCAGGATCTTCCTTGCTTTTGCTACATACATGAACTTCAAAGTGTACCAAATGGATGTTAAAAGTGCATTCTTAAATGGTTCACTGAAAGAAGAAGTTTATGTTGAGCAACCTCCTGGATTTGAAAGCCATGAGTCTCCTGATCATGTCTGTAAGCTTAACAAAGCCCTTTATGGACTGAAGCAAGCTCCCAGGGCATGGTATGAGACTCTCTCAGCCTTCTTAATCCAAAACAAATTTGTCAGAGGCAAGATAGACAACACATTGTTTATCTATAAGACAAATAATGATGTCATACTAGTACAAGTGTATGTTGATGACATCATCTTTGGCTCAACAAGTTTCAAACTTTGCAAACAATTTGATAAACTAATGGCAAAGAAGTTTGAAATGAGCATGATGGGAGAACTGACATACTTTCTTGGTCTTCAGATCAAGCAGACTGATAGAGGAACCACTATCAGTCAAGAGAAGTATGTAAAGAATCTACTGAAGAAGTATGATCTCAGTGACTGTGCCTCAGTCAAAACTCCCATGGTTCCCCCAAACAACCTTGGTCCTGATCTAACTGGTAAACCAGTAAATCAAACTCTCTTTAGAGGAATGATAGTATCACTGATGTATCTTCTTGCATCAAGGCCTGATATCCAATTCTCAGTATGTCTATGTGCCAGATATCAATCTGACCCAAGAGAATCTCATGTCACTGCTGTGAAAAGGATATTCAGGTACCTAAAGGGCACTCCTAACCTTGGATTATACTATCCAAAGTGCTCAGGACTTGATCTCAAAGGATACTCAGACTCTGACTATGCTGGATGCAACATGGACAGAAAAAGCACCTCAGGCTCTTGCCAAATACTTGGTGGGAAATTAGTCTGTTGGAGTGCCAAGAAGCAACAATCAGTTGCCTTGTCCTCAGCTGAGGCTGAATATGTTGCAGCAGCTAGTTGTTGTGCAAATGTACTCTGGATGAAAAGTCAACTCAGTGACTATGGAATTCAGTACAAGATGGTACCCATCTTTTGTGATAACACAAGTGCAATTTCAATCTCAAACAACCCTGTTCTTCATCAGAGAACAAAACACATTGATATCAGATATCACTTCATCAGGGACCATGTCATGAATGGTGACATTGAATTACACTTCATTCCTACTGAATATCAGTTAGCTGATATCTTCACCAAACCTTTGGATGAACCAACTTTCACAAGACTGAAAGCTGAATTAGGAATGTTGGATATAGAGAATCAGTCCACTGATTAATTCCTACCAACTGAAGTGTAAATTCTTAAAATCTCAGGTCCCTGACTCAATGTGTTCGTCAGTGAATTAATTCACTGAATCCTCAACCTCAGGAACTAAACCCAAGTTCCTGAAAACTTTAGGGTTCATGAACTAAACCCAAGTTCATGAATCCTTTTTGCTCAGGAATTTTTTCATATTCCTGAATCATCAGTGACTAGTCCCAAGTCTCTGAAATACAATCACTGAATGAAAAGTCATTCAGGGCCTTGAAAAGAGACATTAAATACTGACTTAAATGCTCTAAGTATCTAGTTAGTAAATGTCCGAGGTTGGTAACTGAACTCATATTTAATTCAAGAATATTTGTTCTTTTTGCCTTTCTGGCATACACCTAATGGGCCCCCACTTCCCAACTTGGCATTCAATGCCCTCTCTCACACAAAACACTGTGTGATGATGGAAACTCTGCAACTTCTCCTTTTGCAGAAACTGCTCAACTGTTCACTCTGCCAATTGAGAAAAAAGAGGAAAAGTGGAGTGGTGGCATTTAATGCGGATCTCAAACATTTTATTCAAAATAACTTCCAAAAATTATATTTTGATTAAATAAGATCACTCAAATGCCAAAAATACCCCCATCTCCACTATCCTATAAATACCCATCCAAAAGAATACACACACACGTTTTTAGAAATTTATAAGCAAACTCTGCCCTTTTTATTTCTCAAACAAATTGTGTGTGTGTTCTTAGCATTAAGAAATATCCGACCATTTTCCGACCTAAACCCGATCATAAAATGGCTTCCTCTAATGCTATTACCACCGCCCCAAATGTGAGCTTCACAATGGAGGGCGTGGACCTGACCAAAAACAATGTGGTTGGAAATTTCCATTACCCGCAGCAATATGCGGGTTACAAGGATGTAGTTAAGTATTTACAAAACTGCTTCCTTGCCACAGCTTTTACAACCACCCCAGAAGTCATCTATAATGACTATCTCAGGGAGTTTTGGTGTACCGCAACGGCTACTAGCCCTAAGGACACCAAAGAGTCTATCATCACTTTCACTGTGATGAATGGGACTAGGACTCTCTCCCTGAACTACAAGACCTTCATCATGGCCACTGGTCTTAACTTTGTTGAGAACTTTGAGGCTAACCCTACTGATCAGGAAATAAAAGCTGAAATGCTTTTCCTAGGGCCTCATGATGTTAGGCGTCCTGGCGAGTCTCCTGAAGCCTTGTTGGCAAAGGCTCTAATAGTGAAGACATGGTTTCACCCTGTCTGGAGACTTATGATGACATTCATCATTCAGGTACTCGGAGGAAACAAATCCTCCACTGAGCAGTTGAACTCATCACAACAATTGATGATGTTCAGTCTCTTGGAGGGTAGAAAAATAGATATCGGAGGAATAATCTTCCGAGACCTCGTGTCAAAGCTCTCAGGGAAACATAGGCAAAGACACATGTCTTATCCTAGGTTCATTTCCTGTGTGCTTCAGGATCTTCTTGGTTCTGACTACTTAAGGTCTGACGATGAAGGTACAAAACCTGACATCTTGCATAAGACCAACTTTAGTAGTGACATTACTGAGGTACAACCGGTCGCCCTGACCACCTACATGTTAATGGTGATTCAGGGTGAAAATGTATGCTCACCAGTTCCTTCACCAACCAAGAAGGTGAAGAAGAAGAAAGGGAAAGGGGGACAATCCAGTAAGGTGGTTAGACCTAAACCACTCGTCACTGAGACTGTTGCCTCAGGCACCAAGAAAGTTGTTGTGACCTTGACCTCTCAGACTCCCATACAAGAGACCACATTGGCCACAAAACAAACGCCACTGGAGGGTGCTGAGCAATCATCCTCAGTATCCTCGGGCAAACCCTTTCCTAATGTCCCTACTGACAAAAATAAGTCAGAAAGGTCAGGAGCATCCACCCACTCACATCCTAATGAAGGCACTGATAAATCACAATCAGAGCCTGAGGGAGTTCAGGGTTCTATATCCTCGGTGGAGCAGTACTACTCCACTGAGACGGGGACCCATACCCACTCACATCCTGCTAACGTCCCTGAGCAATCACACTCAGGGTCTCAGGGAGTTCAGGACCCTAAATCCCCAAAAGGACAGACCAATCCTGATGGGAAGGGGGTCCATACATCTTCACAAGGAGTGCCTCATGATTCCACTGAAAAACACCCATCAGTGGATGAAGGCGCTCAGGGGGACAAAGACTCGGAGGGATTTAAACCACCCGCCGATACGAAACCCAAACCCAACTCAGGCATTTTTGTTCTCTCAAGAACTGATTCTAAAAGTCAGGCTGGGCAAACCCCCCCCCCCCCCAGTTATTATGACTAGTCAGGCTGGTCAAACCCCACCAGTTATTATGACAAAAGAATCAGGACCTGGCCACAACGAAGGTGAGCCCTCTTCTGAGGGGGAGCCGGATTTACTGAAGGCTCCTTCTCTGGCTGACTATAAAAATTTGTTGGCTGATGAGTCAGAGGAGGAGATTGATTTTGGTGATGATGAGATCCCTGATGCTGAGGAGGAAATGGAAACACAAGTAAGCCCTCCTCAGCCCTCTAAGAAACAACATTCCTCACCTCATCTTGAGGATCAACCACCCAGTTCTCCATCAACCTCATCATCATCATCAGGTGCTTCAACCACTCCTAAGTGGTTGCAAAAGTATGACGATGCTCATCCGGCTTCTGAAAGACAAATGGCAAAAGTCCTTCGCAAAGCCAACGAAGGTCTTTACAACTCTGTTGCGGATGAGTTATGGGATAAGCACACTGAAGTGGCATCCTCCTATGCTGACTTCAGGGCTTCAGTGGAAGAATCTCAGGCAAAGATTCTTCAGGCCACCACCCTCACTGATAAACAACTTGGCGACCTGAACAAATCTGTAGATGACATAGCCACTGGACAGCATCAGGAACTGTCCAACATCCTCAAGGCTATAGAATCAGTACAAGAACATCTTACAGATGATCCCACTTTTGTCACCAGATTGGATGCATACTTGGCCTCTCAGGATAACACCTCCACCAGCATTACTGAGCTTCTAAAGCTCCTTCAGGGGGTAGATCTTCAAGGTTTAAGGACACATCAAGAGTCCATTTATCAGGCTGTAAATGCATCCAAGGAGCACCTGATCAGAATCTCCTCAGCCTTTGAGCAGCTCTCAACAACACATAATGAGCTGGTCAACCACTACACCACCCAAGTAACTGAACTCACCACCCACCAGAAGGAAATGGCTACCGAATTAAGTGCCGTGAAGAATGAGACTTCTGAAACTAAGTCTATGGTCTCCAACATCTTATCCATTCTTCAGGCCTCTCATACTCCTTCACCTCCTCAGTCAGCAGGTGTCTCCACTGAAGCTCCGCCATCTGCTGAGGGGGAGATAAAAGATGATCCTCCAATCCCTGACCCTAATTCGGCTTTGGTAACTGTCCCTGAGACATCCACCAGTCAACCTCCTCCCATTAACAAAGGGAAGGAAATCATGGTGACTGAAACAAACCCTCCTCCTGAATCACTCTTAGTCAAGGCTTCATCTGAAAGACGTGCAGATCCTGATGCACCATTCTATGTTGATTTAGAGGATGAAAGAAGGGTCTATGGGACTCCTGATCAACTTGCTGAAATTTTACACCAAGAAGAGCTCAGGAAGGAAAGAGAGAAAGAGCTGGTACTCAACAGGTCTGAAATTTCTAAGGTTTCCAAAGAAGTAATCAAGGAGTCTGAGAAGAAGGACATCAAAGGGGATGAGTTTCTCAAGCTTCAGGCTGAAATCCTTAAGGAACATAACAAACAGGCCAAACTTAAGGAAGAAAAGAGGCAGAGGATTTATGAGAGGTATGTATGGCACATGACCAAAACCAAAGATGAAGGCAAAATCACTGATATCACTATTCACCCCACCAGATCTCTGAGCTTAACAATCCATAGAGGTCCAAGGAAGTCTGAACATCTTCCTGCAATCAAGTTTTCAGACTATGGGTTAAGAGAATGGGATATGATGATGCCCATCCTAAGGAAGAAAACCGCAAGCAAGAATGCCCCAATCATCATCAAGTCACTGAGTGCTAAGTATGAGGAACTTGCAAGAGTGGCAAAGAGTCTGGGCATTAACCATGATGAGGTACTTGCTTCTCAGGGACTAACTATCCCTGAATTTACTCAAAAGGTTGGGAGGAAAAGAAAAGCTGTGGATATTGAACCTGAACAATACATAGCTGCACTTCATTGCAACAGGACTACTCCTCAGGGAGTCAAGTTCCGTCCCAACCTGGTCATCAAAGAACCTGAGTATGGTATCTTCTTTGTGGATGAATTTGGTCAGGAAGCCTTTCAAAGAGTCTCTGACATCGACAAAGTGGAAACGACAACACTCCTTGCTTACAAACTGATGGCGCTTAATATCAGGAGACCTGAAAATGAGGAGTTTGTAAGGTTGATGGATCAAATGATGAAGGATCGACCTGATAAAGAGGTGTTGATGTCAAAGAAGGCGAAGCTTGAACTCATGGGTCTTGTTGAGGAACCATGAGTATTTTGTACTTAGAATAATAGGACTTGTAATGATATGAATAAATTGATGAATGTTTTGCTATATCAATATCCTTATTTATTTTCTAGTACATTCAGTATGAGCAGAAGACTTTAGCTCACTCATACTGATCAAAACACTTAGGAATAATTTATATCCAAATAGGGGGAGATTGTTGGGTCATGAAAAAACCCAAGAATACGTAAAACATGATTTGGACACAAATTAACTAAGTGTTAAACTTAAACCGAGAACAATTCAAGTCACTGAGAGAACAGCCTCTCAGTGAGTCATCTTCAAGATGCTTAAGACGAATTCAAGAAGAAGGATTCACTTCTCAGGAAGGCGGTACTCCCTGAGACGGACTTAAGCCAAAGAAGAAGATGATGGTTCAGTGAGTTTTAGACAAGAACTCACTGAACCCCAGTCTCCTCAACCAACAAAGTGATTGAAGGAATGAGGAACCAACGCCTGAAGAAAAGGCGGGAACAATAGGGAAAAGATCTGAGAAGATAATAGTGTCAGCCCAACACTCTTCTTTTGTCAGATCCAACCTTCCCTATTGCGGCTAAAAGTCATGGAGTGTCAGCCAACAACTCCCAAAGTCTTATTAGCCCTTTCCTATTGGTTCTTGGAAATGACAATTACTATTTGTAATTGTCAGACACGCAACCTCAACAACTTGTATTATATTTAATCACTTATACTTAGATTATTTGTGTATAAATAGATCAGATGGGAGAGAAGTTTAAGTGTGCTTTGTATATTTAAAGTCTTGAACTTTTGCAAAGGAACTTCTCTCCTACAAAGAGTATACAACTCACTGAGATAGCTCAGTGGGTATATTGTTACCACTCAAGCAAAACTTGAGTTTCGATAGGAGACACCCCATACCCTTGTCTATTCAATCCCAAGTGTTTGTTCCGCAAAACACTTGGGTATAGATTCTTGGAATTATTTCTAATAAGAATTTAAACGTTGAAAAATATTGTTGTTTTTATACTCACGTTTTATAACTGTTAGAATTAATCCTAAACATTGTATTAGTCATAACACGAAATAGATTAACTTTCTAGTTAACTCTAATAGTGTAAAGGGACCAACATGAAGCTTAATACAGAGTACAATTTATTCTTCGTCATTGTTGGGAGGTTTTAAAAAAAATGTCCGAAATGGAATGATATTGAAGTTCCAAACTTTGAAGAAAGTGTCCGAAAGGGATCAGTCCAAGAGATACAAGTCATCTAGTTCTAGTTCGTTCAACCCAGAGTCTGGGGATGCTAGTGTTAATCTCGGAGTTGGCACAACAAAACGAACGTGCCATGAAAATGAAGAAGAAAGAACGCTTAGAATTTTTGGAGATAAAAAAGAGGGAGCTGAAAATGTAGGAATATAAAGCGCGTCAAAAGTACGTAATGGTATATATGCAGCCATATGATCACTTGACTGGGGATGCACTCAAGGTCATGGAAGAGATAAGGGCGGGGATCAAAGCGAAGTGGGGTTTGCAATTTTAGTTTACGTTTTTTATTCCGTAGGTTTAAGTTTTTAATAATCTATGTAAAGTTTTCGAAGGCTTAAGTTTTTAATAATCTATGTAATGTTTTAATTTATGAATAAAGATTTTTAATTTCGTAAGTATACGTTTTTAATTTCGTACGTTTACGTTCACATTTACGTTTTTAGTTTATAAATATACAGTATTTAATTAAATAAAAAATGGATATGAAAGGAGAGGTGACTTGCACACTCTTTAAATTGATTGGCACACTCTAATTTTGAGTGTCTTCACATTTATACCTTTACAGGGGTGAAAATGAGTAAAGTGATGTGAGGGTATAAATGTCAAGACACTCTAAATTAGAGTTTGTCAATCAATTAAGGGAGTGTGCAAATCACCTCTCATATGAAAGGTGAGGGGAAGGTGACTAAAACAGATGAATGGTGAGAAGGAGCGAGGGGAAGTGAGAGGATATAGAAAGCTGATGTAACGCTGATGTGAACGGTGAAAGGAGGGTGACCACTCATGTTATCCTTAGGTAACAAGTCGTTGGCATATAAACAGTATAAACACACGATTATGTGTTATTTAACATATAAATAGGATGATGATGAAAAAAAATGAAGTCTTATACTTCCGTGAGACCTAAGAGCATCCACAATGCAAAAAGTCTTTAATGACTTTTTGCATTTAATGCATATCACATTTAATGTATAAGACTTTGAGGAAAAACTTGTAGTTTAACAAGTTTTTCTTAAAAGCTTTTCAAAAAGCTTTCATTGCAATGCTAAAAAACTCTCTTAAATACTCCCTCCGTCCTAATTTTATTGTCACTTATTCCTTTTTTGGACGTCTCAAAATTATTGTCACATACCCAAAATAGAAAGTGAATAGATAGTGGAGTTTGGTAAAGTTTACTATATTACCCTTGGTTGAAATTAATATTGCAAACTTTAAAGAAGTGTTAATTAATTGGTTAAGGGTAAACTTGTCATTTGGCAAAAAAGTAAGAGAGAGAAAGTAATGATAGTGACATTTTTTTAAAAGAATGTGTTTTTTGTCGGGTGACTATAATTTTGGGACGGAGGGAGTAACTTGTTAGAATAGTAAAAAGATATTGTAGGTTTATGCATTGCAAATTCTCTAACAACGTTGTTAGGAATATAATGACTACAAATATGATCACAATGACACTTTATATTCCTTGATCTTGGTGACCATGTGCATTTGTCTGCTCCAAATAACAATTTATGCCATCTGTTGAAGTAAAACCTTGTAGGAAGGTCCCACCTCTGTGTATCGTCCTTCGGAGTGAGTTCCCTGGACCTTACTTGCTCCTACACACACGAAACACACGCGTTAGGCTTGCCTCGGGTTTTATCCCAAGACCGACCTCCGGCGTGAGAGTAAGTATCGGTTTATTGTTGGGTGAACAGTAATGTGAGAGTAACAGTGGTAGGTGTAAGATTTAATGGAAATCATAAATGAGGTGTGGGTATTTATACTACCCACACCTACTGTACCTGTTTACCTCGGGACCATGCGAGTTGACCTACGTCTGACATAGTAGGTATGTGTCAGGTCACGTGGGGAACACAATCCCGTGAAATCTGGGAGGGTGCTGGTTGATGGGACTACACAGCGTAAGCGGCGGCGGACCTGTCGGTGGAAAAGACCGGAGGTGCGACAATAGTCCGGACGTAGTGAAATGTCCGGACGTGCGAGAAGAGTCCGGACGATACATATCGTCCGGACACATACACCAACATGTCCCCCCCAGTATTGTAGCATCGGTTCTGGGCTGATGGTGCAATACTTGAAGTGGTAATTCGGACAGGTACAAATGGTCTGGATGATGTGCGTCATCCGGGCAATTTGTCGTTAGTTGTTCGGTCCATGTCCTTCGGTGTGAGACAATCGGACATATGCTTCCATGTGTCTTCTAATATTGTTTTTATATGTTGAGGGCCGATGGATTCGGACTGTATATATGCGTTAGCCCGATGATTGTAGGGCTTGTTCAGACTTGTTGGGCTAATACAGTTGTAGGCCCATGGGCCGGATAAGGTAGCGTTTATTTTATATATTAACAGTTGCGTGCCACGCGTAACTTTGCTATGAGAATCCAACGTTCCACAGACTGCCACGTCAGAAAGTGTCAGGATGAGGTGACCTTTTTACTTCTTTGTAAGTTTTCCCTCCTATATATATATATCGGTTTCTCTTCTCATTTTTCAGTTTTCAACTGCGCTTTTTATTTTATTTTCCTTCGGTGCATAATCTACTTCTTCGACCGATCGCCTGTTTTAGGAATTTCCGAGAGGTGCGTTTCATTCTTTTTTGTAATTATCTTTAGTAAATTTTCCATCGGCATCCTTTTAGATATAGCCGTTGAGATGAGCGTACAGGGGAATTTCCCATTAGTCAGTAGGCTTGGACCGCAGCCCTCTAAAATAGCTCCCAAGTTAGATATGCATGTACATACTTCTAAATTGACGCAGGGCGAGTTGGATCGTATAGTTGGTGAGTTCGGAATCCCCTTGGATTTAGAGCCAACGTTACCTCCGGAAGGAATGTCCATGGAAATGTTGCCGGAAGATAAAATCGGTATTTATGTTCACCAGCTAAAGATAGGGGGTATCAGGATTCCTTTCTCAACATTCTTACTAGCAGTGATAGGATATTTCCGGGTGCATATTTCTCAATTGGTGCCAATAGGTTTGAACAGGGTAACCATGTTTGAGATTCGCTGCTATAGCCTGAATGTGAGACCAACCGTCCCTCTTTTTAGGGTCTTCTACAGATTGTGTAAGCAGGGGCATTGGTTTTCCTTTGAGAGCCGGACAGGGACGCGAGCAACGAAATGCTTTGAAGAGGTGTTGACCGGGTTAAAGCAGTGGAAGAATCATTTCTTTTTGATCAACCGGAGAGCATTTCCGCAGGCAATGCCATGGAGGCATAGGGATTCCAAAGTTACCGACGAGTTTCCGGAGTCGTATTCTGAAAGGGACGCTGAAATGATTGCTCGGAAGGTGATTCCCTTGAGAAAACCTTCAGCCGTTCTATTATGGATGACGGGACTTAGTAGGGTTTTTGATTATCCCGGTTATAAGGGCGTTCTAAAGGATGCCGATGGGCATGGTAATGTAAATTTGCTTGCCTTTGTTTTGTAGGGCCTGTCTGTTTTTTGGCTTGAGGTTTGGCTTATTGTTTCAACTACCCCCCTTTTTTTTTGTAGTTCTTTCCATGACAGAGTATTTGGAACTTCCGGTGGAAATTGATGTTGAAGTTAGTAGGGGAGATCCTTTGGAGGATGAGAGTCAAAGGCCGAAGCGAACAACTGAACCAGTGGCACCGGGGAGCGTAATTCCTGAGACAACTCCTTTATAGAAGGTAGTTGAGAGACCGGACCTGAATATATTGTCCGCCAGAGAAGAGAAGGAGAGGAAAAAATAGGCCGTAGAGGCGGAGGGGAAGAAGAGGAATGCTGAGGGCCCATCGGTTGTTCGGAAGCCCAAGAAGAAGAAAAATAAACGGAGGGAGGGAGATGAACCCTCGGATCATACTCTTGATGTCACTCCCATCCGTCATGTTGAGCCGCCGGTGGCTGAGGATACTGTAGAAAATCAGGGCGGGGGAGAAAGGTCGGAGCGAGAGGATGTGGAAGGTGGTGAGAATCCGGATGTTCGAGAATCTTTGTCTGAGCATACTGATGAGAACAATCCTAAGGAACAGCCTGTTCCGGAAACTCACATAGAGAATCAGCAGTCTTTGTCTGACGGTATGGAATATCTTTCTTGACTGGTCATGGCTTTTTTATTTCAACCTCTTTTTCTTTATTTATGTTTCCTCACTACTCTTGCATATCGTTCGGTTCATTCAGACTATTCCCTGCCTTCTCAACATACTGTTGTGGAACATCAGCCAGTCGGAGGAGGTAGGAAATTTTCCTTGTGGTTTTTTTTTTTTTTTTTTTTTTTTTTTTTTTTTTTTTTTTTTGTAGTCTTGTTTTTACCAAGTAGTTTATTCTTGTTGCAGATCAGGGTTCGCTCGAGAAGGAGCTTTTTGTTCCCGGTTGGTCTTTGCCTCGGAATGTCCGTTTGGATTCCTACCGAGCCTGCCGGGAGTTGCTGATGCATGTCACCCCTCCTGCCGAGAAGGCTGCTCTCGAAGATTTGACTCTTAGCCAGTTGGTTCGTCTGGCGTATGAGCAGGCCGGAGGTGGTGTTGCTATGCAGGCTGAGTTGCTTCGTAGGTTCGACCAACTGCTCGGTGAGCACAAGGAGCTAGACCGGAAGCACAAGGCCAGTATAGTGCAGCGCAGTGCGGAGCATGGCAGGCATGCACGGTTGGTTGATGAGTTTAATGCTCTTAAGCAGGAGCTATCCGATGTGCGAGCCGGAATGTCGACCCGAGAGGAGAGACTATCTGCTCAGTTAGTTGAGATGGAGAGAGAGAGGGATGAATGAAAGAGGATAGCTGACTCTCGTGCTGAGAGCTTAAAGGAGTTGGAACAGGATGTAGGACAGAGGGATGAAACCATAGGGAGACTGGAGCAAGAGAATAAAGACTTGCTTGCCCAGGTTGGGCGATCGGAGATTGAGCACCAAAGTGTTGTGAAGGATCTGTTTCCAACTGCTTGTCAACGGTTGTTCTGTAGCTCCGAGTACAAAGAGAGTATGGGGAGGGTTTACAGCTTGTCATATACCGCTGGGTTTCTAGATGGTCTTAAGTATGAGCGCAAAAAAGATGATCATGACAGACTTCTGGCCAAGTTTTGTAACCTTGACATGGAGGCTCCCCGTATATGGCAGGCGGAATATGCGAAGTTGTTTGAGGCTCAGTACCCATATGTTCAGAAGCTTGCGGACTCTTACCGATTGCCATTGGCCGAGCTTATGGATGTCCTTCCTGTCGTCCGTGCCCCTCCAACGAAAGTTATGATAGCCCGTCCCCCTAAACAGACCGGAACATCTTCCGGTGTGAAGTATGCATCGATAGGTGGCTCTTTTGTTGTGGGGGACGTTGCGGATAAGGGCTCTTGACTGTCATTTGTTTTTCTTTTTTTTCTTTTCTTGGATGAATGTAATAATGACAATGGTTGTAACTAGACATCCCGTACAATGATTTGTTCGTGACTGGTAATGTTCGTTGTTGCTTGTGTTCCTTTGTTGTCTTGCTTGATGAAATGACTTGTAACTATTTTCCGTACAAGGAGTTTTATTTCCGATCAAGGGGATTTTGGTGAGATGTATGTGCTGACTCTGATGATGAGATTTTTTTTTTTTTTTTTTTTTTTGCGATTGGTCTTTCCGGTTCGGATTGTTCCAGACGTTCGTTTCTTTCTTATTTGAACCTGCTGATTGTAGATGAATTAAATGTCCTCAACTTACATGGTAAGTGTATGTCTGGAATTATTTATTATCCGTGCCTCTGAAACTATGTATTATTTGTAACGTTCAGCCGATTGGCGCTTTGCGTTTCCGGAGTTATTTTTTATTTAGTATAGGAAACAGATGAGGGCGTATATGGTCTAAAAGACTTTACTCGTCGTATGAACCACTTGGTTTAGGACCCCCTGGATGAAGGGCATGTTCGGGGTGATTTAGCGATCTATTCGTGAGGAAGGAAACTTTTTTTTTTTTATTTATTTATTTATTATTTTTTTTTTTTTTAATTTACTTGACAGTGATTTCACGATCCGCTCACGAGGGAGGGAGTGTTTTTACGATTCATTTAATTTACTTGACGGAGCGTTGCACGATCCGTTTAATTTGTTTGACGGAGTGTTTTCACTATCCGTTTAATTTTATTTAACGAGGTGGTCTCACTATCCGTTTGATTTATTGGACGAAGCGTTTCCAGTATCCGCTCACAACGGAGGGAGTGTTTTCTACGATCCGTTTAATTTCTTTGATGGAGTGTTTTCACGATCCGCTCACGAGGGAAGGAGTGTTTTCACGATCCGTTTAATTTATATGACGGAGTGTTTTCACGATCCGCTCACGAGGGAGGGAGTGTTTTCACGATCCATTTCATTTATTTGACGGAGTATTTTCACGATCCGCTCACGAGGGAGGGAGTGTTTTCACGATCTGTTTAATTTATTTGACGGAGTGTTTTCACGATCCGCTCACGAGGGAGGGAGTGTTTTCACGATCCGTTTCATTTATTTGACGGAGTGTTTTCACGATCCGCTCACGAGGGAGGGAGTGTTTTCACGATCCGTTTCATTTATTTGACGGAGTGTTTTCACGATCCGCTCACGAGGGAGGGAGTGTTTTCACGATCCGTTTCATTTATTTGACGGAGTGTTTTCACGATCCGCTCACGAGGGAGGGAGTGTTTTCACGATCCGTTTCATTTATTTGACGGAGTGTTTTCACGATCCGCTCACGAGGGAGGGAGTGTTTTCACGATCCGTTTCATTTATTTGACGGAGTGTTTTCACGATCCGCTCACGAGGGAGGGAGTGTTTTCACGATCCGTTTAATTTATTTGACGGAGTGTTTTCACGATCCGCTCACGAGGGAGGGAGTGTTTTCACGATCCGCTCACGAGGGAGGGAGTGTTTTCACGATCCGTTTCATTTATTTGACGGAGTGTTTTCACGATCCGCTCACGAGGGAGGGAGTGTTTTCACGATCCGTTTCATTTATTATCCGCTCACGAGGGAGGGAGTGTTTTCACGATCCGTTTAATTTATTTGACGGAGTGTTTTCACGATCCGCTCACGAGGGAAGGAGTGTTTTCACGATCCGTTTCATTTATTTGACGGAGTGTTTTCACGATCCGCTCACGAGGGAGGGAGTGTTTTCACGATCCGTTTCATTTATTTGACGGAGTGTTTTCACGATCCGCTCACGAGGGAGGGAGTGTTTTCACGATCCGTTTCATTTATTTGACGGAGTGTTTTCACGATCCGCTCACGAGGGAGGGAGTGTTTTCACGATCCGTTTCATTTATTTGACGGAGTGTTTTCACGATCCGCTCACGAGGGAGGGAGTGTTTTCACGATCCGTTTCATTTATTTGACGGAGTGTTTTCACGATCCGCTCACGAGGGAGGGAGTGTTTTCACGATCCGTTTAATTTATTTGACGGAGTGTTTTCACGATCCGCTCACGAGGGAGGGAGTGTTTTCACGATCCGTTTCATTTATTTGACGGAGTGTTTTCACGATCCGCTCACAAGGGAGGGAGTGTTTTCACGATCCGTTTAATTTATTTGAGGGAGTGTTTTCACGATCCGCTCACGAAGGAGGGAGTGTTTTCACGATCCGTTTCATTTATTTGACGGAGTGTTTTCACGATCCGCTCACGAGGGAGGGAGTGTTTTCACGATCCGTTTAATTTATTTGACGGAGTGTTTTCACGATCCGCTCACGAGGGAGGGAGTGTTTTCACGATCCGTTTAATTTATTACATACATCATGGTATTGAGCCGGAAAATTGTTCCTCCGGATGCCGGAGAAACCACAGACTATAATAATTAGCAAGCTTCAGTTTACAACTTTTACAAAAGACAGTTCCGATTGTAGACTACATCGGATACTTTACTGCAGCTTTTCGTCGAACGATGCTGTTTTTCGGGTGAGGTTTTGAAATCAAAGCCTCCGTGCGGGGGTTTTGAAGTCAAAGCTTCTTTGCCTGTTTTCTTCGAAATCCGGAGCGTGAGAGGTCCGGGTATCCCCTCGATGCTGTCGTTCCAATAATTCCTTCCTTTCTGACGCCCTTTTTGCCTTAATGTTGATGTTTTTAGCCCGCTTTGGGACCACCTTTGCACGATTTTCCTCGAAGTTTTGGCCTTCGGTTTTCGTGTTCGGTCGAGTAGCCAGGGTTGCAATTCCTGCTGGGGTGGGGAACTTCATCATAGAATGGTTCGTTGAGGTGATAGCTCGCAATTCTCTGAGCCCGGTTCTCCCCAGGATAACCTCGTAGGGCGATGGAGATTGTATTACATAAAATTTCATGACTGTTCTTCGGTACTTTCTATCGTTACCGAAGAGTACTTCCATGGCGATTTTTCCTTTGGGCCTGTTTCCTTCTCCTGAGAACCCTATTAGTGTGGCGTTGGTCTCTTGGATTCGACTTTTTGTTCCGGCGCTGAACTTGTCGAAGCAATGCTCATACATGATGTTCACTGATGACCCTCCATCAACATATACTGTCCGTATTATTTTTCCTTCGAAGCAGCCTTCTATAACGAGAGGTTCGTACGATAAGTCCACGGAGATGAGGGAAGGGAAAGTTATTGGTACGTCCATCCACCTTTCAGTATTATGATTGGACACCGACTACAGAATGTTAGGTAAGCTTCCTATCAGATTGATTACTCTGGGCTTTCCATTATCGTTCTTCCTCTGTTGGTCCCTACCTTTCCCCCCATCCTGCTGCCTGAAATCTTTTAGGAGATGGTCAAGTTTTCCGGATTCCAAGGCGGATGCTAGCTGCCTCTTCAGCTGGAAACAATCATCGGTGAGATGTCCTTTATCCCTGTGGTACTCGCAGTATTTATCTGAATTCTCCCTTTTCGGTCGGCTTCCCATTGGGGCAGGAGGAGGCAAGTTCAAATGGTGTTCTGTGGCTAGAATTTCTCTGGGAGGCTTGGTTAGCGACAAAAGGCCCGCTCGATGATGAGCCGGTTTAGGTGGGTCGTTGCGGCGGTAATCTAGAAGAGGAAGGTCACCGCGGGGAGGGTCACTACGGTGGAAGCTCCGGATGGGATTCACGTAAGGATGGTATGTATCCTTCGACCGGTAATCACTTCAGCGTTCTACCCGCGGCCTGTCACTTTTGAAGCTTTGGGTTCCTTTCCTATTCGAATCGAATCCTTCACCCTTCGGTAGTTCTGTGTTGCGGTATGCCTCTTCGGATCTTATAAAATCATCTATCCTGGTGAACATCTCCGTAACCGTGCGTGGTACCCTATCAGAGAACTTCTTGGAGAGGGTCGGACACCTGTGTGCGTTCATGAAGGCGGAGATCTTCATGATTTCTGGCACACCGCTTATGTAACTTGCCTCATCAGTCCATCTTTCCTTGAAGTCCAAAAGGGACTCGTGAGCTCGCCGGACGATTTTTGTGATCTCTGTGGGGTCCTTTACGCATTTCCTTCGGAGCGAAAACCTTGTGGAGAATAGCTCCCTTAGTTCGTTCCAGCTATCGATACTCCCGGGTTCCAACTTTTCAAACCATCCACCTGCTGCTCCGTCTAGTGTTTGTTGGAACATTCGGCACCATACAGGCATTGGCCATTCCCCTTGGTTAGCAGCTCCGGTGAACCTTGTAAGGTGATCGTTCGGATCTGTCGATCCATCATAGAACCTCATATTAAGTGGCATGGTGTGACTTGGACCCGAGAATTCCACGATGCGGCGTGTGAACGGTGACCTTGATGTCTCTTTGAAGGGCTTATGTAAGTCATCGTTCTTGCCTTCGTTTACCTTTTCCTTTCCTCGGCTGGTATCCCCTTCGTCTTCGAAATTTAGCCTTATTGGCTTTAGAGCGCTTCCGGTCAGTGCATTGTGTTTTTTGATCAATTCCGTTAGGGATGCTACTTGACTACTAATCAGCTCTTGGAGATTGGGAGAGTTCTCGGCCGAGTTGTCACGTCGGTTCTGATTGTTGTTGGTTTCGAACCGAGTATGTTCGTTTTCAGGTTCGTGTCGTTTGTGAGTGTTGCTGGGCTCGTACCGATCATGGTCATTGTCGGGTTCATGCCAGACGTGAACGTTGCTGGGCTCGTACGGCTCATGGTTGTTGTCGAGTTCATGCCGATTGTGAATGTTGCTGGGCTCACCTAGTTCAGGGTTATTGGTTTCGTGCTGATCCTGGTTGTCATTAGGGCCGTAAATGTTATGGTTGTTGATCTCGTCCTCTCTGTCATTGAGACGTAGAGAGGGAAAAGAGGAACCTGCCATTCAAAGTTTAGGTAGATTGAATAGCGGGTCCCACGGATGGCTCCAATTTGTTGAAGTAAAACCTTGTAGGAAGGTCCCACCTCTGTGTATCGTCATTCGGAGTGAGTTCCCTGGACCTTACTTGCTTCTACACACACGAAACACACGCGTTAGGCTCGCCTCGGGTTTTATCCCAAGACCGACCTCCGGCGTGAGAGTAAGTATCGGTTTATTGTTGGGTGAACAGTAATGTGAGAGTAACAGTGGTAGGTGTAAGATTTAATGGAAATCATAAATGAGGTGTGAGTATTTATACTACCCACACCTACTGTACCTGTTTACCTCGGGACCATGCGAGTTGACCTACGTCTGACATAGTAGGTATGTGTCAGGTCACGTGGGGAACACAATCCCGTGAAATCTGGGAGGGTGCTGGTTGATGGGACTACACAGCGTAAGCGGCGGCGGACCTGTCGGTGGAAAAGACCGGAGGTGCGACAATAGTCCGGACGTAGTGAAATGTCCGGACGTGCGAGAAGAGTCCGGACGATACATATCGTCCGAACATATACACCAACATGTTATCCTTAGGTAACAAGTCGTTGGCATATAAACAGTATAAACACACGATTATGTGTTATTTAACATATAAATAGGATGATGATGAAAAAAAATGAAGTCGTATACTTCCGTGAGACCTAAGAGCATCCACAATGCAAAAAGTCTTTAATGACTTTTTGCATTTAATGCATATCACATTTAATGTATAAGACTTTGAGGAAAAACTTGTAGTTTAACAAGTTTTTCTTAAAAGCTTTTCAAAAAGCTTTCATTGCAATGCTAAAAAACTCTCTTAAATACTCCCTCCGTCCTAATTTTATTGTCACTTATTCCTTTTTCGGACGTCTCAAAATTATTGTCACATACCCAAAATAGAAAGTGAATAGATAGTGGAGTTTGGTAAAGTTTACTATATTACCCTTGGTTGAAATTAATATTGCAAACTTTAAAGAAGTGTTAATTAATTGGTTAAGGGTAAACTTGTCATTTGGCAAAAAAGTAAGAGAGAGAAAGTAATGATAGTGACATTTTTTTAAAAGAATATGTTTTTTGTTGGGTGACTATAATTTTAGAACGGAGGGAGTAACTTGTTAGAATAGTAAAAAGATATTGTAGGTTTATGCATTGCAAATTCTCTAACAACGTTGTTAGGAATATAATGACTACAAATATGATCACAATGACACTTTATATTCCTTGATCTTAGTGACCATGTGCATTTGTCTGCTCCAAATAACAATTTATGCCATCCAAGTTTCTTAATGCAACACTTCTTTAATCAGAAAATCCAATACACTCGAAATAAGAAAACTTTAAACAAAAAGACAATCTCGTGAAAAGGTTGAAATGTGAAAATATGGTTCTTCCATAGGGAGGGTATCCAATCATTGGACGCATCGCTGGTTTGTACGGTGTGTATCGCGAGTTGTACTGTTTGACCAAACATCCCTGATGTGACAACATAGAGAGGGTATGTATAACACATCCCCTGAAAATATATATAGTTTTGTAAATCTTATTCATGTACTGTATTTTAATTTAGGGCAAATAAGTATGATTTGACTTGTTTATAAGTCATACATATGTAAACAC
The DNA here is from genome assembly GCA_021014915.2 of Artemisia tridentata subsp. tridentata. Taxonomy (NCBI): domain Eukaryota; kingdom Viridiplantae; phylum Streptophyta; class Magnoliopsida; order Asterales; family Asteraceae; genus Artemisia; species Artemisia tridentata. The sequence goes on along the minus strand of CP139509.1, from coordinate 207,133,738 downwards.
GACATTTTGCATTAAATTTGATCATTTAGACACACAAGAATATCTAAAGACAAAATGTTAATTCTCGTTACCTGCAGACTGTTAAAGGTCACTCGTTTTAACTATGTGATACACAATCATGAAAGCTAGTCTTTTAGCTCAATAGGTATTGTGATTTGTTATGTTGAGTCCAAATTTAACATGTTAGCAAAGTGAAGCAAATAGATTATCTTCATAAAAACAAATGAAATAAAGAGTAATGGTAGAACCGCAAAATTTTTACAACAAAACATTCACACAATGACATGTCCCGTATATTATTGGATGCATAAAAGAGAGAAAATTTAAAAGGAAGATAGAGAAAACCTCACATTAGATGACATGTCATTGTGTAAATATTTTTTAAAAATAATTGTGTAGTTCTAGCTAAGGGTGTTCATCGGTTCGGTTATCGGGTTATTCGGTTCTGTTAATTCGGTTAAAAAAAATTTCTGGGTAAAAACGAAAACCGAACCGAATTCAAATTTGATTCAACCGAACAGAATAACCGAAAACCGAACCCCTATAACCGAAAACCGAACCCCTATAACCGAAAACCGAACCGAATAATCCGAATTAGATCATTTTAATTATTTTTCATTTAGTTATATATATTTTTAGCACAATTTTTTTTCCAAGCTTAAATAATGTTATACTTACACTAAGAAAGAGTTTTAGTGATTTTTCATATAAATACATAGAAAAAATATACATTTATATGAATTCAGTTTTCGGTTTTCATTACCAAAACCATATCCAAACCAATAACAGAATATTTAGTTCGATTTGGTTCGGTTTTCACCAATTCGGTTCGGTTACGAATTCGGTTCGGTTTTTTAGGGTTACTGTGGATATAGGGACGGAGCCAGAAAAAATTTCAAGGGGGGGCAAAATATGATAATTTTTAGAAACTACACTAAAAATTGGTCCGTTGGGGGGGGCAAATTACAAAAATAGCCGAAAATTTTCAAAAATTTACACTACAATTTTTTTCGCCGGGGGGTCACGTGACCCCTCGGACCCCCCCTTGTCTCCGCCCATGTGTGGATATTACCCGATCCGTGAACACCCCTAGTTCTAAGTTTCTAACATTCCTCTAAAATAATACTAATGAAAATACTAATCACCTCGTTCAAAAAAAATATAAAAAATAAATAAATAAATACTAATCACCTATTCTAACATAGATTTCATCTCTTTTGTAAATGTTAATAGCCCAAGCCTACTCGTAAAGCCCGAGCCCACTAGTCAATCACGCTGACGGCATTACGGCAACATAAAAAGTATAAACTTCTACTGTACTACGTCCGTATTAATTATGAAAAAGATTTGCAACATAATCCACCGACCAGCATAAAGATACTTGGTGGGCTTGGTGACCACGTTGGCATTAATTATTAACTACAATGGGATGACGTGTATAGTTTCATACCTCAAGGACTAACTTGCTCAATTTAATGTAACCCACTGTGCCATTAAAGTAGCAGATTAAGTTAATCAAATGGTCCCTCAACATGAATTTAACTTCCATTCCCAAACTCTATATCTCTCACTGGTTCACTCTACAAAGTGTGTTTATTATATCGGATTCAGTATAACTAAAAGACATTTTATACAACTTTAGTCTTAGATTTTATAGCGATCGACTTAGCATGTATCATAAAATCAACTTTTTCTAAACATTTATGATATAATAAGATGGGGATAACATACCTGCAGTTGGGGGGCAGGGGAATTGCCTGCCTTCCCCTTTGTAAAAAGTTTGAAAAATGTACAATTTAGCCTCTCCGGTAAGTGACTGATACACATTTTCCCCCTGTCCCCACCCTTTTTTACAAAGAGAAGCAGGCAATTGCCTGCCCCCCAACTGCAGGCATCATTTTCCCTAATAAGATTACATACAAAAATTTTCAAATTTATAAAAACAAAAACACAACAATAGTTAACAAAACATGTCTAATTGGTTAATGTAACAAAAGTGGCAACTCGCCTCGACAAAGTAAATGCTGTAATGTAAACTCGAATTTGATTACTTTGGCGAAAACAATATCAATATCGGCTATTTTGATATTGAAAACTTCAAAGGGTTTTTCTTCTTCAATTACTCAATAAGAATTATGCATTTTGACTATAATGCAGGTGAATTAACAAGTATTCCCGCCAGTGGCGGATCCAGGACAATAGTATTTGGGTGGCAAATTTTTTTTTTTTTTTTTTTTTTTTTTACAATAGCAACAAAATGCGTAAAGAAAAAGTATGATCGAAACAATAAATCAAGTATTGTTACTTGGAGATGAATGATTTATAAGGTTTGAGAGTGTTGAATGTTGGATTTTAGTATGTAGGTGGGAGGCAATTTAAATTTTGATTGGGGCCACTTTCAATAAAAGGTCAAAATTTAAAAATAAAAAAAAATTATACTAAAATTTTATCTTTTTCGGCTAGCCATGAGGGGCGCCGCCACCCCAAACCTAATATATAGGTCCGCCCCTGATTCCGCTTCTGTATTTAGGGTATGTTTGGCACGGAGCGGTGTGGAACTTTTTGGAGCGATGAGCGGTGACAAATGAGCATTTTAATTTTTAGTAGTCGTTTGGCAAAAGAGCGGTGAGCTTTGCTATTTTTAGGAATGCTCATTTTTCCAATTCTTCCTTAACAAGCTGTGAGCGGTGAGCTGTGGCTGCTCACAGCTACTGCTCAAAACTCACTGTTACTGCTCGCTACTACTGCTCACTGGCCTGAGACTACTCACTTGTCCTTTCACAAGATAATTGTATAACAAGATCTTAAATCTGATCTTTTTTTTACTCAGGGCGACTTACCAACAGATCACCTTGAAAATCGTTAAAATAAGGAAAAACTATTTAACAAAAGTACAGGGACCAGTTTGGTGGTTTAACCAAACAATAAAACTGTTAGAAAAAATAACAAATAAGAAGTCACTCACACCTATGGTATGATCCCAAACCCTCACTCTGCTAAAAATGGGGGTTTTAAGATTCACTGGTAGAAAATTTAACAAATTTTTTCACATAAAATACAAAATTAACAGAAATTATTATACACAAAAACGGTTATTATCATCGAATTATTATTCGGAAAATGATGCAATTTTGCCAGTTTTGATCGTTGGCGCTGGTCCTGTAGGCCTCGTTCTATCCACTCTTCTTACAAAATTAGGTATGATCAATTTTTGTTGCTGTATTTTAAATTATACAAGCATTTTATTACACGAATGCTGTTAATTGTTGTCATTATTGATTTAGATGTTCGATATTCGGCTATGAATTATACACTATCTATCTTGTGCATTTAGGAGCATTGAGCGTTGTGATCTTTAATGCTCGTTTGGCAAGCACGAAGTAGCTTTATTTATTTTTTCAGAATGCTCATTTTTCAACGCTCTATGAAGAGCTGTTTTACATTTAGGAACGCCGAGCATTTAAGAGTTGTTTTACACATTATGATTACACCTACAAGTCTACAACTACCTTACAAAACGTTTTTATAGAAAAAAACTGCTACTGCGTACTGCTACTACTGCTATTTTTGTCAAACACACCCATCATGTTTTTCTTGAATATGTAATGAATTCAAGAACATTGAGCTACTTCTAATTCAAAACATGATATCATGACAACCTTAAAACATTTATAATCAATCTGTAACTTCTTCATTAGATACACCTTAGATACGGCTAACAAGAGTTTCGTCCTCCTTAGCCCAAATGCGCGCGACTAGTGGTTTCACATAAATCATTATTCAATGACTGACCTACTACTCATATTGGTGGAATTTGAACTTTGGTATGAGCTTTTACCACTCCATGTCGCCCTATATAGCTTACTTATTTTAGACGCCTTTCTACAATGAGAGTGGACATGTCCTTTGCCAGTCAAATCTTTTATTCACGTTGTCTTGCATTGTATGTTGCGGCTTGGCATCTTTTTTTTTTTTTTCATTAATTCAATACTACCACTCTTGATTAACAAGGAATGTTTTATCTCTTGTCATTAGAGTTATGTAGGACTATAATATTAGCATGCATTTTGCTAAGGAGGGAAGAAGTTCTTATTACCGATCCTTGTCCAATTTCTTGTATATTTGATTGATATTGTTTGGTGGTGCCCGTGGTGGGTAGAATTTGATGTTATCATGCCATCATGTTTCTCAATTCAGGTAGCTTAATATTGGAAACATGATACTATGATTGAACATCAGGTTCAACCCATACCACTGAATGATGTTAATTAGGTACACGTAGAAATATGACCAAGACTCGGCTTATAAGATTTTTATCCTCCTTACCAAAATGTATGCAACTAGTAGATTTGCATAAATTATTATCCAGTGACCGAATAATTCGCCTTTCTACAATGAAAGTGGACATGTCTCTTGTCCTTTTCAATTCAAACCGTAATTTCACATTTTGTTGTATTTTATGTTCTGTCTGCACGTCTTTAGTCTACTGTTTTGGCATAATTCGATACCACCACTCTTGTTCATTTTCTAAATTGGAGCTGACACCCTCTGTTAATCTTTGGTCTTGACTTTGCGTTAGGTGTCAAGTGTGCAGTTTTGGAAAGAAGCACAACCTTCTCCAAACATCCACAAGCACATTTTATCAACAATAGGTCTATGGAGGTTTGTAGTTTATATTGATGAAACAGTGATATAAATTAGTTAAAGAAGTTAAAGCATCATTAAACATGTGTACGTTGTTTTGATGTAGATTTACTTGTCAGGTGTTTCGTAAATTAGATGGTTTAGCAGAGGAAATTCAACGGTTTCAACCACCTGTAGAACTTTGGAGGAAGTTCATATACTGCACATCACTGACTGGCTCTACTATAGGATCAGTAGACCATATGCAAACTCAAGGTAAGTTGAAAGAATTATATCTCATTTATCATCATTTTTATCTTTTTTACAGCTTCTTGATGATATTCTTATCATATGGGCGTTATTGTAGGGTTGTTTTTGGATACTAAGTATTTGTTTGAGTCGTATATTGCAAAAAAGAAGTTTGGATCACTTAAAATAAGTTAGTTAGCGATTCGATTTATTGGGGCTTTAAAAGTATGACTTGTTAGTATCGTGATATCTGCTAATTGTTATCTCATATGCAGATTTTAACCAGATTGTCAGTCCAGTATCAGTGGCACATTTTTCACAATACAAACTTAATGCATTGCTACTGAAGCAACTTGAAACCGTTGGATTCACTATTCGTAGTCACGCGGGGTTAGATCATAGACCCCTGGCTGAAAGGGAGATACTGATGGGACATAATTGCATATCAGTTGAAGCAACTGGTAACCTCGTTAATGTAACCACGTCCTTTGTTAAGGAAGGGAAACACGTAGAGAAACAGATTCCTTGTAGCTTTCTAGTTGGTGCAGATGGTGCGGGTAGTACAGTGAGAAATCTGGTTGGAATAGAAATGGGAGGTGAAAAAGACATTCAGAAGCTTGTGAGCGTCCATTTTCTTAGCCAAGAGCTTGGGAAGTACTTGATGTATGAGAAACCTGGCATGCTATTTTTTATTTTCAACCCTGGAGCCATCGGGGTTCTTGTTGCTCATGATTTGAAGCAAGGAGAATTTGTATTACAGGTCCTTAACTTGAGACCTTTCTTGTTTTTTTTTTTTTTAAAGTTATTTTCACGTAATTTTCTGAAAAATGGTATTAATAATCTGTACTGTTTACAGATGCCGTTCTATCCACCCCAACAAAAGTTTGAAGATTTCTCATCTGAAGTACTTTTCTTTTCTTAAAGCAATTGTTAATCTTTGCATGATATTAAAAAGATGTTTTAATATGAAAAGATTTACATATCTAAAACTATTATAAATCAGAAATTGTGAAGGTTATAGCTCAAACTTTAAAAAGGTCATAAGGAAGTATCTACGTATCTTTGTCCAAACCTTTCAACCAAAAACAATGGAGGCGATTTGTACACTACCAGCCCTTTATATTGTGCGTCTTGATTATTGTACATGTGGTGTGCAAATATTTTTGGTGGTGTACAAACGGACTCCCTGAAAAAAAATTACCATCTCAGTCGGTCTCTTGAGCACATAATTGTAATACGTACTGAAGCGTTTCCATTCTAGTAGACATGTAGGAACTTGATCTTCAAATTGGTAGGGCGAGAGCTGGCAGACATTAATGTCGTAGACATAAAGCCATGGGTGATGCATGCTGAAGTTGCTGAGAAGTATCTAGCTTGTGATAACCGGATAATATTTGCTGGTGATGCTGCTCATCGGTTTCCTCCTGCTGGTGGTTTTGGTACGTGAAACATTTTGTTACAATATAGGTGTGTATACCTTTTAACACGGGTGGGGGTTTTTTTTTTCTAGTCGGCCCTAATTTTTCTAATATGCAATCAATTGAGTGGTAACATGCATGGAAGTTCATGTAAAAGTAGACAGGCCCAGTTCAATAGTGAAGGTGCATAAATAACCTAAGTTTGAGACTGTTCCCAAAAAGCTTGGTCCTATACGGCCTGATTCTAGCCCTAGTTAAGCCCCTGATTCCTAAGCGGTCCTTGAACCTGAACACAAAGCTCGGTCGTAACAGGGCTTGATCAAATCTCTCAAATTAAATTAGTTAAAAAAAAATTATTTTCATATTGCCTACATATTTGTGATGTCGATTGAAAACACATACAAATACTGTAATTAAATAGCACGAAATTGCAGATTAATCGAAAAAATTGAAGCAGCCAACTATTTTTCCTTGTGTATTTTTTACCTTTCCTTGTTTCTAATAGATGTATTCATTTAGTTCCATCATCAGTTGCATATAGCCCATTTACTTGGTATTTTCTTATCTTTGTGTTTCGAATTGTGAGCCGGTGGCATTGGAATATCAACTGAAAAATTTTTGATTAACGGCAGGTATGAATACCGGAATTCAAGATGCTCATAACCTTGCATGGAAACTGGCTGCAATCGTCAAGGGTATCGCTCCAATGTCTATTCTTCCCACTTATGAGATGGAGCGTAGGCCGGTACTACCTTGCTTTCTACTCGTATCCTTTTTCATGTTACTATCTCGTCCCATGATTAGTCATGGTATTTGAATTTATACACTTCAAGTAAAAAGTTGACGATTTGTCATGTATCAGAAACTCTCCAATAAAGAGAAGTTAAGGAAACTTATTGATTCAAATTAATATCACTAGTTTACTTGTAATGACCATGATGGTCAATTACATGATGATAAATTAGAATCGTTCCGGACAGGAACGTAAACGTATTATTATTCTTCTGGCTATTCAGTTTGTAAAAAAGTAGAAGCTCTAAAGTAAACATGATTAACTGATTGGCAGATTGCACTCTTCAACACTGATCTCAGCATCCAAAATTTCCAAGCAGCAATGGCAGTTCCTGCTGCACTTGGTCTTGATCCAACCGTTGCGAATTCAGGTGGCTTTTTAAATCTCTAACATTTGGCTGCTCTAAGTTTTCTTATTCGTTTTTACTCATTTGATGTATTTTTCTCATCCTTTCTTTGATTTGTAGTACATCAAGTTATCAATAACACCGTGGGTTCAATTTTACCATCTACTCTACAGAAGACTCTGTTAGATGGAATTTTTAGTCTAGGCCGTGCGCAGCTCTCAGATTTTGTTTTGAACGAGAACAATCCTCTAGGGTCTTCTAGACTCGCTAAAGTAAGACGCATTTTTGAAGAAGGAAAGAGCCTTCAATTACAATTCCCTGCAGAGGATTTAGGTTTCAGGTATGCCCAATGTCAGTGATATTTGTGATTGCTTGAACGATTAAGTTCGTTTATGATTATTCAAATGATAGGCTATGTAAAAAAGACTTATCTAGGAGTCCTGAATCCTGATGGCACCAGCTCACCCTGGTGCAAAATAGTTTGTCATAGCATCTATTGATCTAACATCCATTTAATTCTGACCCCAAGCTATTCATCATAGGTACCGTGAAGGAGCACTGGTACCTGAAAGGGACAACGAGGGTGCACCAATTAACCCAGAGCCACCAACTGGTCGTAGGCGGGAGTATATTCCCTCAGCAGATCCAGGCTCAAGGTTGCCACATATGAATGTTCGGGTGTTATCCGACGTCACAAGAGAGGTATTTGTGTGATTTTTTCAAAATGTGTCATGAGAATCTCGACTATGTTCATTTATGAATGGGGTTGGATTTGGGTTGTGTTTTAACTCAAACGGGTCAAATCAAACACCTAAGCTAAAAGGGAATAGTTTGAACGGTTTAAAAGTTGCAGAAAGTATATGCGTTCGGACTCCTAAATCATTTTATATAGGAGTTACTATAATTGTTGTTTATAAATTTGTTATTGAACATATGGTCAAATAAATGTCTGCAGAGTCAACCCAGTTCCGCACGACCCATGTTGACTCGTACTGGATATTGACTAGTTTAAACCCAAACACCTCCAGACCAATTACCTAACCGCGCATAATGCTAACTTTAGATAAACTTATCAGTTGTTGATCTTCCATTCATATGATGTGTTTCAGGCGACAATTTCTACACTGGATCTGATCTCTGGAGACAAAGTTGAGTTCCTTCTCATAATTGCTCCAATAGAAGCATCCTATCGATTAGCTCATGCTGCACTGAAAGTTGCCGATGAACATAAAATTATGGTTAAGGTATGCGTCATGTGGCCAAATGGTTCTGTGAATGGGGATGCAAGAACCAAAACATCACTAGCACCCTGGGAAAACTATGTAGATGTTGTTGAGGTTAGACAACCGTCAAGTTCATCCTCATGGTGGGACATATGCAGTATGACTCATAGGGGAGCCATTTTAGTTAGGCCCGATGATCATATAGCTTGGCGTGTGAAATCAGCCATGGTTGGTGATATTAGGGAAGAGATGAAAAGAGTCTTCTCGACTATTATTGGATCATAGTATATAATTGTTTTTACCACACGAGTATGCATGAAGTTAGTAGAATGGTGGCGGATCGATGGCTTTTTTACCAGGTTTTGCACATTACAAAATACAAGTTAGATATGCATTACTATTACTTTTTTTTGTTACACTTTAAGAAGTTATCAAAATAGGTGTACGGGTGAACCCGTGTACTCTGAATTCCAGTCTCATGATGGCATCGCGTGTGAAGAATGGGATGATTCTTTTTTGAAGAAACGAGAAATAATAGAAACCAAGATCATAAGGGCAACCTGTCTACTGATGTATGCATTTGTTTAAAGTAAATATTCTCTAGAGTTCTAGACATGTTTGAATATTATGTCTTTGTTGATGTATATTTGGACAGATAATGGTTTTGAATCTATAGTTTTTACCCATTAAATATTATGTTTTGACTTTTAAGTAATCCGCTTTATAATGAGAAACTAACAAACCGGGCTAACATTTTATAATTTTTTAATCGAACGGTAATATTATATTCCTACCGACGTAATATTATATTCCTACCGACCATGCGTGTTATACTATATAGAGATAATTCCATTAATAAAATAACTTCCTATAGGCCGGTATTTGCTGGGATTTAAATACAAAGAATCAATAATGCTTAAATTTTTAAGGTAATTACAAATAGTGAAAATTATGGACATGGATGTATTTGGCCGGGTATTAACAAAAAGAGATTATCTAGACTGTATTTTATATTGTCTCTATTTGCGTGTGGCGCGAAAATTCGTAGCACGCTATTTTTTTGCATTATTTTATTGTTAATTCACTCAAAATATCAAATCTTCGAAGCCACTTCATCATCCGTCACGCGTCACATCATCAACAAGCGCGCCTGATTTAGTTAATTTTGTCCATTTGGCTGTTGACACATGCATCCAGTTGCCGTATTTGGCGCTCGCCACCTCACCAAAGCACGTCGGATTGGACAAAACCAAGAGGATTGAATTGGGTAGAAAATGGTAAATCAAAGGTGTATAATGTCCGCATTCATAATTTTTTTATACAAATAACTCACTCCGTCCCATATTAAGTGTCCACTTTTCAAATGCACAAAGTTTTAGGAAAGTGGGGCCAACTACACTCTCCACCAATCAAATATCACTATTACCCACTAAAGTCTCTTCTCATTGGTTGAAAATATTCCCTGGACACTTAATTTGAGACATCCCAAGATTCCATTATGGACACTTAATATGGGACGGAGGGAGAATTTTTTTATACAAATAACTAATAATTTATTTTTAAAAGGCACAAGTAGCTACCAACATGCTTGATATTTTAAGCCAATGGAGGAAAACTCATAAAATAAATTGTTTTATATCTTCAATACATGTCTAGTTACAAATTAATCCCAAACACAACCCTTCTCAGTGAAACAACAATCAACAATTGCTAAGTAGTCACACAATAAAAATAAAAAGAATTAGGGGTTTCTCTGTTCTGCTCTACATATAATAACACCAAATACAAATCACTAACCTACTAATTAACTTTACAAATACTTACAAATCCCAAAAATTAAAAATAACGACTATGCTTAATACACATTCGCCACTCACATTATTACACAGTTGCATTTAGATTCTAGCTTTGGCGGTACTGTGTTCTCTTTATTATTGGGGTAAACAATACGGGTTTTTGGTAAATCAGTTTCGTCGGCAGTATTCGTGGTAATAGGAACTTTCGTGGAATCTGTTTCCATTGTTTTCTTTTGTCTCGTTTTCTGGGATTTTGATGAGCGTTTGCTTGTTTTTCTGGGTTGAACCTCTTTTCTATCTGAGTAACCTTTACCTACAGCTGGAATAAGTGGCCAAGAACCATTGTTATCAGAAGGGTCAGGTGGGGTTTCTTTCTCGATGGCTACAGTTGCAGCCTCATAGGCTAAGTTCTGAACTATCGAGCTGCAAAAGAGTATGGTGTCTGTAGCTTCTTCTAGTGTCAGGCTTCTTCCCTTTGTTCCGTGCTGGCCTTCAACCAAAACCGTCGATTCCTCTGACATATATAAGCTTCATGTAAGTATGCACAATAAACATATAGTTGCAAGTGTTTGATTATTACCATATACAGAGGGAATCTATATAATTCAACAGGAGTGATAATTATTAGTCAAGTATATAAAATATCCTGTACTAGTGAAAAACTGTTGTTTATAGAGTAATCTGGTGCACAAGGACTCATGTTTATATTAATATAATTCAGCGGGAGTATTTGGATTATTAAGCAATAATAGAATTTTTGTGATCACAAATGATGGGCGCGGGCCAACCCAACCTGACCTTGTCGGTTTCGACCCATGCTAAAAAATGACCCGTAACTCAGCCAACCCAGCTTAATAAATGACGAGGGAAATTGCAAAAAGGTTGTGATATGCTACAACTCAAGATACACGTACCCATAATGCTACTTGAATGATTTGAGTTGTCACAATCTGTGGCAGGAGCTGCTAAATCTTCACCAAGAGCAGTGGAAACAGGAGGGTCCTGGAACTCTTCGATGCTGCGCTCTGAACGTTGAGAGACACTAGATTGTGAAGCATTAGAGGATGAAGAACAAGTTTGATCAAGTTCTCCTTCTGATATGGCATCTAATTGAGCTTCTGTGACATCAGTGGTCTCAACGCAGTGATATATACTAGTACCTTCCTTAACAGAACATGTCGTTAAAGCACTATCATCATTTCCCAACTCTTCAGGATTCTCAGATGTGCAAGTAGTTAAAGCACTAGTATCCTCTCCCACGTCCTCAACTTTTGGAAATTGAGCAGGCTCTTCGATATTTGAAGATTGAGAAAAACGAACTTCCCCTGAATCAATAGTGGTTTCTGTACTAATGACACCTTCATTTTCAGTAACTGTGTTGTTTTTACTCTGGTTTTCTCGATGAACTACAGATGCTGGATCAGCAACATATGTCTCCACAGGGATAATAGGTACCTCAGATGAATCAAGTATACTTGTTCCAACACTTGAAGGATGGAAAGCATGACTAGAAGCTCCCGATAAAGATGATACACTCCGTCGATGTTTTACGTTCATGGGGTCATATTTGTAACTTTCTATGTCAGATTTCCTGCTACTCAATTGACGATGAAAACGAGGTCCAAAGTCAACAGAAGATGAAACAGACGCGCTACCGCGTCCAAATGAGCTTCTCAAGCTATTTGTACTGTCCCTCGCATATGAAAAGTCATCATAAGACATGCTACTTGCAGAAAAGTTACCACTTCGGATAACAGGCCCCAATACACTTGTTGACCTTTTCAGCACTATTGAAATGCCTTCTCCTTTTAAAGAGTTCACCTTTGAACTTGGCAATTCAGTAGTGTGTTGAATTTGCTCATCTCCTACGTCACTGTAGCTTGGTTGACTTATTACTTCATGACTTGCTTGCTTTTGTTTACATTCCTCTAACTGCGGCCGAGTATGAGAACTTGCAGAAATTTCACAATCCTTGACTAAATTTTCATGTTGCTCAGATTGTGATTCACCCCTAGAAGTCACTTCTGGAGATTCAACTTCGCCTACGGTCATTTGAGGCTTCACTATGTTGAATGATTCACGATCTTTGTCGGACATAGTTGCCTCTGCTTGTGAACTCACCACGGCCACTATGCTTGCCAAAGATGAATCTGACTTTCGGCAATTCGCACAAAGTTTAATGTCATCTTCAGTATGTTGGATAACAGAGTAGCTACAACCGCACCTTGCACAAATTAACATGACCTTAAGTTCATCACCTTCTGCGAAATCATCATCTGAAACTGCAGAAATTGCAGTATCATGTTGTGCAAGATTTTCAGAGCGATCTAGTTGAGAATCAAGTGCAAGGTCCTCTTTAAAATCCTCAATCTTAACACTTGAAGCACTATTATAGGTTTCATTCCCCAAATCTTCATCCAAAGCACCGGTTTCCTCGAACATGAACACCTCATCACCAACATTACAATCTGGAACCTTCACAAATTCACTAGTTGCATCATCCTCAATTAGTTCACTCTCTTCCATATTGTGTGGGCCACTAGTACCTAGATCAGAACTTGCATTGCTACTAGTGGTCACCGAAGAATTCCAAGCTGGACTTGCTTTCCCAGCATAAAAGTTTGTACTGGGGACACTGGATAGCAGTGGTCTGAACATATCCCGAGGACCTTTTCTATGATCCTACACGAAAACATAAGAACAGTGCACAATGTCATTCCTCACATATGGCCTTTCAATAACAAAAACACTCAAACAGGTAAACTCAGAAAAATCAGATTAAAGGAAACAAGTCAAATGGGTCGAAAACCATCCAAAGTATATTTTTGATGCATAAAACATACTAAAAGATCTTAATGGAAAAATTAGATTATTACTAAAATAATAATTGACACAAACTTTTAGAAGCGGGATGAATACCATTTGTCGAAGTGCCTGGTCAAAGGATCTTTTTGGAGCAGAGCTTGACGAAACTGTTCTGCTCGGCTTTTGGGCAAAAGGAGCTTTATTATTCCTAATGCCACTCGCTCTCCTTGAACTTGATTGTTCTGAAGCGTCAACAATAACAGACGGAAGAGATTCAACATCATCATCAGCAGAAGATACAACTGAACCTTTACTATAAGAACTAAATCTATCTCGGTCATGACTATGAGATGAGCTGATGCTTCTAGGAGCAGAAGGCGACTTCGAATGTCTTCCATTTCTTGACGCGGGTGAGGAACCACGTACATACGATGCTGGCCTATCAGCCAAAGAAGTCCGAAGATTCGGAGGTGATTCTGTTGAAAAGCCAGGAATGTTGGCCTGCCATGCTCTTACCTTGGGGGAAGCCGAGTTTCCTCTACTACTTGTCTTGACAGGTGAAACACCCCTTGCACCAGTGCTCACAGTACTAACAGAACCCATGCTTAATCTCCGTGATGTTGGTGTAGAAGCCCGTGGAGGTGGTGTAGAAGGTTTGCTTGATGGAGAAGATGGTCTTCTTGAAACGGGTGAGGATCCGGTGGTGGGCGTTCGAGTAGGTGGTGGGCTAGAACTAGGTACTGATGAGGCCCGGCTTCTAGGTTGAAATATGGGTTCACGAGATCGTGGAGATGGGCTCAACCGATTTGGACTTGGACTACCTCTAGATGGGCTCAACCGATTTGGACTTGGACTACCTCTACTGCTTCTGTGACTCTTCTCCATCTGTAATTAAGTATACATTAGTATAACCATGATATACGAGTTACAACTTTAAGCTTAACCAGCATTAAGAACTTACTGTGGATGATCTGGAGATTGTAATAGGTTGAGCTCGAGGTCTACCCCTCTGTGCAAGGGTAGCTTGAGGTGCGTCATCGTCCAATGAGGGAAACAGAGGAGTATCAGGAGGAGTTATCAACCTGCATATTCCCATAATGGGCAAGTTAGTCTAAACACGAATGAGTAATTAACTAGAGATAATACAAGACAATAAATTTAGGTATCGAGAGACGAATTTAGAAACATAAGCAGTTGACTTCACCCTAGATTTTAGTTACTTAGGACCATTGACCAATACCAAAGTTTCCAAAAGCACCGAAAGAAACGATATATATAGGACCAATAGGGACAGAATTTCCATCTGTGTCCATTCCAAAAATATATAAAAAAGATCACGTTGACAAGGAAAGTTTTAATCTTTTTTGTGTTTTTGGTTACAACAAAGATCAAGTTGGATACAAAATAACAAGAAGATAACCAAAGACGGTATTGGGCTATTGGCCATGTACATGCTGCATACTAATCCTACAAATTCTACGACAAACCAGAAAATGCCGAGAAAAATCTCATGTACATTTACTTTTATGGTTAAATGGCAATACTTTATATTGTCTTAGCAAGCAAAAAAAATAAAAATAAATAAATAAGCAAATAAACTACAGACCACTCATAGTCGTTCTTTTCATCTTCTGCATTGAGGAGGTCGCTGCTTTCTCCTCGAGTTGTAACGTTTATTCCTAGCCTGTGATCCGAAAAATGCCTCAAATTGGCCACTGCAGCAAAAAACACAACTCCCTTAGAATAAGTAACAAATTTATCCCCTTCGAATATCAAATCAATCAAAACATAAGAGTACCAAAAGTATCTTCGAAGTCATCGTTGGTTTGTAACAAGAAATTATCAGTCTCTCGAGTCTGCACCTCATTAAACAAGGCCAAGTCGTCATCATTATCTCTTTCTCTGAGTTTAAAACTAATCCCATTTTCGAGACTCCGCCCTCGATTATGACTATCACTTCTCAACTCCCTCCCTGGAGAATATCTCCTCGCCGGTGAAATCGGCATTCTCTCTCACCCAACTATTTCAACAACCATTCACCACCAAATAACTACCTCCAACAACCTTAATATAAAAAAAAACACTTGAATAGATCCAGTAACTTATCTACAAGTCAAAATGAGTTGACTTTAAGTCGAAATCGATAAAAAACCCCAAATTTAACCGAATTAATGCTAAATTCAGTTAACATCAAGTAAAAAACAACTAAATTAACCGTAAATCAAGCAAATTAACAGTCAGTAACCGTAAATTAACCGTTTTTACGGATACTTAGGGGAAAAAACAACTAAATTAACCTCTCTTTTCTTTTTTTTTTTTTTTTACTGAAATTGAAGCAAATTGGAGTTTAAATGAACTCAAAACCAATAAAAAAAAAACAACTAAATTAACGGTAAAGTAATTGGGGGACTGAAGGCAATTGAAGTAAAAAAAAAAAGCAACTAATTGAACGGTTAATTAACCGTTTTCTGGGGATTAGGTGCAATTGGAGTGAAAATGAAGTGATGAATTGGTCGGATCTGATAGGAAAAAGTGTGGATCATGAAAATTGAAAAATGTGAAACCCTAATTTTAATAGAAAAAGGGAAAGAAAAGTGGGTCACGTGAAGAGAGGTGGTGGAAGATGGAGAAGAAGAAGGGGGGGTAGCTGTTGCTTTAGTTTTTGGGTTTTGCTTTTTTGCTGCTGCTCTGTGTCCCCAGTTCAGCAACTACCTTTTCTTTGCTGTTAATATTCTTTGTCTCTTTCCTCATCTAACCTATCACTCATCTCTTTCTTAAATATTAGCCGTCAAAATAATTGTTCACTCATAAAATATAAAAAAAAATCATCGAACATGACCAATTTTATAATTGTGTGTAGTCAACTATGATTTTTCTTATTGTTTGTACTTAATTTTAAAATTTCGATCATTATGTGTATTTTGTGATCATTTTACTTTTTTCAAATTTTTAATGGTACATGACAGAATAGTCACAAAATATACACAATGATCGAAATTTTAAACTTCAGTATATACAATAAGGAAAAAAAAAAAAGAAAAATGGCTACACACAATCACAAAAAATGTCAAGTTCGATGCATTTTTTTTGTCATTTGCCCAAAAAAATTTACTTATCATTACAGCTTTTTCTTTCTTACTTTTCACATAATAACAATTTTACACTTGATCAATCTCCCCCACCCAACTCAGTCGACCCTATTACACTTGTGGTCACGACTTGGTCACCTAGGCAAGAAAATGAGAAGTGGGTTATGTATACGACCGACTTGTGTGTGTGAGTATTTAATAAAATGTATATTTGTAGGATATGTTCTTTTTGGTGTGGGTGACCAAGTTGGTCATGAAGTGATTTAAAAAAGAGAGTTAAGATGGTAGGAGATATGAAGATAGCTTGAGGGTTTTATTACACTCACTCTTAACGCGAAAATTACTGTGCTAGACATATACGAGTGTATATGTCTAGCAGTGCCCAAGTTTTTGTCAATATTCAAAACTAGAAATTGATCTCGCGTAAAAAAATTTCCGGGGCTTCACGTGATTGCGTGTCGTTATTTTAGTGGTCGAAATAAAATAAAAAAAATGTGATCTCGCGTATTTAAATTTCCGGGGTTACACGGGATATGAAAAAAAAAAACAAAAAAATATTAAAAATTGGATCTCGCGTATAAAAGTTTTAAGGGGTTACGCGAGATTCTTAAAAGATTGCATGGGGAAGGAGCACTTTCACTGCAAACCTATAAAAGCCTAGGGTTTTTTACTGTTGAAATGACCCATACATGGATTATCCGACCACTTTCAACGTTAAAACATGCAAGCTTCAATGTAAATCGAATCACAAACCATTCATTATCATGCAATCTTTTAAGAAGAGGCTTGAAGTTGAGTGGAAAAAAAAAAACGCATACTAAATCACAGACGAGATTTTCATGCTTGAAGGTGAGTAAAGAAAAAGAAAAAAAACGCATACTAAAAAAAAACCGACCGAAGCTCTTTTTGTGGTGTTGTGGTGGAGATAAAGAAGCGGCTGTTGGTGGTGTTGTTGTGGTGATAAAAGCTACGATGAGTTGACTATTTGGTGGTATTGTTTGTGGCTATAAAAATCGTAGGTTGTTGATGTTGGTGGTGTTGTCGTGTTGTTGGTGGTGTTGTGGTGGTGAGGTGACTGTGTGGTTGTGTTGTGGTGACTGTTGGTGAGGTGGTTGTTGGTTGTTTTGTGGTGTTGAGGTGAGTGTGTGGTGGTTGCGAGGTGACTGTAGGTGGTGTTGTGGTGTTGAGGTGAGTGTGTGGTAGTTGTGAGGTGAGTGTTGGTGGTGTTGTGGTGGTGAGCTGACAGTGTGGTGGTGAGGTGACAGGTGGTGGTGGTGGTTGCGGTGGTGATTGAGTTAACAGTTGTCGGCTGTGAATATGGCGGATTATCGGGTATTTCGCAATGTTAATTTTTTTTGTTCCATTACACGTATTGTTTATTTGTTACGTATATGTGTTGTAATATATATTTATATGTTTTTGTTATTTTAGGATTATGCGGCGGAAATTACATGTAGGAGTAGGTTGTCGTTAATTAGTGTTATTAGAAATTTGATCGCGAACACCCCTAAGGAACAATTATTTAGGGAAACATGTTTTGGTTGGTTGTTAGATATACCAAAAATGCAAGAGAGTTGTGTGTTAGTACATTATTTTATATGCCACCAAGTGCCGTGTGATGAGGGTGAGTCAGACATTGTTCCTTTGAGATATCGTGTACGTAATCTTTCTCGGGTAGGTGAGGTCGAGATTAAGTTTGGTAGAGAGGAATTCTGTCTACTTACGAGTTTAAGGTTTGGGACAGATTTTAGAAATCGTTATGAAGATGGACCTAATCCGTTTAGGAGACGAGTGTTCCCTTCGTCACTTGATTCACGAAAAATACAAGTTGGTATGTTGTTAAATAAAATAAAAAGTAAAGAGTTTCGTGAGTTGAGTGACGTAGATGTCGTTCGCCTTTGTTTGTTAGCCGTGTTGATGTTGGTGTTAAAAGGGACTGAGGTTAGGAAAGTAGTTGACGGATTTTTATTTAGGTTAGTTGAGGATTTAGATACTTGGAATGTGTATCCGTGGGGGGTCGTATGTATTGTCAACCTAGTACGATAATATAAAGGATGCAGCAGTTGCGCGTAGGGCAAAGCACTTTGCCGAGGGGAGGGATCCTAATACAATTTCTAAGTACACGTTGAATGGATTTATATGGGCCTTCAAGGTATGTCATATATAAATTTCTAAAGTTCATGTATATGTATCCCGTTAACATTTTTTTCAAAATAATTACCTTTTTTGTAGACATGGATATTGGAGACGTTCCCGCATGGTGCAGCCCCTTCCTTTTTTTATCGTCAACAGTTGTATCCCCGATCAATTGCCTGGGGTTATAGAAACGTGGTCAATAGGGAGGGTCTAGACAGGTTTCTGAACCATTTGATGTAGATACCGGACACGCTCTTCACGTTTTAATTTTGTTTCTTCTGAAATTACACCAGCAAATGATTCTTCGAAAGAACCATCATCTGGAATCAAAACTGTGCTTAGATCTATAGGATGCTCAGAAACGAAAATTTGGAGATTCCCAGCAACTTTTGCGATGTCATACATAACATCAATATCATAATCGTTGTTAATTGCTTTCATACCCTCTAACGTGTTGTTTTGTGGCAATGCGTAATATAGACAGTTGACCCGTGTAGGTAATTTTCTGTTCAGATAGGTAAGCATATCCTGAAAATCAATTTCTGGAACAATAATATTCATGTGTGAACCATTTACTAAAAATCATTTACTAATACATTCCTTTACATTTTCAAAAAATGTCGGACAACATACCATTCGACCTTCAAGTTGATATCATGAAGAAACTACCAGTTAATAGGGATGGCAATGGGGCGGGGCGACCATCCCCATCCCCAAACCCGATTAAATAAGTTAGCCCCAAACCCGCCCCAAAACCCGTCGGGGATCTTATCGGGGTAACCCATCGGGGAAGAGTTGTCCACCAAACCCGCCCCAAACCCGCCTTAAAACCCGTCGGGGATCTTATCGGGGCAAACCCATCAGGGAAGGGTTCTCCCCCAAATCCACCCCTAGCGTTAATAATCAGATAAACACCAACAATAATTTTTAACACAAATAGTTTTTAACAGCATACTCTTACATAGTCCCGATTAAAAATCACAAGCTACTGATTAAACATACGACACAAAAGATCATTCAAAAGTTCGACACAAAAGACCATTAAAAACAAAAGATCATTCTAGAGAAAAGATTATTCAAAGTTCACGATGGGAAATCATTCAAGCTTGCTTTTCTTCATCATTCATAACAGCTCACGAAAGACGATCTTCAAGCATTACCAAATAGTAATTTAATTTGAATCATCCAAACTTGTTGTTCCACTTCCCGTGGTACTTTCCTATAAATAAGATAAACATTATAAGATTAGAGACAACTAATATATCAAAGTGTGTTAAGTTAGTAACTTTAGTACATATATCCTATTTTACCTCTTCCACATCGTAATCAAACTCAACTGTACGAAAATATGCCTCGGTCTCTTTCGAACAAGTTTATGTTTGTATAAACAAGTAAACACCTTAACATACCACATGTATCATCTATTAAGAAGAAAAAAAAACAAGTTTTTATAACTAATTTCAAAGAATAGGTTACCTCGTATTTCATTTAGCAACCAACTTTGAGCACACATTAGAGCCTCCAATGTCTTTGGGTGAAGTCGACTACGATGAGGACTTATTAATCTTCCACTGGTGCTAAATGCAAATTCTGAGGCGACAGTGGAAACTGGAATAGCTAATATATCTTTAGCAATCCTTTGAAGTGTTAGGTACTTAGACCCATTTGTCTTCCACCTCATTAGTAAATCAAGTTTCATGTCTTTAGGCAAAGGTTTTTCGTTATAATAGTTGTCTAACTCAGTCGTACCACTTGAATTATCATGTTGGCTGGCAATTGTAGCAATGTCTGAAAATAGTTTTTTGAATCCTGCACGAGGATCTGATGATGAACTCAGAGAAGATCCAACACCTTCATGATGATTTAATAGTTAATATATAGACTAAGAAGTAAATAAAACAAACAAATTAACATTCAATTATACAAACAATAATAAAAAATACCTTCAAACTCTTTAACTTTTGAACATGGAGCCGTAGATTCATACTCTTTAAACAAATTTTTAACAAATTCCTTCAAAGTATGAATTTCAGTATTTGCCTTTTCATGTCCATAAATCTTAGGTAACAATAATTCTAAAAATTTCATCTTGTAGCGTGGATCTAAAATTGCTGCCATTCCCATGACCCCACTAATAACCGACCAATACTTGTTAAACTTTTCAAGCATCTTGGAAGCCATTTTCCGAATCAATTCAGCAGAAGAACCAGCCCACTCACGCAAAGAATATCCAATTTCACATACTAATGCGAAAAACACATTTGCTGTAGGATATTTTGAACCGGAAAATGTAAGGGTTATCTCATAAAATACATGTAATCTGTCACAAACTTCCATAGCTAACTCCCAATCCCGCTCTTTTGGCAAACATTTATACTGTGAATCCCTTGCCTTAAGACGTCTAAAGACGTCTTTGTAAAGAACAGCAACACTAAGCATCAAATATGTAGAATTCCACCGTGTCTTACAATCAAGTGCCAACTTCTTCGTAGACAATATTTCCAACTAGTGGGCTGATACTTCAAATTTTTGTTCCCTCTTAGGTGTTGCAGTCCAAAAGGCAACACTATCTCTAATCCTATCAATCCCATCACCAATAACAGCTAATCCATCTTGAACTATCAAATTCAGGATATGTGCAGCACAACGCATGTGAAACAACTCTCCATTCATCATAAGTGAACTCAAAGGAAGTTTGTCCAACAAATTGTTAATAATTGCATCGTTTGTGGTGCAATTATCAACAGTAATTGTAGACAACTTCCTATCGAGATTCCAATCACAAAGACAATCATAAAGCATATTAGCAAGAACATCAGCAGTATGTGGACAAGGCACGTAAACAAAGCTGCTCCACATTGAATAGTCTAATTAGGATAAATATAAGCGGAAAAAAAACTACTCCGTAATATTTAAAAGATTATACAAACAAGTGTAACATATATACCTCATAATTCTGCTTTGTAGGTTCCAATTTTGATCAATAAAGTGAGCAGTGATAGCCATGAAGCCTTTCTTTTGATGGTTAGCCGTCCACATATCAGTGGTAACAGCAACCCTACCTTTAATCTTCCCAAACAACCTCATCGTTTTTTGCTTTTCGTAATCATAAATCTTCAATATGTCACTCTTTACAGTATTTCGGCAAGGAACTCTAAACAAAGGTTGTAGACCCTTCACAAACTTCCGAAATCCATGATGCTCTACCATCGAAAGTGGATACTCATGCACGATGATCATCTCAGCAAGGTTTTGCCTTGAAGTGTCCTCGTTGAAAGTATAGTTAGAGAGAAATGACGACCGCCTTATTTTGCTCTTCCACTAAGATATGTTGACGAATATCCGAGACAGGTCGGTATAAACAACGTTTGTAATGATCATTCAAATGCTTCGTACCATGTCTACTACTCCCGACTATCTTTTTGTGGCAATAGTTGCAATCCGCTTTCGTTTCACCGTTCACTTGTATCTTCTTAAAGTGGTTCCAACAAGGTGATGTTAATTTTCTTTTTCTACCAACCTGCAAAACTTCATTGGATGCATTATCTTCTTCAGTTTGATCTTGTGTAGCAGTTGCAACCATCAGTGGTGGCGGTACCCCGTTGCTTTTAATACAAGTGTTTGCATTAGAGGTTTCGCCTTGAGTTTCCATATCACCTGAAATACGAATATTGTCATCATTTCCAATAAATCATCATACAAAACAGAACATATACCTAATCTGTTCACTGTCACCAATAAACCGTTACCACTAACTGGCAGTTAAGTCTTTACTGCAGTTTCGTACTGTGTCAAAGAGATGGAAGTCTTCCATAGACTTACCGAACTTCATCCGTAGTTACGGTTTTTGTGAAACAGATATGTGTTGTTTCAATTTAACATATATGCAAGGTAATGTTGGTTTTATGTTTTCGGTAAATGAAAATTTAGCCTTTACGAATCTAGATACAACTTTGAATCTTTCAACTCTTAAGCCAATTGCTACTTCTGAAGGTGTCTGGTGCTTTTCGTATGGTTCAAATATGATGGTTGTTCTTTGGAACCCATCGATAAAAAGATCTGTAGGAATATTCATCCCTACTTTCTTGAATCAACCTGATTCACCAAAAATGGTCATCGGTTTCGGTGTCCGTCCCGACACCTTAGACCCTACCCTTTTAAAGATTAATTACCCGTATTACGGTCAAGGACCATGGTATGTGTCAGTTTATACATTGAGTTCCAGACGTTGGAACAATCTTGAAAATGACCGTTTGCCCCGTGAATCAATTAGAATTAAACGGTCTGGTCAAGCAGTAGTGGGTGGTAAAATTTTATGGGTTGGTTCTGAAAAATTTGTTTATAATGATGGTGTTTCGTACAAACGATACATGATTGTTTCTTTTGATTTGGTTACTCACCAATTTCAAGTGCAAGACATACCTGAATTGATAAGATTTATGGTTCAGCCTCTATTCTATATATCTCAGCTACGAAACTCTCTCGTAGTTTCAGGAAGTTTCCTTGCAGAAGAGTACAAAGTTATGTCCGCATGGGAATTAGAATTTGATGGTGGTATTGTATCATCGCGTCCAGTGCTATTCACCATCCCATTCCCAATTGAGAATGAGGTAAAATTAATTTGATTTACAAAGGATGCGGAACCAATTGTTCAAGCTAAGAGCAACCAACAGATAGCTCACTCACTACAAGTGTACGAGCGAACATCTCAGGAGTTTCAAAACATGGGTATTGAAGCAAATGGTGGTTCATTTTTCATTGGCCTATACAAAGAATCACTAATTCTTCTTGATCAACCAAACAATACCTATATGGTTTAGTTTGTGTCTTTAACATTATCAATGTATGTCTTTTCTAGTTTCTACAACTGTACTAGTTTATTTTTAACTAATTAATGTTATTTGTTTGTGTTTTATGTTCTACGTTTTTTATTTATGTGTCCAGTAATGAATTTGCCAATATACATTCGGCTTTATATATTAATACAATGATTTGACAACTCTATGACAATTGCGTGTCTGTGTAATTTTTTACCCGAAATATGACACAGATTTGACAACTCTATGACAATGATGTGACAACTCTATGACAGTTACGTGTATGTGTAATTTTTTACACGAGATATGACACAGATTTGACAACTCTATGACAATGATTTGACTACTCAATGACAATTGCGTGTATGTGTAATTTTTTACACGAGATATGACACATATTTAACTATAAAAACTCATTCATAGTTCGATTTCTCTAACCACATATCCGCATTATCGACATAGCTAATCTCTACAAAAATTTTACAATTCAGAAAATGTCCCAACAAAACAAAATCGGATACACGAAACAATACCAACATAATGTTGGGGCTTCTTCAACCTCTTCAAACACCCCGGATAGGTTAATACCCGGTCCGGCTGGTATTCTTCAAGCAGCTATTCTCCGCAAAAATGCAGACATTAGGGAAGGTGGCCCTGAATATTGTGTAGTGCCAACACAAGAGTATGTAAGGAAAATAAGTGAGGATGTCGTTGAAGATGATCATTTTACGCGTGGGCCATGGCTAAGCGCTATTAATAAGCTGCGTAATAGCGAACGTATCATCGTAACTGGTTGCCTTGGCGATATAAAAAACTATTGCGTAAAGGGGAAACTAGAACTTGTTGAGAATTAAATATTCAAGAAGTTTAATATCGGGTTCTACTCAAAGAAATACTCTAAGTATGATTCTGCTGCTAGAGCATTTGGTTTCTGCTGCTAGTGTTTGATTCTGATGCTAGCGTTAAACATTCTGCTGCTGAAGGATTCTGCTGCTAGCGTTAACATTGCTGCTGGTGATTAACTTTCTGCTGCTGAGCGGATAAGTATGAAAAGATATTATGTGTATTAAAGTCAACAATATACGGTAGATAATATCTTACCCCATGTGATCAGTCATAATGTTATATTCACAGAACAAGTTGTAAACATAGATACAAGTTGTATCTTAATGACTGACACTCTCAAAGCAAGCGTTCGATAAAACTTGACAATATTGTAAAGATCTTTCTTGTGTTATAAAAGAAAGATCTTAGACTAGTGATATATACGAATAGATAATAGTGTATGAATTGTTAAGTGCAAAACAATAACTCTCAAGAACATAGAACAAATATCACAAGTCATAGAAAACATAAGATTCAAGGTCTTTGTAACCCTAGTGATAGTGAAGATCACTCGTATTATCTTGAATAATATTGAATCGTTTTGGTGATAACATTGCATGTTCTTTTCACTATATACACAAGCATAATTGTTCCATTTCCATAACACAAATAACCTTCTAAGTGTGATTAAGTAAATTCCGCGTACTTGATCATATTAACTCAACTTATCACATACACAAAGCAACAAAGGTTTAACCACCTTATCAGTGTATCGAATCCCCATCAATTGGTATCAGAGCAAAGCTGATATAGTTGATTTAGAAGAAGAAGAAGAAGAAGAAATGGACGTTGAATCTATTCAGACCAATGTTGCTCCAAAAATACCTATGCTCAAACAGAATGAGTTTGAGATGTGGAGGATGAGGATAGAGCAATATTTCCAAGTGCAAGACTATGCACTTTGGGAAATCATTG
This sequence comes from Artemisia tridentata subsp. tridentata, assembly GCA_021014915.2. Lineage (NCBI taxonomy): Eukaryota > Viridiplantae > Streptophyta > Magnoliopsida > Asterales > Asteraceae > Artemisia > Artemisia tridentata. Next base: position 207,108,643 of record CP139509.1, on the reverse strand, counting down.
AAGATGGAAACTCTTACCAGCCTACAACCATTTCATCAACAGTGGAAGGCAAAGTGGTGACAACTCTGCAGACAAAGCCAACAACTGCAGAAGATAGAATAAAGAAGAAAAATGACTTAAAGGCAAGAAGCATGCTGATGATGACCATTCCCAATGATCAACTTCTAAACTTCAGCAAGTTCAAAGATGCCAAGTCATTATTTGAAGCTGTTATTGCCAGATATGGTGGAAATGAAGCCACCAAGAAAACCCACAAGACACTGCTCAAGCAGCAGTTTGAAAACTTCTCCTCTACATATAATGAATCTCTTTACCATATGTTTAATAGGCTTCAGAATATTGTGAGCCAACTTGCTATTCTTGGGGTTGAAATACCTCAGGAAGATTTGAACTCAAAATTTCTGAGAAGCTTACCAGAAGAGTGGGCTATGCATGTTGTTGTCTGGAAGAATAAGCCAGGCCTTGATACAATGGAACTGATTGATTTGTATAGCAACTTTAAGATTGTGGAGCAAGATTTGAAGAAGAATGGAGGTACTAGTTCTAATACTGGGAACATGGCTTTTATGTCAACTCCTAGTACCTCAAAATCAAGTGAAGAGGTGAAAGTTGTTGATGGTGTTGGTGCTGCTAGTTCATCAAGCAGTACCATGGGTATTTTGGATGAAAAGACTTGTTGTGCATTTCTTATAAGTCATAATAATGGGTCCATGCTTACCTATGAAGACCTTCAAGAGATCAATGATGATGATCTGGAGGAAATGGATCTAAAATGGCAAATTTCTCTTCTTAGCATGAGAGCCAAGAAGTTCTATCAAAGGACGGGGAAGAAACTCTTAATCAGCAATACTGATACTGCTGGTTTTGATAAGTCAAAGATAGAGTGCTATAACTGCCACATGATGGGCCACTTCTCAAGAGAATGTAGAAGGCCAATGCAGCAAGATAGCAAGAACAAAGGTTTTGGAAGCACATCCAAAACAAGGGAGGTTTCTGAGCCAAACTCAAAGGCTATGGTAGCTATTGATGGGCTAGGTTTTGATTGGAGTTTCATGGCTGATGAAGAAGAAGATTCTTCACAGATGGGACTCATGGCTTTTTCTACTTCTGAGGTACAATCTCATAAAGCTTGTTCAAATGCTTGTACTGCTCTTAAAGAATTACAAACTTTAATCAAACATTATGATGAACAAACGAAAGAGCTAAGCAAAACTCATCAAAACTACATTAATTATAGGTGTGGTTTAGAATCAACAGAAAAGCAGATCTTATACTACAAAGAAAATGAACTTGCTTTTTCTGATGACAAAACTCTCCTAAGACAGGACATATTCTTTAAAGATGCTGAAATTAAGCTTTTAAGAGAGGCTTTTGATAGGGTCAAAAAGGAAAATAGAAACATTCACTTGACTACACAGACACTAGAACATGCTTCTAGAGGTGTGACCAACATGATAGAATGTCAAGTGATTAATAGAGCTAATTCAGGAGTAGGATATAAGAGTGTCCCACCTCCATACAGAGGTATCCCTAAACCCCCAGGGATTGACCTAGAAAATTCAGGTATTCCTGAATTTCAATAACCTGAGCTACAATATGGTGTACAGCCAAAGACCAAGCTAGTTGTTGATGAACCTAAGAAAGTAAGTGAAAGTTTAAGTAAAACTTTACTTCCTGAGGACAAGGTGTCTTCTGATAGAAGATCAGATAGAGTAGTCATTGAAGACTGGGTATCTGATGATGAAGAAGATGTACAGGTTATGTCTAAACCTGAAGTAGTTAAGAAAGCAGGAACAAGGGTTCCTAAAGTGATCAAAAAGGATACTGTTAAGCCTAGTTCAAACATTAAACATGTTAGGCAACCAGTTAAATATTGTGAACAATATAGATCCACTAGCAAGCCCAGAGGTAACCAAAGAAATTGGAATGGCCTCAAGTCTAACCAATTAGGTGATGACTTTTTCTTTTATAACAAAGCTTGTTACACATGTGGTAGTTTTGATCATCTTGCAGCTTTCTGTAACAAATGGGTATCTGGGTATGAAAACAATAGGGTGAACTTCAAAAGGCAAACTCCTCAAACTCACTTTCACTCTAATTCTAAGAGAACAAAACCCAGAGCAGTTACCAAAGCAGTTTCTGCTGCTAGACCTTTCATGACTGTTAACCCAAGACCAAAAGTTAAAAATGCAAAATCTTTTTATACAAATGCATCAAAGACTGTTCAAAGGCCCATTCAAACAAAAGCAGTGGTCCCAAAACAAGTTTGGAAAATTAAGGGAACAATTACAAAGCTAGCAGTTTCTGCTGCTAAGCATGTAATTCATTCTGCTGCTAGGGAAAACAGGGCAAATGCTGTTAAGGCCTCAGCATGTTGGATTCTTAAATCCAATGTTGCATCAACTGTTCTTAAGAGATTAAATTTCATTGATGCAAGAGGCAGATCCAAGTCAGTAATGGCTTGGGTCCCCAAAAGAAACTAATACTTCTCATATCTGTGCAGGAACATTCAATTGATAAACAAGAGGATCAAGGATACTCAGATAGTGGATGTTCTAGGCATATGACAGGCAACAAGTCTTATCTCTCAGATTTTCAATCAATAGATGGAGGCTATGTTACCTTTTGAGGAGGTGTTGGTGGTAAAATTTCCGGTAAAGGTACCATCAAAACTGGAAATTTAGATTTTGAAGATGTGTACTATGTACAAGAGCTAAATTATAATCTTTTTAGTGTCTCACAAATGTGTGACAAAAAGAACAAAGTTCTTTTCTGTGACACTGAATGTCTTGTACTTTCTCCTAATTTTAAGATGCCTGATGAAAGTCAAGTACTTCTTAAAATTCCTAGAAAGGGCAATATGTACAGTGTAGACATGAAGAACATTGTTCCTAAAAAGAATTTAACTTGTCTTGTTGCAAAGGCCAGATTGGATGAATCAATGTTATGGCATAGGAGGCTTGGTCATATTAACTTCAAAACCATAAATCAGATTGTTAAGAATGGTTTGGTAAGAGGTTTACCTCAAAAACGATTTGAAAATGATCAAACATGCATTGCTTGTCTTATAGGCAAACAACACAAAGCCACTTGTAAGCCCAAGCTGTTTAACTCTATCAATCAATCATTGTTTATGCTTCATATGGACTTGTTTGGTCCTACAAATGTTAGAAGTATGCAAAATAAGAGATATTGTCTAGTTATTACTGATGACTATAGTAGATTTACATGGGTTTTCTTTTTAGCTACTAAGGATGAGACACCTAGCATCCTTAAGACTTTCATTACTGAGATAGAAAACCTAGTAGATAAAAGAGTAAAAGTCATTAGATGTGATAATGGGACAGAGTTCAAAAATAGAGTTATGGATGAATTCTGCAAAGAAAAGGGTATTATGAGACAATTTAGTGTTGCTAGAACTCCACAACAGAATGGAGTTGCTGAAAGGAAAAATAGAACACTAATAGAAGTTGCTAGAACTATGTTAGCTGATTCTAAGCTACCTATAACTTTTTGGGCTGAAGCAGTCAACACTGCTTGCTATGTTCAGAATAGCGTTTTAGTTGTTAAACCTCACAATAAGACATCATATGAACTTTTTAGAGGTAGAACTCCTGCAATAGGATTTCTTAGACCTTTTGGATGTCATGTGACTATTCTCAATACCTTAGACCATCTTGGAAAGTTTGATGGCAAAGCAGATGAAGGTTTCTTAGTTGGATATTCTCTCAATAGTAAAGCATTTAGAGTATACAACTTAAGAAGTAAGAAAGTAGAAGAAAACCTACATGTGGAATTTTTAGAGTATAAATCCAATGTAGTAGGTGAAGGTCCGAATTGGCTATTTGATCTAGAGTCATTAACCCATTCTATGAATTATGTGCCTGTTGTTGCAGAAACTACTGATTTTTCAGGTTCACAAACAACAAATGAGGCAGGGTTAGACAAGGAGACAAATCAAGATCATATATGGATGCCAATAAGTACCAGTGTGGCTTCAACTTCAACAAATGATGAATCTTCTTCTGATAAAGCTAAAGAAGATGTTGAAAGTGAACACAAGGAAGATGGAACAAAGGAACAACAAAATGTTTCTGCTGATGATAGTGCTGCTGAGACAGAGCATTCTACTGCTAGGCCAAATGATTCTACTGCTGGCCCTTTAGACTCAAATGAAGCAGATTTCTTAGATAATGAGGTGGATTTAAGCAACATCACACCTAACTATCAAGTTCCTTCAACCCCACACACAAGGATTCACAAAGTCCACTCCCTAGAAAATGTAATTGGAGATGTACAATCAGGTGTGAAGACAAGACAACAACTGATGTCTTCAGACCAACAAGGGCTTCTTGATGCCCTTTATGCTTCAAAGCAGCATGAGTTTTCAAACTCTTGCTTGTTTGTATGTTTTCTCTCACAAGATGAACCAAAGAACATTCTGAAAGCCTTAGATGATTCAAGCTGGGTTGAAGCTATGCAAGAGGAGCTTCTTCAGTTCAAGATTCAAAAGGTATGGGTGCTAGTTGATTTACCAAAGGATGCAAAGGTAATTGGCACTAGATGGGTTTTCAAGAATAAAAGGGATGAAAGGGGAATAGTGATTAGGAATAAGGCTAGATTAGTAGCTCAAGGGTACACACAACAAGAAGGGATAGACTATGATGAGGTTTTTGCTCCAGTAGCAAGACTTGAGGCAATTAGGCTTTTCTTAGCTTATGCTATATTTTTAGGCTTCACAGTTTATCAAATGGATGTCAAGAGTGCATTTTTATATGGTACTATTGAAGAAGAGGTTTATGTCTCACAACCTCCAGGTTTCATTGATCCTGACTATCCAGACAAAGTATACAGAGTAGTTAAGGCTCTTTATGGCCTTCATCAGGCACCTAGAGCTTGGTATGAAACACTAGCCTCCTATTTAAAAGAAAATGGATTTCAAAGAGGAAAGATTGATCAACTACTTTTCATCAAACAACACAAGAAGGATCTTCTATTAGTGCAAGTGTATGTGGATGACATTATCTTTGGGTCTACAAGGAAGGAGATGTGTTTGGAGTTTGAGAAGCTTATGCATGATAAGTTTCAGATGAGTTCCATGGGGGAACTTACATTCTTTTTGGGTTTGCAAGTTAAATAGTCATATGAAGGCATATTTATTAGTTAAGATAAATATGTTGTTGAGATACTAAGGAAGTTCAGCCTTGCTGATTTAAAAATGGAAAGCACACCAATGGACTCTGAGAAGCCACTTCCAAAATACTTAGATGAAGAAAATGTAGATGTACACACATACAGATCTATGATAGGATCTTTGATGTATCTTACATCATCAAGACCTGATATCATGTTCTCTGTTTGTGCTTGTGCAAGATTTCAAGTAACTCCAAAGGTTTCTCATTTAACAGCAGTCAAGAGGATTTTTAGATATCTCAAGGGTCAACCTAGGTTGGGTCTATGGTATTCTAGAGAGTCACCTTTTGACTTGGTAGCATTTTCGGATAGTGATTATGCTGGTGCTAGCTTGGACAGAAAGTCAACAACTGAAGGATGTCAATTCCTTGGGTATAGACTTATCTCATGACAGTGTAAGAAGCAAACAACTGTGGCTACTTCAACAACTGAAGCTGAATATGTAGCTGCTGCAAGTTGCTGTGCTCAAGTCTTATGGCTTCAAAACCAACTTCTTGACTATGGGTACAATTTCATGAACACTGTTATTCATATTGATAATAGTAGTACTATTTGCATTATTAAAAATCCAGTGCAACATTCTAAAACAAAACACATTGAAATTAGACATCACTTTATAAGAGACTGCAATGAGAAAAGATTAATTCAAGTTCTTAAAATTGCTTCAGAATTTAACTTTGCAGATCTGCTAACCAAAGCTTTTGATGTTGGAAGGTTTCAGTACTTGGTAGCAAGTATTGGAATGCTTAATCCTCAATGATTTTAAACTTTGTGTTTTTGTAAATAAATTTTTGTTTGTGCTGCTGGATTTAAAAGATACTACTGCTATTACAAAAGTGTGTGATGCTAGTACAAATTTAAATTGTGTTATTCATACAGTTAGTCCTATGATTATTCTAATACAAGACAAGTACTTTGTACTTTGTTCTTTTGGTTTTAGACTAACAATTTCAGGTATGATCATGTGAACACAAAGGATGTTTCAAGTGAAATGGAAGCAGCAGAATGATAATATTAGTTGCTGTCATAATAGGTTCATGATAGAAAAAGTTTAGGAATTTCAAACCTCCTTAAAACTTCTTTCTTGAAGCTTGATTATGATGTTTCACATTGAATTGATGACTTAGTTGATCAGAAAGTAACTAATACAACTCACTTTCTATCATTTTATACTTTTAAGTATAATGAGCAAGTCTAAGGACATCTGATAGAAAGAACAGCTAGTAAAAGTGAATCTAACACTTGTGTTAGAGGCAACAATTACTATGAGCTGGAAACCCTGTCAAGAAAGCCTTTTGAATAGGTTTATCTTTACACAGGCAGTTATTTATAACTGAAAAACATTGGTTCTCACACAACCAGAGGTTGCTTTAAACCAAAATTTTGATTAAGTGTCTGTTATACACTTAATCCCTTCAAAATGGTTGAAAGCAGTATGGTTTTTCATAATAAAATCAAGTACATACTGCTAAGGCAAAAGTTTCTTAAAAGGATTTTCAAAGAGACTCACAAAAACCATCACATGATGGACCATGAGTCAAATGCCCCATGAATTACCTCTCATAGGAGTTAACACACCTAGAAGTGATGAGGGCAGCAACTTAAACTCTTAAGGAATTGATGGCTACATGTACAACATTGTCTGATAACATGTTCTGATGGATAGCTCAGATGATGGAGAGAAATATTTTGGTACATAGTGAGAGATCTTCCAAACAGGGGAGGATAAAATGTTATTTGCATCTCAGGGGAGGTAATATCTCAGGAGAGGAAATAAATCCCAAAGTAGGAAGATTAACCAATGAAAGGAAGGAAAAGACAAGAGCATACAAGATGATGACATGGAGGTTGAAAATGAAGAGAACAGAGCTTATTATATATATTTAGAAGGGATGAAGCATTCCAAATGAGAAAGTTCTATCTAGGTCAAACGAAGAAAAGTTTCAATTTTAGTACACCACGTTTGTTCATCACTTGCAAAGGCATGCTGATAGATGATTTCACTTGTTGAAACAAGCATCCAAGATACACAGCATCATTGCCTCTTATAATTCCTCCATCCAAGGAAATTGCACCATCTTTTAGGTCAATGCTTGGAGCCTGAAGATGTGTATTGATATTGTTAAATTCAAAGAACAGAAAGCAGATGAATTACTGAGAAAGATATTTAATCTTGAAGAACAGAAGTGCTTGAAAGATCTTCACAATCAATAATTTAATTCAGAAACATGTTGAAAAGGATTCACATGTTTAGGGGAGGATTGTTGGAAATTAAATATTCAAGAAGTTTAATATCGGGTTCTACTCAAAGAAATACTCTAAGTATGATTCTGCTGCTAGAGCATTTGGTTTCTGCTGCTAGTGTTTGATTCTGCTGCTAGCGTTAAACATTCTGCTGCTGAAGGATTCTGCTGCTAGCGTTAACATTGCTGCTGGTGATTAACTTTCTGCTGCTGAGCGGATAAGTATGAAAAGATATTATGTGTATTAAAGTCAACAATATACGGTAGATAATATCTTACCGCATGTGATCAGTCATAATGTTATATTCACATAACAAGTTGTAAACATAGATACAAATTGTATCTTAATGACTGACACTCTCAAAGCAAGCGTTCGATAAGACTTGACAATATTGTAAAGATCTTTCTTGTGTTATAAAAGAAAGATCTTAGACTAGTGATATATACGAATAGATAATAGTGTGTGAATTGTTAAGTGCAAAACAATAACTCTCAAGAACATAGAACAAATATCACAAGTCATAGAAAACATAAGATTCAAGGTCTTTGTAACCCTAGTGATAGTGAAGATCACTCGTATTATCTTGAATAATATTGAATCGTTTTGGTGATAACATTGCATGTTCTTTGTTCTATATATACAAGCATAACTGTTCCATTTTCATAACACAAATAACCTTCTAAGTGTGATTAAGTAAATTTCGCGTACTTGATCATATTAACTCAACTTATCACATACACAAAGCAACAAAGGTTTAACCACGTTATCATTGTATCGAATCCCCCTCAGAACTTGTTGTAGCTGTAATCAAAACTTGTACGCCTACCTCGCTTGGTGAGCTAACACTGACACTAAAAGATCCAACGGGGACAATGTCTGGTACAATTCATCACAAAGTCCTTACAGAAGAGGCGGGTTACAAAAACTCTATCAAAGTCGGAGCTGTGTTGGTACTTCGTAATGTTTCGGTGTTTACCCCAAAATCAACACCCCCTTGTCTTAACATTACATTGAGGAACATGGTTCAGGCTTTCGACAAGGATACCGTTTTTATTGGCTGAATCTTTACATATTTATTTCTTACGTTTAGGTTTAATATTGTCTATGTAATGTTTATTTACGTCAACTTCGTCTTTTTTTCTTTGTACTTGAATAAAAGTTTTATGGTATGTTAATCCCCTTTATAATTAGTAACCTCATTTTAAAGCATACATTTTTGTTAATATATGCTTTTGCACCATATCTTAGTTTCATGTTTGCTTTAGACCTACAACAAAATATAGACTGAATTAGGTTTCCATATAAACGAATTAGGGCTTGTATTTTTTTTTAATCACGCGTAACCCCTTATCACTTTTCTACGCGAGATCATATTTTTTTTTCGACCACTAAAATGACGACACGCAATCATGTGAAAGCCCCGGAAAATTTTTTACGCGAGATCAATGTCTAGTTTTGAATATTGACAAAAACTTGGGCATTGCTAGACATATACACTCGTATATGTCTAGCACAGTAATTTTCGCCACTCTTAACTAACTAAGTTATAAATTCTTTAAAGTTTGTAATAATAAACTTAACTAAAAAAAATCGTAAACTTGATTTAAATTTTTTATCAAATTTTAAAATTGGATAAACAACCTAAATAAGAAACGTAAACAATAAATGTAGAACAGCAAAGAGTATTGCAATATTCTTTTATTCTCACTTCTTTTTAATACTCGAAGAAGAATAATATTTGTGGTGTATGGTTACGAGAATATAAATTATTGAGGTGATTAAAAATATGATGTTAGCTCCATGACTCAATTAATGTGTTAGTTTTTTGCTAGTTGAAGTAAAAGGAAGCACTATTTCAAAACCAAATCAAATGTCAACGTAATATTAAGCATACTTTTAGTCCTGCTAATTAAATATCTTATGAGAATATCGGTTAGACTATGTATATCATAGTAAAAAAAGTTTATCAACTGGGTTACTATAGTTACTATAGTTTAAAACGTTACAAACATGTTACTCAAGTTTACGGGTTTATCAACTGGGTTACTAAAGTTTCAAAAATCTTACACGAGGGTTACTCTCAAGGTGGGCAACCGGTTGATAGCCGGTATCCCAACCTGAAACATATACACCTCAAAGAAGTTACTAAAGTTTGAGAAAAAGTTCGCCTAAGTTACTAAAGTTTCAAAAATGTCATCTACGTTATTCAAGTTCACTTTTTTTTTTTTTTTTTTTTTTTTTTTTTTTTTTTTTTTTTTTTTTTGTAAAAGCCGGTTTTGTAATAAATATGATACAGAATAAAACAGGGTAAAATCCATAGGTGTACTAATTAAAGTGATTCATTATACATAACCAACTAACGAAAATACCTTTATAAACAAAGAAAATTTGCACGTTTGGTCCCTTTTGTTGCAGAATCTTGCAGCATCTATCATTTTGGCCAACGGACGTTTTTAATTATTTTCAAAAGTTTTGGTTTGTATGTTTTCATCCGCTATTTATCCATTTTATACATTTATGTATGTTTTATACGCTTTTGTACTTTTTTAAACGTTTTTATAAGTTTTTGTATGTTTTCTACGTTTTTATATGTTTTTGTACATTTTATACGTTTTTATATGTTTTTGTACGTTTTTTTACGCTTTTCTACGTTTGTGTACGTTTTTTTACGCTTTTCTACGTTTTTATGCGTTTTTTATAATGTTTTTATACCTTTTGTGCGTTTTTCTACGTTTTTATGTGTTTTTTTTTACATTGTAGGTTTTTATACCTTTTGTGCGTTTTTCTACGTTTTTTTGTGTGTTTGTTTTTTTTCTTTTACATATTGCACGTTTTCATACGTTTTTATTTGTTTTATATATTTTTATCCGTTTGTACAAGGAACTAAAAGATAGTGCACCCATCTCTTATCACAACAAACCCATTATCCCCCATATTGATGGCATGAAAGTCCTCGTCTATAAGGGAATATAATCCCGAATTAGACATTAGTGAACGGGAATACAAACCCATTATCCGTTTTAACTATAGTAACTTAAGTGAAAATTGCCCTAAACTTTATTAATTTATGTGAACATTTTCTCAGACTTTAGTAACTTATTTGTCTATTAACCCATAATAAAGCAGTGCCACGTAGGAATTTAACCGGTAGTTAAGGGTTAAAACTAAGACAGTAACTTATGTAACCGGTGGGAAAAAGTTGAGTAACTTGTTTGTAACTTTTTAAACTATAGTAACTTAGGCGAACATTTTTTCAAACTTTAATAACATATTTGTCTATTAACCCCAAAATAATTGTTCACTCATTAAAAAATATACATCGAACATGACCAATTTTGTTATTGTGTGTTGCCAACTATGTTTTTTCTTATTGTTTGTAATCAACTTTCAAATTTCGATCATTGTGTGTATTTTGTGACCATTTTACCCTTACCTTTTTCAAATTTTGAATGGTAAAATGATCATTTTACATGGCAGAATAGTCACAAAATACACACAATGATCGAAATTTGAAAGTTCAGTACATACAGTAAGAAAAAATAATAATTGGCTACACACAATCACAAAAAATGTCAAGTTCAAGGCATTTTTTTTGTCATTTGCCCAAAAAAATTTACTTATCATTACAGCTTATTTTTTATTACTTTTCACATAATAACAATTTTATTTTTAGGTTGGGCATAACAGGAGGTCTTGACTCGATCGATCTCCCCCACCCAACTCGGTCGACCCTATTACACTTGTGGTCACGACTTGGTCACCTAGGCAAGAAAATGAGAAGTGGGTTGTGTATACGACCGACTTGTGTGTGTGAGTATTTAATAAAATGCATTTTTATAGGATATGTTCTTTTTTATGTGGGTGACCAAGTTGGTCATGAAGTGATTTAAAAAAGAGAGTTAAGATGACAGGAGATATGAAGATCGCTTGTGGGTTTTATTACACTCACTCTTAACTAACTAAGTTATAAATTCTTTAAAGTTTGTAATAATAAACTTAACTAAAAGATATCGTAAATTTGATTTAAATTTTTTATCAATTTTTAAAATTGGATAAACAACCTAAATAAGAAACGTAAACAATAAATGTAGAACAGCAAAGAGTATTGCAATATTCTTTTATTCTCACTTTTTTTTAATACTCGAAGAAGAATAATATTTGTGGTGTATGGTTACGAGAATATAAATTATTGAGGTGATTAAAAATATGTTGTTAGCTCCATAACTCAATTAATGTGTTAGGCTAGTCACAGTCGTGACATGGGTCACCAGGTGCCACGTCAGCTTTCTCTCTCCGATGAACAGACATGACTAAAGTACCACAGTCGATGACCGATCATTTTTTTTAATCAAACATTTAAAAAAAAAACTTAAAATTCATTAAAAATAAAAACATTATATATATTATTCAATTAAACATTAAAAACATTAAGTAAATTATTCAAATAACAATAAAAACATTACAAAAATTCTTTATCGTAAGACATAATTAAAAGAATGTGTTTGAAGGTATTGATAGAAATGTTGTTTAAAATTGTGTGTTTTGAAGTGTGTTTGAGGTTGGTATTTATAAGGTTGTAAAAATGTTTTTTTTTAATGTAACGGATATAAAACGTCTTAAAAGTCGGTCAACTTTTAGACCGACTTTGGATTTCGAATGTTGATGTCCGATGTTCGCCCGAAGTACCATACCGACCTCGACCGATTTGGAGATCGGTCACATGCTAAGACCGACCGATTATTTCTGTTCGACTGTGAGTAGGCTTAGTTTTTTGTTAGTTGAAGTAAAAGGAAGCACTATTTCGAAACCAAATCAAATGTCAACGTAATATTTGTTATGAATATAAATATTCACATGAAAGACTCGGTCACCCTGAGTATGGATTAGCATTAAGTAGCTCGTAGGTTTAATCATATTAGTTTAGATATCGTTTTACCATGGAGTCGGGTCGGGTCTTTACCTACTGTCAGCCCGGTCCATAGCCTACTAGAGGCGTTTTTATGTCTTGTATAAATAGCTCTTCCCACCCATGGGAAGGGTTGGAGCTTTTCATTATTCTTAATCTAATACACATACATTTCTCTCTCTAGAAAACTCCCACTTCTATCTCTCTCTCTAGAATTCGGCCTAATCACATGTTCAAGAGTGTGTTATGATTTCAAATATCTTACAATTGGTATCAAGAGCCATGGTTGGTTAGTGTGATTGTGTGTCTCGGATTTGTGGTTCACTTTTGGTGTTCTCTTATTGTTTTTTTTGTTCGACTAGAAAAGTGAGAAAACACCGAGATTTGATCCTTGTTAGTGCTTAGATTTGTTAGAAGTTTGTACTTTTGTGTTCATAATAGTTTGTTGCATAGTTCCTTGGCACTATACGGCTTATTTAGTGGTGTTAGTTGATATATTGATGACTTTTCTTGACTGCGGTTTGAGTCTCGAGCTTACATTCTTAGTTGCGGTTTGAGACAGTTTGGGAAACTACTAGCTGCGGTTTGGCAAGAAAACAAGTTGCGGTTTGGTTTTTTAGCTAAAACGGGAAAAAGACAAAACGCAGTTGAAAGCGACCTTTTTTCCTTTGCGGTTTGTCTAATAGTGCTGCGATTTGACTTCCTGCAGTTTAAAATATTGCGGTTTCGCCGGTTGCGGTTTGAGCAGCTGCGGTTTGTATTCTCTGCAGTTTGACCAAGTTCTGCGTTTTGAAGTCTTGCGTTTTGCCTTTTAATCATTGTGTTTTGCCATTGCGTTTTGATCACTGCGGTTTGACTAAAGATCTTGCGGTTTGACCAAAGATCTTGCGGTTTGACTAAATTTGACTTTTTACGTCAAAACTTCAAACGGCCATAATTTTTGAACCGTAACTCCGTTTTCAACGAAATACCTGTCAAAACGACCGGAACAGCCTGAATATTGTGAGATTTCACCACAAAATCGTGAAATGAATTTTTCGAGGCCCAAATCCCCTCCAGAATGAAGTTATTGAGGTTTTAAGTTTTCAGACCAAAATTTCACCATAACAACTTGCATCAACCAAACCAAATCACAACTAAACAACATATCACCTAGTCTATCAAACGATCATCACTTTTAGCACACAATCACTAATCATTGTACCGATCCAAAAGTTATCATAACACATTCAATTAATCATTGTCTCACGGTTTCTTCTAGATTTTGTAAAATCCCGCGAAAGATTCTATTTCTCGGTTTAAATCATAGACTTGTAAAATCCCATGCACGTTCATATCATGTCAAACACTTCGGATTCAGTCATAGCTGAGGTACTGAAATTGTACGACATGATCGATGAACATAAGATTCCCAACAAAGTACAACTGACAAATGATTTTGAGTCAGATATTGCTAATATGGAATCTTTGTGCTCGAATTCTCAAGAGAAAGAGTTTCATCAGCCACTAAAATTGCCTGATAATACAAAGGAAAGTTGCATAGAATGTTTTCGACTACTTCACTCACATCTCAAGGTTCTCTTTGAACGACCTGGATACTTGGGAGGATACAAACGTGCATTCGCATCACTCTTTGGTCAAGATGTTCAGACTTTCACAGTCAAAATGATACTGTATTTAGATCGACTTGAACAACAACTTGACAAAGGAGAACTTTCAGAAGGCAGATCCATGGCTGCCTTTTGTGGAAAACTAGAAGGGGGGTTGAATAGTTTTACGTCTTTTTAATTTATGAAAACTTTTGTTTACTTTTTAAAAAACTTCGATTCTATCTTATGTGAATTCAACTCTTGATCAATATGAACAAATATAAACAAATATAGATAAGCAATGCAAGTAAAGTAAATATAATGAAATAAAAGATAGAGATGGAAAGATCAAACCACAACACGAAGATTTATAGTGGTTCGGCTACAAGGACACCTTCCTTGCCCTACTCCACTCCCCGAGTCACCTACTCGAGAGTTTTCTTCACTATGTCAACAAACTCCCTTATGGCGGAGAAACCTTACACAACTTTAGCTTACACCGGTTTAACGACACAAAGCTAGATGTCGAGTTCTAATCGTAGCTAGAACCAATCTCACTACTTATACACAACTTCTACACAACTTGATCACGACTGCTTCACAACTTCTTCACGACGGCTTCAAGACTTCTTCACGACTTCTTCTCCACGACTACTTCACAACTACTTCTACACTACTTCTTTACAACACAACTAGTTACTTACACTTAGATCTACTTATCACAACTCTACAACACTTTACACAACTACAATGATGATATGATTTAAGCTATAATACTTCTTCTCTAGTTGAAGGAGTATTCTTCTTTTTCACTTTGATGGTGGAAGCTTGGATCACTTAGAAACCAATGCTTAAGAGAATATGATCAAAGGATTTTTAGAAAGGATATACAAGATTTAAAACAGAATGTTTTGGGGTGCAAAAGGTGAGTAAAAATCCAGGGGAAGACTGGTATTTATAGGCAGAAAAACTAAACAGTTGGGAGCTACTGGAGCGTGGCCAGCCCCCTTAAATAGGGGGCGGTCCCCTTAATTTTAAGGGGGCCGCCTAGTATAATTAAGGGGGCCGCCCCTCCCTAGCCGTTGCCCAGATTTGTCTTTTTGTGGGGAAGGTTTTTCTGGAACATTTTTACTGATTTTGGTTGAAAATTTGAATTCATAAATTTATAATGAATTAAACCTTTTTATTTATTACCAAAAATGTTTTTCTAAAAGATATAAAATGTTTTTGACATTTTATAAAAAATCTAGTGTTTAAGAAAATGTTACTTTGATCATATAATGCATTAAGCATTAGTTCATTCATACCTTAAGTGATTTGAGTTGTAGAAATAGATATTAACAACTAAATACTTGTTTACGTCATAATTTTCCGATTAATGATTTTACATTTTGTTATTATCAAAACGTAGAGATATCGAAAAATATTAATAACGTGTTTAGGCATTATTTATATCAACAATCTCCCCCTTTTTGATAATTACAAAATCTAAACTCATTAAATCTAAAAATTAGTTTTTAGACAAGTATTTAGTGAGTTTACATCTATTTCTCCCCCTTTTTGTAGAATCTAAAAGGTTTAACCGACAAGTTTTAAGTGTAAAAGTGTCGTATGAGAACTCCCCCTTGATGTGTACTCCCCCTCGTTTGGGGGCACCAAGGAAACGAGCTATGGAACGCTTGCAAGAAAAATGTTAGAAGCACAAGTATATGTAACAACAATAAGCAAGCATGTAGAATAAGAACATTCATTTAATAAAATTGTTGTGTATAAATACACAACCAAGTAGATTACAACATAAGGCATGCAAATATTCAAACAAAAACAACTAATGATACTACATAATCGTCCTAGGAGTACATGATCTTCCATGGAGCTTGCATACAAAAAGGTTTTGAAAATTATTTTTAAGTATTGCATATGCTTAATTGGGTGAAAATGGAGGTGGTGGTGGTGTAGTGGGTGAAGGTGGTGGAGGTGGTGGTGGTGGTGGGTTGGTAATCATGTGTTCAAGTGATGAAAACATGTAGTGTATCTCATCTCTAAGACCAAAGATTATGGTCCGGTTATGGATGCAACAAAGACAATTGTCACCATGGGCTTCAAGCAATGCCCAAGGTATAGGAAAGAATGGTTGTGGGGTTGGTGATGGTGAGAAATGAGCATCAAGAGGTGTGATGGGTGATTAGGAAATGGCAAGTTGGGTGTATGAAGGTTCTTGAGTGGATGGTGGTGATGATGCTCTTGGTGATGATGTTAGGTGAGTGTTGATGTAGTCATTGATGGATGAAGTGGATGGTATGGAGGAAGAGGATGCTCCATGGGTAGAAGGTATTTTTGATGGAGCATTTGGTGCACTTGGGGATGAACATTGAGGTGGTGGTGATGGATTTTTGATGTCATCTTGGGTTAGGTCTATGAAAGGTTGTTTTGGTGGTATGATGACAAGTCTTTGCTTCCTTGGAGTCTTAGAGATGGAGGATTTTGGTGATAACATGGTGGTTTTGGATGGTGAAGGATGATGGAATGAGAGGTGATTATATGGAGGGAATTTATAATATGAAAATGTGGTTGGTTTAGGTTAATTTTTGAGGTTTTGTAGGAAGATTCCAATACCAGTTCGTCCATAAGGAGAAATGGTAGCTGGGGCTAGGTAAAAGTGGTCACAAGATGCAAAAGAAAACAGTAAATTTTACTGTCCAGATGGCCGGTCCCCTTAATTGTTGGGCAGCCCCCTTAAAATTAAGGGGACCGCCTAGGAAATTAAGGGGGCCGCCTATCTGGTGTTTTCCCAGGCGACCAAATTTGAAAAATTTCCAGAAAAAGGTCATTTTTAGGGTGTATTTGCAGCAAGTTCCATTTGAATCATGTACATCAAGAATGATTAAATATTATCAATAGCATATTAAACAAATAATATACATATTTAAGACTAAAAAAAAATATTAGAAGCATAGGCATATTATATCAACTAAATATGTAGCTTAGTACTAACATGACATAAGTTTAACATCTAACATAATAAAAGGCATGGCAAGCAAATGTTAAGATAATATTACTACATATAAATGTCTAAACATAACATCAACAATATCAACTAAACACTCATCAAACATGTCTACTTCTTCTTCTTTCCAAACATCTTTCCAAGTGTCTTTCCAATAGACTTGAAACCGCCTCGTACTTCTTGGTGCATCTGCTGTGTGGTGTTGAGTAGTACGGTTTGTCTTCTGAAGAGTAGTTCGTCTGTTCTTTCGGAATAAGAAGGAACTTGATACTCGGTGTAATCAAGATCCGGGAGGTTTTCAACGAAGGTCCTAGGTGATGGGGTACTAGCACGTGATGTGCCCTCCTCCGCATCATCATCATCATCGTCTCCTTGATGAGACGTAGAACCACGAGGTGGGAGTGATACAGATTTACGAGATTTTCCCTTGTCGCTTCGGGAGCAACGAGCACGGACGAGAACAAGTGGATTAAGGACCGGTTGAACAGACTCATAAATTGGACTCTGAAGATGTGGATAGTGTACCATGACATGATTGTAGAGACGAGTGAGAAACATGCCATACGGAAGATTTGCATTATGAGTGTTTTTGGCGGACATGATGCGGAAGACAAAGAGATATGCCAAATTGTACGGCTGTTCAGCGACAATACAATACAACATGTGAGCTATGCTCGCCGTGACATGATCACGGTAACCACCGGTACCGAACACATTCTCACGAACGAGTTCTTCCCAACGCTTCATGTCGGGGCGTAACTCCTTGAGGAGGATTTGGTTAGCATGGATGTCAACATCTTTTGACTTGATCTTCCGGCTAGTCGTACCACGAGCTAACCCAAGATATTGACGAATTTCTTCGGAAGATGGAATCTCATAGTAATAAGGACCCTGTTGAGGTCGATGTTGCTCAAGAGATGAAAGATCCCACTCATTTGAGAAAACGGCTTGACCACTGTAAGGAATTTTGAGAATTTGACCGAATTGAGCTAGAGTAAGAGTAATGAATTCGTTTTGAATCATAAATGATATGAGGATATAGCCATTGGGATCGGTTTGCACCGTCACTTGGCTATAGAAGTCAAGAACAAAGAGGGGAATGATAGGCTCATTGATTTTGTAGAGACAATCGAGACTGACGTTGGAGAACATCCGTTCGATATAGTCGGATTCATAGAACGATGGATAGACAATTCTCCCCTCATGAATGTTTCTATCTTCAATGGGACGATAGAAGCAAGCAATAGTGGGAGAAATGCCCAGAGTGGCAGAGACTTTTGGAATGTAGTCTTTTGTTTTTGAGACATCACCGACTGTAGTTTTGGGCATTTTCACAAAATGTGTTGCTAATCAAGATACAAGTGTTTTCCCCTTGCGAAATTAGTCGGAAATGGTGATTTGGTGAGTGGTTTTGGAGTTGAGGTTCGTTCACAGCAGATGGAGTGAAGGGTATGTTTGAAAAGTGGGGTGTTTGGCAAAAAATTTTGGAAGAAAAACGTTTTTGGTGGCAACAGTAGGCCGGTCCCCTTAATTATTAAGGGGGCCGCCCCCGTTTACTAGCCGGTCCCCTTAAACATTAAGGGGGCCGCCTGCCAAAAGGAATTTTTGTCGAATTTTGTTTCTGATTTCAAAATATTTTTTATGTATATAGATAGATTTATTATATATCAAAAATACGTTGCGTTTTATTGGCACGAGGAAGGAATACTTGACATTTTGTTAACATTTCGTTAAGAAAATATTTCTTGAGAATTTTGGATAAAATAATCAAGACGTCAAGTCGACAAAGGGTTTGAGAAATGAGAGTGAATGTGCATATTTATACATATATATATAGATTTGTTTTGTGTGAAAGTGGAGTGTTGAATGGTGTAGGGAAATGATGAGGTAATAATGGAGATAGGTGCTGACGGCGACGAGAGTTTGTTTCATCCATAGATTTCTTGACGCGACGGTCGAAGTGCTACTTCTACGTTAATCCACTTAACTCACTTCTCTTCATCACCATGAGTTATGTGATAGTGGACACGGAAGATTTTCGTGTTGAACGTTAAAGTTCAAAAGAGGCAAAGGGGGAAGAAAAGGTTCGAGGACGAACAATTTCTTTTAGTTCTAGATAGTCAACAAATGACGTATCTAGGTTATGTGCGGATGTATTAATATATGTATATAGTATATATAGTAATATGGATATATATATATATATATATATATATATATATATATATATATATATATATATATATATAATATATATATATATATATTATATATATGTATAAGGAATTATCTACTAACAAACATACAAGTACTAAATAGACTAGGCATAAAGAAAAACTTACGGGGGCATGCAATTGGCTAGTTCATTAAACTACGCATATAATGATGAGCATGAAAGAGGGGCGTACCTTTTAGTCTTCAACATGTGGTCTTCAAGCGCTTCAAAGCGTTTATGTTTGACTTGTAGAAGTCAATCAAAGAAGAGATGCCAATAATCCAATGAGATAGCAATTTAGCCACTTGGTCCCCATTGTCTTATTGATCCAAAGTTTTTTGAACCAAAAATGGGTGGTAGTTGACTAGGATGCATGTATGGTGGAAGTATTCCCCAAGGATTAAAGCTTGATGGATTCGGGTAATTCCACATTGGGTAACTATTATTATGACGGTTTGGTTTATTTTGGTTTCTTTTAGGTTGAGGAGTTTTAGGCCGAGGGTGAGGACTAGGTGGTCTTCTAGGAGGAGGTGGTGTTTTTGACCTTAACTTTGGTTTAGAGCATTCTACTTCATTTTTTAAAGATGGTTTATAAAAGGTTTTTACTTCCTCATCACTAGCTATGGGTATTTTTCTATCTTTCATAAGTATATACTTAGGTTTTGACTCTAACGGTTTTTGCTCACTAGTTTCACATTCAAATTTTACATTTCTAGTTTTACTATTTGAATCCTCAGTTGAATTAAATCCTAATCCGGTTTTATCACTTGATACTCTTTGAATACTTATTATTTCCCTAAGTGAATTACTACTATTTTCGAATTTGTTAAGTTTACAAATTTCCTTCCTAAGTATTTCGTTTTCATTTTTAGTTTCTTGACATGTTTTACATTCAAAAATTTCTTTCCCTTTTCTAAGTTATGTAGTTTAATTTTTAATTCTAGTATTTCCTTTTCTAATTGGTTATTTATATGTTTTAGTGATTTATTTTTAGTCATTACTTTTTGACCTAATATACATAACCTATTATATTCGTTATCTAGGTCTTTTTCATCTAATGATAAATTTTCATCACTAAAGTATTCGGTTTCGGAATGTACCTCACTTGATGTCTTAGCCATAAGACATTTCTCCTCCTTTGTAGTTTCTTTCTCGTCTTCGTCACTATCACTCCATGCTCCTCCAACGAACGCCTTTTGGTTTTGCTCCTTTGACATCATAGGACATCTTCCGATAAGATGATTTGGATCACCGCATTTGAAGCACTTCCTCTCGCTCTTGCTACCTTTGTCGTCTTTGTTTCTTTGGAGTGTTTTCCTTTCGTCATGTGGTTGTCTAACGAATCTTCCTCGTCTTTTGAAAAACTTCTTGAAGTCTCTTACGGCCATGGCATATTCTTCATCATCACTTTCGGAGGTTGAGCTATCCTCGTCACTTGATGCTTTCCTAGCTTTCAACGCGATTGACTTGCTTTGCTCTTTCTTTCCTTTGACCATCTCGGAGTCTTTCTTGATTATTGCTTCGTAGACTTTCAAGTTGCCAATCAACTCGTCAAGTTGAAGAGTTGACAAGTTCTTCGATTCTTCAATCGCCGTAACTTTAGCTCTCCATTTTGGATGAAGAGCCCTAAGAAATTTCCTGACAAAATTCTTACTAGAAAAGCTCTCATCAAGTGCCTTTAAACTTGTGATGATTGTGTTAAACCTAGCAAACGCATTATCAATTTATTCCTCTTCCGGAATCGTGAATTGTTCATATTGTTGAACAAGAAGATCTATTTTATTATCTTTGACTTGACTATTACCTTGGTGAGTTATTAGTAAAGAGTTCCAAATTTCTTTTGCAGTTTCGCACATAAAGATTCTTTCGTATTCTTTACGTGGTAACGCATTATAAATAACCATTTTAGCCTCATTATTTTTAGAAAGTTATCTTTTTAAATCATCACTTTGTTTTTCAAAAGGTACAACTTCATCCTTTTTAGTTTCAAGATTATGTTGAATAGGTAAAAAATCACCATTAGTAATAACATGCCAAAGATCTAGATCTTTTGACTTCACATAAGTTTCGAATCGATTTTTCCAATATAAAAATCCATCACTTTCAAATAGTGGTGGTCTTTGCATAGATTGCCCTTCTAAATATTTTTCAGATTCCATAGATCGTTTCAAGTTTTAAAATACAGTTTATTTAAAAATCTTGTTTGACGTGGCTCTTGATACCAATTGTGGAAAACTAGAAGGGGGGTTGAATAGTTTTACGTCTTTTTAATTTATGAAAACTTTTGTTTACTTTTTAAAAAACTTCGATTCTATCTTATGTGAATTCAACTCTTGATCAATATGAACAAATATAAACAAATATAGATAAGCAATGCAAGTAGAGTAAATATAATGAAATGAAAGATGGAGATGGAAAGATCAAACCACAACACGAAGATTTATAGTGGTTCGACTACAAGGACACCTTCCTTGCCCTACTCCACTCCCCGAGTCACCTACTCGAGAGTTTTCTTCACTATGTCAACAAACTCCCTTATGGCGGAGAAACCTTACACAACTTTAGCTTACACCGGTTTAACGACACAAAGCTAGATGTCGAGTTCTAATCGTAGCTAGAACCAATCTCACTACTTATACACAACTTCTACACAACTTGATCACGACTGCTTCACAACTTCTTCACGACGGCTTCAAGACTTCTTCACGACTTCTTCACGACTTCTTTACGACTTCTTCTCCACGACTACTTCACAAATACTTCTACACTACTTCTTTACAACACAACTAGTTACTTACACTTAGATCTACTTATCACAACTCTACAACACTTTACACAACTACAATGATGATATGATTTAAGCTATAATACTTCTTCTCTAGTTGAAGGAGTATTCTTCTTTTTCACTTTGATGGTGGAAGCTTGGATCACTTAGAAACCAATGCTTAAGAGAATATGATCAAAGGATTTTTAGAAAGGATATACAAGATTTAAAACAGAATGTTTTGGGGTGCAAAAGGTGAGTAAAAATCCAGAGGAAGACTGGTATTTATAGGCAGAAAAACTGAATAGCTGGGAGCTACTGGAGCGTGGTCGGCCCCCTTAAATAGGGGGGCGGTCCCCTTAATTTTAAGGGGGCCGCCTAGTATAATTATGGGGGCCGCCCCTCCCTAGCCGTTGCCCAGATTTGTCTTTTTGTGGGGAAGGTTTTTCTGAAACATTTTTACTGATTTTGGTTGAAAATTTGAATTCATAAATTTATAATGAATTAAACCTTTTTATTTATTACCAAAAATGTTTTTCTAAAAGATATAAAATGTTTTTGACATTTTATAAAAAATCTAGTGTTTAAGAAAATGTTCCTTTGATCATATAATGCATTAAGCATTAGTTCATTCATACCTTAAGTGATTTGAGTTGTAGAAATAGATATTAACAACTAAATACTTGTTTACGTCATAATTTTCCGATTAATGATTTTACATTTTGTTATTACCAAAACGTAGAGATATCGAAAAATATTAATAACGTGTTTAGGCATTATTTATATCAACACCTTTTGTGTGATCAACAACCAACTCCAAGTGTTCATTGATTCGCAATTCACTGAGGATTATGATTATGACAGTCAAATGATGAAAAAGTGTTTTGCTAATTACACTGAAATCGAGGTTGACATGTTCAGAGTTACACTACTCCAACTCATGAGTAATGTTAAGGAGTTCATTAATGAAAGGGCGCAGCATCAACAATGCAGTGACACTATGTTTGATTAGCAGGATACAAACGACAGTTCTGGGACTTATACCACACTTGACATGGATACAGATCACAGACCAGAAAATGACCAAGTTCCATCTGCTGAGGTACATGTCACTGATCAACACAATGTGCTCCCTAATGAATGACTGCATATTGATCAAGTTATGCCCACTTATGACATATATTTGTTGGAAAAGACTGATAGCAATATCATTTCTATTTCAACAAATATGAATCATAAAGGGGGAGAAAGTGATCAGGATGATGCTGAACATGATGATGAGTCAAGTTCTTTGTTTACGGCTGAGACTTTTAAATCAAATGATGTGGCTGATAAATAAGTTTTTAATGAACTTTCAAACAGATTTTACAACTTGAGAAACATTGTATTTAACTTGAAATTGCAATGCAACAAAAGGAAGAAAGTTTTCAAACTAACCTACCATGTAAAAATCCGGAACTCCCTGATTTCCGTGAATTCTTTATGATAAATGATTTGAAAGCTCAGCTAGAAGCCAAAAACTTAACGATCAACAACCTGAAAAAACGTATTACTGAGATGTGTGATATGTGCAATGAAGTTAAGGCTAAACATGACAGTGATGTTATTGCAACAAAAAATACTAAATTGGAACATAAAGTGGCTAAATTACTTAATGAAAATGAGACTCTAAAAAAGTATTGTAAAAACCTGAGTGATTCCATCAAAGAAACGAGAACTAGGGCTTCAAAACACACAACGTCTTTGATTGCTAAAAATGATGAATTCAAAGCTCAACTTCAAGAGAAAGGTTTCACAACTACTGCCTTAAAGAACGAGTTAAGGAAATTAACTGGAAATGGTGTGAACACTAAGTTTGCAAAACCATCAACCTTGGGAACACCAGTTTCACAACCTCTTAGAAACCAAACAGTTGTTAGACAACCAACTGCGTTTAGATCTGAACGACCAAAATCTTCTAAACCGAGGTGTGCAACCCAAGTTGATGCGAAACAAGTTTTGTCAAAACCAGTCACTTCACAATCTAGACCAAATGATCAGATAGTTAATGTACGTTCTAAGGGTCAATGTTATAAGTCTAAAGCAAAGGAAGTAAATGCTCATGCTAAGGTTCTATCCCTTAAGACTAGAAACCACAACAACCCCGTAGAACCAAAGAGTCATACTCAGAAATCTGGTAGGCAGATTGCTGTAGGGCTAAGAACTTCTCTCAACAATCATTCTACTGTGTATGAGAAATCTAACACTCCTAGATCTTGCCTTAGGTGGTTACTGACGGGTAGAATCTGTAAGATGGTTGGTCTTAGATGGATACCTATTAGTACAAATTGCATAACCAAGGTTGATTGTGAAAATCCAAAAGGTCTGGATACTGAGATCACTAACCCATATAAACGCAAGCAAACTCGTCATGTTAGTGTAGGGAATCCTTACTTAAGTGCAAGTACATCGACCATTTCCTTCAAGGAAAAACTCAGAGTTTGGTGGCCAAAAGGACTGAAATCTCCTAATTTAGGGGTTTAGGAAACTCAACATTGATGTACATGCATAATGACTCCTGAACAAATCAACTCAGGACTCGTACAACAACGATCTATCTTGGGAAGAATATCGGTGATTATAATATGACGTTTGAACACAACAGTTCAAGCCTCGTTCTTCATCGACAAATGACGTTTGAACACATCAGTTCAAGCCTTGTTCTTCAACGACAATGACGTTTGAACACTGCAGTTCAAGCCTCGGGCCTCAATGTCAATATAATGGCGTCTGCAGACAACACTTCAGGCCCCGTTCCTCTAAGAAAAGAAAGGTGTACGCCTCAGTGCACGTTATCTTCGGAAGAAGAGAAATCTTCTTGTTTATGATCACTCTCATCAACATGCTTCATGCTTTTCCCATGCTCATTCTGACATCAAGTAAATCAACGTTCTGTAGTCATCGTTATTTACTTATTCAATCAAAAATGGCAACCTCATATGCAATTTTTGAGGGGGAGAAGGGTGAATATACTACATGTTGATTGTTTTCTTTAAATGTTCATACGGCTCCTGCACAAATTAGTTCAGGACCCGCACTAAATTTGATGACTCCTGATGTTTATCAACATCTTCTCACAGGCTGATATTGTAACACCCCCAAATTACCGCAGCGGAAACAGTAGTGCCCAGGGGGTATTACTTCATAATACAGATCAAGGTATAGAAAACGACCTCTAAATGAGACGTTTTGAAAAGTTATCATTCGAATTATTAAAATCAGAGTTATGACAATAAGTTCCAAAGTAAAGATTACATAAAAGTTTTCAAAGTGTATCGAATGATAAAGATAGATATGAGTCTTCAAGTATGCAAATGACTCTAGCAATCCACGCATCCATAATAGTCTTAACAACCTGAGATAAGCATGCTAAAAGTGTCAACCAACGGTTGGTGAGTTCATAGAGTTTAGTTTAAAAGTAAAGCATTTCAATAAAGATATTTGAAGGTAAAGTGTTTAAATATAGATTTTTCCAGCAAAGGCATTGTAAATCCACTCAGTTCCAAGCCCCGCCCATACAAGACTTGCAACCTGTGTGTTTACAACCCACTGCTAACATAGTATGTCTATCAAGTATATTTGAATAAAGACTTCACAGCAAAGGCCTTGTAAATCCACTCAGTTCCAAGTCCCGCCCATACAAGACTTGCAACCTGTGTGTTTACAATCCACTGCTATCACAGTAAGAATAGAATAGATGTCTTGCATACCAATGCACAATATAATAGATTACTTGCATACCAATGCAAAATATAATAGATTACTTGCATACCAATGCAAACTATATTAGATGACTTGCATACCAATGCATCATAAGATTACTGGGTGTCTTTTCCCAAAGGATTACTGGGTGTCTTTTCCCAAAGGATTACTGAGAGCCTACTTCCCAAAGACAAGTATAAAGTATATTGTATAAAAGTATAAATATTTGAGTAATTGCATAAATCATGTATTTGATAAATGAGCAAAATAATTTAAGCATGTATCTCCCCCAAAAGTAGTTTCAAAAGTATAAAAATAGGGGCTATGAAATCTCACCTTAGTAGTAGTAGTAATCCAGGATGCAATAGAATTAAATGGTGTGTTGTAACTCCAACGCGTGACCTAGATAGTATGGCATGATTTAGTTTGCGCATATGTATATATATTTTTAAAACAATCGTGTTATTGTTGTACGTTTTATCTATTTATATTGTCGCGTAAACGTTAGTGACGTATAACAATTTTTAGTATATCGGTTAGTCGTTTTTGTTACAATCTTAATAGCTAATATCCGATATGTTGTCAATTCGGGTTTATTTAAACGTCAACATATAAAAATGAACAATTTCCTTTTTAAAATACCGTATAACCAAACGCACCATCCTAGTTTTTATGTTAACATTATATGGGCCGCAGCCCACTAGTGGCCTGGTACAAAAGTTAAATGGGTTTTACCCTTTTTTTTATAAACTGGGCTTCGGCCCGTCATTACCATCAAGTCCAATATCCTATTGAAAATATACTAGTGTGCATTATTTGGGTTTTTCGTGGGTTGCCTGGTATTACTTGTTTGAAACAGAATCATCATTTGCTGGTCTCTAAAATGAGGCTGTCTCGAACGAGACTTCGACAAAAAGGGTCGTATGTTACTATGGTCGAGCTATGGTCTCGCTAGTGGTCGTTCTATTCTCGAAATGGCATTACAATGACCGTACCATTCGACTACTCTTGGACTATTACCTTCCCATTTCTTTTAAAACCTTAATAACTAAGCTAACCCGAAACCAAAACAACCCAATGACTTTTAAAGTCAATTATCCCTATTCGACCCATTCTGTTGCCACTTCGGAGTATATCATTTGACTAATCCTACTGCTATCATATCAAGGCCTCAATAACTCTTAACATCTCCGCAACTAAACCCATGACTTTCAAAGCCAAACCCCGTTTCAAATCCGAAACCACTTTCGACTATTTCAAACTTTTCTTAACGAAATTTAATCACAGCTTATTAATACTTTCGATGTATATTTTAATTTATACTCAAACCATACTAAATCTAATTCAACCTAATCCCAGTGTATACAATCGGATAAAAAAAAATATAAGAACTTTAAAACAACATCACTTAAAGATTGATGATAACCTGAAATTGGTGAGAGGTGTCGAACACTAAACAGCCTTCTAAACCCGGATCAAAAGCTCCAAAACCCGAAATCCTAGCTTCCAATATCGACCCACCACGGCTTCCTTATCCGAATCACAGCTTGATCCAAACCCTTGAGAACTTCTCAATTTCTTTGGTGTGTTGTTTATTTGTGTGATTCGAATAACCCATGGAGGTACGAATTTATAGAAGATCATGGAGTTAAGCTCCATAACTCTTTCGGATTGTTGGAGAAATCAACTACCTTAATTGGTGTGATGTCCCTATAACTATGCCTCTAATCCCTAAGTATTCTTGTGACTAATAATGGGACAAAGATTCATGGTCAACCATAATTAATATGGGATGGTGATGGGTCGGATTTGGGTTTTTGGGGGAGTGGTTATGGCGACAAGATGAGGAGAGTGGTGTTTCTCAGGTTTGCCAAAAATATGATAGGAAGGGATAGTGGAGGTGGAAAGATGATGGTGGCTATGGTGGATTTTGGGCTTCGATAGGGTCAAGGAAGAAGAGGTAGCAGAGGGTAGTTGGTGTTTTTGGGGAATAGATAAAGTCAATGGGAGTAGTAGCATAAAAAAAATATGGGGGTAGCGACAAACGTTTTAAAATATATATATATATATATATCTGTATACGTGTAGTAATATTATTAAGAATTTAGTGGAGTGTGTTTTGCACCAGTAAATACTCGGGTCTCGTTAGACCGTGTCGGTTTTGGCTCTGTTTGAATATCTCTAACTCGAGAGTTTAGAGTCGTCATAAATTATTTGTTGTTATTGCCGAGTTCGTATTTATTTTTATGCTTCGTTCTGTACATTCTTTCTTTGGTTTATTTAATCTCATGCCATACTGTCATGGTGTCGGAACGCGCGCGGCTTGATCTATCGAATAACAATGTTTATTTAGGAATGTAATAAACAAAAAGTTCAAATTGGCTCGTAAAAATGGTTAAGTGAACAGTAACGACGTGTTAATAATAGATTAGTGTTCACTAATGACTAGGAAATTCTACGGGTTGCTACAGTATCCACCCCTAATTTTGAATCTCGTCCCGAGATTCACTCGGCGTTATCTCTTAAAAGGTGCTTGCGAAAAATCGATGTGTAAAGTTTAAAGAAATCAGGCAAAACTTAAGTATCTAAGGTAGAATACTACTTGACTAGGGAAAACGTACCCCTTTACTTGTTTGCTGCTTCCAAGTCACCCAAGTAGAATGCCCGACCACGAGCTGGACCAAGTTGGGCTAAAGGGTTTGGGTTATTTCCTTCAACAGCTAGAGCTAGGTTTCCTTGTCCTTGTCCAGGTGTTCCATTTAACCTTGGACACGCATGCCTGAGATGATTCGGGCTGTTACCTTCATAACACGTCTTTTGATTATTCCTTGTGAGGCCTGCATTTCGTGGTGCTTTACAATGACTCGTATAATGACCCAACTGGTTACAGTTCTTACACTCTCGGCAGGGTACAGACTCCGGGTGATGATAAGCACATTTAGTGCACTTAGGATGTGGTCCTGAATATCCTTTCTGACCAGACCCAGTGGCCACGTAACTTCTTGCTCTCTTGTTATCCATCATGGGGGCCACTTGCTTGTCTGACTCAGTTGTTCCCTTCCTCTTGTCACCGTTCCTTAATACTCCATTCCTAACCATCTCATCTGTTAGAGTCCCTGCCTTCAATATTGCACTCTGAATCGTAGATGGTTCAGTTGCTTTCACAGTGCCACGAATTTCGGGGACTAGACCGTAGATGTACCTCTCAATCCTCTTCGATTCAGGGGTAACCATATGAGGAACTAATTTTGCTAGTTCGTGAAACCAATCGGTGTAGGCTGCATGGCCAGCTCCCATCATAGAGTGATGATAGAGTTCATTTTCCAGTTTCTGCATTTCATTATCCGGACAATATTCCTCTTTTAGCAGTGCCTTGAAGTCGTCCCATGTCATTCCCACAGCTGCTTCTCTGCCTCTAGCTTGAATCTGCGTGTTCCACCATGTTAACGCCTTTCCTGACAGCGAGCATGCCGAATACTTCACCTTCTGATGCGTTTCACAGCCACTGATGTCGATCACTGACTCCATCTTTTCAATCCAGCGGGTATACTCCAACGCACCTCCATTGCCATTAAACTCCATTGGCTTGCATGCCATAAATTCCTTATATGTGCATCCAGTTGTACGGGTGGTAGTCTCATTCACACCTACACCATTTGTGTCGTCATTTATGCTTCCATGGTTTCCCGAGTTGTTGATGTGATTGCCGACTTGCGTGATAATAGTAGGTAGCAAGGTTTGAAGCTGTTGAGCGATGATGGCAGAAAAATCAGGATTTCCACCGTCATTGTTGTCATTGTTACCAATGCCGCGGTCGCCTCCTCGACCTCCATGTCCACTAGTCCTTCCACCTCTTTGTGTGGCATTTCCTTGGTTAGCATTGCGAGCTGATCTCCTTGTTGCCATTGCCTCTCTGCAATGAAGGATATTTGGAAAAACTGTTGACTATCTAATCTATACTTAGCGTTCTCACAAAAACCCCGCTACTAGCTGTTATCCTAAATGGGTTAATGCCGATTAACGTACACATGATTACATATGTCCACGTGTGTTGTGATGCACTTATAATTATGTTGGCTACCATAATTATACTTGCCTCCTTTCACACGTGTACATATCACCATGCACACATATTTCGACAAGAGTAGGGTGATTATCTCCCAGAAAAATCCTCGAGTGAACTCATCAACTTTCTGCGGCTTAGTGATAACCTTTTATTTAACTTAATCCCATGTCTCATCGAATAAGAACTGTCACAAGATTAAGTTAAATAGCTAGTTATCACTGAGCTCTATGCTTTTGATGTCTCGATTTAGATTCTGAGATTTTTCCCTAAAAAGTATCCTCAAGAGAAATCCCCTTTTTTAGCAAAATCATCAAATTTCTCTGCGGCTAAGTGATAACCTTTTATTCAACTTAATCTCATGTCTCATCAAACAAGAACTGTCACAAGATTAAGTTAAATAGCTAGTTATCACTGAGCTCCGCACCTCTGATGACTCGACTAAATGTTGAGATTCCTTTATCGGTGCGAATACTATAACACTTAACAGTTAACATTTAACGGCGCGCACATAAATGGGAAGAGTTCTACGTAAGCAAAACGGTCGGGATAAGGATCTCAAGGAATATAGCAGTTATAGTCTAGGCTCCTAAATGCAACCTAGTTCTCTATAACCTTGGTCTCTGATACCAATCTGTAACACCCCCAAATTACCGCAGCGGAAACAGTAGTGCCCAGGGGGTATTACTTCATAATACAGATCAAGGTATAGAAAACGACCTCTAAATGAGACGTTTTGAAAAGTTATCATTCGAATTATTAAAATCAGAGTTATGACAATAAGTTCCAAAGTAAAGATTACATAAAAGTTTTCAAAGTGTATCGAATGATAAAGATAGATATGAGTCTTCAAGTATGCAAATGACTCTAGCAATCCACGCATCCATAATAGTCTTAACAACCTGAGATAAGCATGCTAAAAGTGTCAACCAACGGTTGGTGAGTTCATAGAGTTTAGTTTAAAAGTAAAGCATTTCAATAAAGATATTTGAAGGTAAAGTGTTTAAATATAGATTTTTCCAGCAAAGGCATTGTAAATCCACTCAGTTCCAAGCCCCGCCCATACAAGACTTGCAACCTGTGTGTTTACAACCCACTGCTAACATAGTATGTCTATCAAGTATATTTGAATAAAGACTTCACAGCAAAGGCCTTGTAAATCCACTCAGTTCCATGTCCCGCCCATACAAGACTTGCAACCTGTGTGTTTACAATCCACTGCTATCATAGTAAGAATAGAATAGATGTCTTGCATACCAATGCACAATATAATAGATTACTTGCATACCAATGCAAAATATAATAGATTACTTGCATACCAATGCAAACTATATTAGATGACTTGCATACCAATGCATCATAAGATTACTGGGTGTCTTTTCCCAAAGGATTACTGGGTGTCTTTTCCCAAAGGATTACTGAGAGCCTACTTCCCAAAGACAAGTATAAAGTATATTGTATAAAAGTATAAATATTTGAGTAATTGCATAAATCATGTATTTGATAAATGAGCAAAATAATTTAAGCATGTATCTCCCCCAAAAGTAGTTTCAAAAGTATAAAAATAGGGGCTATGAAATCTCACCTTAGTAGTAGTAGTAATCCGGGATGCAATAGAATTAAATGGTGTGTTGTAACTCCAACGCGTGACCTAGATAGTATGGCATGATTTAGTTTGCGCATATGTATATATATTTTTAAAACAATCATGTTATTGTTGTACGTTTTATCTATTTGTATTGTCGCGTAAACGTTAGTGACGTATAACAATTTTTAGTATATCGGTTAGTCGTTTTTGTTACAATCTTAATAGCTAATATCCGATATGTTGTCAATTCGGGTTTATTTAAACGTCAACATATAAAAATGAACAATTTCCTTTTTAAAATACCGTATAACCAAACGCACCATCCTAGTTTTTATGTTAACATTATATGGGCCGCAGCCCACTAGTGGCCTGGTACAAAAGTTAAATGGGTTTTACCCTTTTTTTTATAAACTGGGCTTCGGCCCGTCATTACCATCAAGTCCAATATCCTATTGAAAATATACTAGTGTGCATTATTTGGGTTTTTCGTGGGTTGCCTGGTATTACTTGTTTGAAACAGAATCATCATTTGCTGGTCTCTAAAATGAGGCTGTCTCGAACGAGACTTCGACAAAAAGGGTCGTATGTTACTATGGTCGAGCTATGGTCTCGCTAGTGGTCGTTCTATTCTCGAAATGGCATTACAATGACCGTACCATTCGACTACTCTTGGACTATTACCTTCCCATTTCTTTTAAAACCTTAATAACTAAGCTAACCCGAAACCAAAACAACCCAATGACTTTTAAAGTCAATTATCCCTATTCGACCCATTCTGTTGCCACTTCGCGAGTATATCATTTGACTAATCCTACTGCTATCATATCAAGGCCTCAATAACTCTTAACATCTCCGCAACTAAACCCATGACTTTCAAAGCCAAACCCCGTTTCAAATCCGAAACCACTTTCGACTATTTCAAACTTTTCTTAACGAAATTTAATCACAGCTTATTAATACTTTCGATGTATATTTTAATTTATACTCAAACCATACTAAATCTAATTCAACCTAATCCTAGTGTATACAATCGGATAAAAAAAAATATAAGAACTTTAAAACAACATCACTTAAAGATTGATGATAACCTGAAATTGGTGAGAGGTGTCGAACACTAAACAGCCTTCTAAACCCGGATCAAAAGCTCCAAAACCCGAAATCCTAGCTTCCAATATCGACCCACCACGGCTTCCTTATCCGAATCACAGCTTGATCCAAACCCTTGAGAACTTCTCAATTTCTTTGGTGTGTTGTTTATTTGTGTGATTCGAATAACCCATGGAGGTACGAATTTATAGAAGATCATGGAGTTAAGCTCCATAACTCTTTCGGATTGTTGGAGAAATCAACTACCTTAATTGGTGTGATGTCCCTATATGTAACACCCCAACCCGGCAAGGGTAGAAGTGTCACGCAAATGGTGACATATCAAAGGCAAGCATAATATACGACTTACATAATACAAACGGTTTACAATATTACAAAGGAAAATATACCAAATCTACGTAGTCATACATAAATGAATACTAAAACTAAGGTATCGTCTTCATAAGCTAATCTCTCATCCCAAAGCAAACCCAAGCTCCTGGCTTCCTACTAAAACCTGCCGCAGGAAAAGAAATGCGGCTGAGCTACTAGAGCCCAGTGAACAGATATAACGTAACAAGCAGTAGCATAATGAATAATACATGAGTAAATGAGAATGGAAGCATGAATACATGGTAAGAATACATGGTATCATAAGGGAAAGGAAAAAGGTGCATGGTAAAGAAAGGTTAGTAATCCACTACGAGCCCATAACATGAAATCATAAGCATAATCATAATCATAAACATGTAGAGGGGAGACCTCTTAGTATCCTGTAAATATGAGGGGTGTCCTCATCATGGGTTGGAGTAGCTAGCTCCCGGAGTGTGAAAGACGTGTATCGCACACACCATCAGTCACCATGAATAACATAACATAACATGAACATGAACAAATCTAGGATGCATCCATACGCCCCAGGTGGCCATAATCTGCCTCTACATAAACATGAATCATAAACATAACATGCCGAGACGGGATAGGTCATCACTCTCCTACCCTAGAGTCATGCCATCGGTGCGTCGATTGACATGGACATGAAACCCTCATGCCTAGTGAGTGGCTCGTAGTATCAAACTGAGGGTAAATGTCAAGTATCATGAATCATGTTTTTTTTTTGTTTACTTGCATAGGTCAATATCTTGTTTCATAAGTTCATAATCATCGGTTCATAATCATGGTTCATAAGCAAGGTTCATAAGCAAGGTTCATAAGCAAAGGTTCATAAGCAAAGGTTCATGAATGAAAGGTTCATAATCACAAAAGGTTCAATATCATGATGGTTCAATAATCGGAGTTCATGAATGAAGGGAACATAGCAATGGTATAGGGAACCCTAATATGAATCGTAATAAGAGAATGAAGGCCTCTTAATAAAGAAGCAGAATATCTGTACCTTGTCACGAATGCACACACGAACAAGAAATAGAAGACACAGAAGTGGATCAAAACCTTCTTCTTCACACCTAGAGGAGTAGAAGAGAATTATTCATTTTAGCTTGTCTTTCCATTTTTAACAGGTTTCCAAATTAAGTAAGTTTCCATATTTAGTAAGATGAAGGTATCATAAATTCGTTCTCATACTTAAGTTATCCAGAATTACACATTTAGTCCTTTAGGTTACACAATTTACAATTTACACCCTTCATATTATTAAGTTACTCTTTAAACCTTATAATATCAATACTTACACATTAAACCCTTAGTTTATCAAGTTTACACAATTAGTACTTATTTTAACAAGTTGTACGAATGTCCCTCCACTTATCCATAATTTACACAATAGTCCCCTCAAGTTAATTAGTTTACATATTAAACCTTTAAGTTACACTTTTAACCCTTAATTATTAATAATTACATATTAGGCCATTAAATCACCAAAATCATACATAACCCCCTGAATATAAGTTATTACTCGAATCAACCCTAAGTTTACAGAAATTACATATTTAGTCCTTCCATTTTAATTATTTACAAAATCTAATTTAACTTTAATTAATTAACAATTTAAGCCCTTTAACTATAAGATTTACACAAGAGACCCTCCTATTTCATTTTATACGATTTATACATGTCCCAAGTAATGTTCTAAAACTAACCCACAAGTTTCAATAATTACAAAACACCCCTTTATAATTTTAATTTTAGATCGTATAACATTTATATAAATAAAACCTTAACCCTAAAAATACTAATCATCACCCAATCATTCCATCATCATTATGTCATCATTAAATTAACCAAAACAAGCCCTAATTTCCCAAACCCTAGCTTGTACGATTTATTTTCTTTTTCTTCTTAGTTTTTCTTAAATCCGATTAAACAAATAAATCAAAAACAATTATTTTAGGCCTTAATAATTCGAAGTAACATTTTTCTCAGATTATTATGATCATGAAGAGTCTAAATAAAATAAATATGAAGCCCCAAAAATTCGGATTTAATTATTTAGGTTTTATACACGTTTTTAAGATTTAATTTACAAATAATTCATAGAGTGTGCATGGATCGAAAAGAGCATTTTATGATGTCTATAGGATGTATAGAGCACGAGAAAAATACCAAACCAAGGTTCGAACGTGTAGATCAGGCTGGATGATTTTGGTTATACGCATATGAGACAAATCGTACAATAATTCCCCACGACTCCAAAAGCTATTCCACGACCTTGTCATTATTTTTCACAGAGTATATTCGACATAAGGATCATAAGAAAAATGATGAACGAATTTTATAAGGCTTATACGAATTGATTTGGGATTTACCTTAAAATTGTATGCGACAAGGAATTTAATTCCCTATGATCGAATCCAACCAAGAACAGCTCCAAAGCTATTTTTTGTGGCTCACATATGATACAAGGAACGTGAGAAAATAATGGGTGAATTTTATATGGACCGAACGAATTGATTTAGAGTTTACCTCACTTTATCCCTTCGACAAAGAAATAAATCACAGCGATTGAACCAAGCCACGAACCACTCCAAGATTATTTTTCTATGCTTCTATGGATGTCAAGGATCACTGGAAAAATGATTTAGAGCTTGAGAAAAATCGGATGTTGATGGGACGAATTATTTTGTGTGTTTAGGGTTTTTATTTGTTTCGGTTTGGAGATAAATATAAAGAGGAAATTATATCTTGATAGGGCCGAATGAAGGGGGGGAATGAGGCCATAATTTCGGCAATAGGAAGACTAAATCAAGTTAGTTGTGTTTTGATTGCATTTTACCAAATTTACATGTTTTATAATTGAATTTTGAATTAAAAGTATTTTAATTAGCAAAATTCGGTTCTAGCTAAGTTTTAGGTGCCAAGGTAACCTTTTAAACGTGTCACAACATTATTTAGATGCCATGATATTATTTTGGTTCATAGGTTATTTGTTTACCAAAATTTGGAACCAATTTGGTGCTTCAAGGACCCATTATATCAAAATTTTAGATAGTAGGGGCATTTTGGTCTTTTTGCATGTTTTAGATTTTTTGGTTTTACAACTCTTCCCCTCTAAAAAAAATTTCGTCCGCGAAATTGAAATGGAAATGAAACGGAAACATAACGAATTATGAACGGAATTCAAATGACTAAAATCTCATGATTCGACCTTGTCGATCCAAAGTAACCTTGGTTCTCAGAAATGGCATATCACACGAAATTCAGATTGCAAAGATCATATCCAAACATGACAGATGATTATCATATTCTCTCGAAAGAGATACAAGAATACGTAGGATTTTGACGGACATGCCGTCCATAGAATTCGATTAAGCAAATCAGATGAGATCGTACAGAATACAGATTGTTGATGATATCAAATGGCAGAAACTTATAGCAGAACTTAAGATTCTTATCGGAATAACAAGGGTCAGCAACCGCGTATCGAGAAATCCAAACGTATCAAATGGTATAACGGCGAAACAGATTAAGCGTATAGGTGGAACGAACCTAAATCTTACAAATGCAAAAATTCTCACATCTCTAATCAAAATTCTAAGGTTTCTAAAGTACTCCTCGAAATATCCTATGAACACAATGAAAGTACGTCATATGACGTAAGTATTATCACGTTCGCGAACCGTCATAATACCAGCATCATATGAGTATACCATCATGATGGTCATACTTTATCTCAAGTTTGCGAACAGAACTACTTATCTTAACCACCTATCAGTCTTTCTACCTCCTAAGGTTGGTCCAAAACAAACATCACTACGGATTCTAAATCGGAGGAATTTGAACGTACAAATAGCGTAACGGAATGTGTACACCTCAAATTGAAACTCGTCGTCGAAACGTTAGGTCTTCCACAATTCATCATCCTTCTCATAACGAAACCATCATCCAACAAATGCATAACGAATACAGAACGGAATTTCTAATGGGGTAAGGCTCATTCAAAAGATCCTATCGAAAGGTAACGGAAACTTAAGTGGTCTAAGAGGAAATGAATTACGTCTTCAATATCTTCATCCTTTACAAAAATCAAATCCTCCAAATCCAAACGTTTACTACAAAATGATCTCGAATCTTTTCAAATTCCAAGTAGTCGTTCTCTTGTCTAATCATACGATCATAGGGTGAAAAGGAAATCATAACTCTAGTCTGGTTCCTCAAGTCTTCGACACTTCTTCTGGACACTTCGGTGTGGTAGCGTGAATCTCTGACGTGATCACCTTGCATTCCTCCATTTGCGAGTCTGCTTCAGCTCTCAATTCATCTTAGTACAACTAAAATGACTAGAGAAACAAGGTTGCGTGTCTCCTACAGGTCTTCTAGCATGATTCAAAATTCACCAACTCAAACTGCTGTGGACTTCCTGGGTTATGTGCTGAAAGTTCATCTTCTACGGTTTGGTCATCTTGATGCCCAACTGAAATCTCCACGTGCTGCTTGAGGTGTAATCGAGTTTCATCTCAACCTGTCTTCTCCTCCCATGCTTCTCTCTTGGTAACGCCGGTCACGAACATCTTCTACCAATCTTCTACAAGGTTTCTAACTCTAACATGGTCTTCAGTCTTGGTCCTTTCTGTGGAAGCTCTGTCGTCATCGGATACCTGGTGGTGTTGTCTGCTGCAATCTCTGAACGCAAATCAAAACTATTCTTCCAGAACAAAGGGTCGGTTCACAAAATACAAACAAACGGTCTCCGAGTTCCTCGTTCATCTCTGAGCATAAACACACTGTCATACAATGATAATTGTTCAGCTACTTGCGAACATATGCTTCTTCCAGCCAATACAATTGACATCATTCAAACTCATAGTGGTCACACGAGTACTAAAACAGCTTCAAGAAATCTCCTTAGGGAAAAGCTTCATATCACAAATCTTTCTCTTCACAAATCAAATTGTAATGCTTCGCGGCACTTAATCTCAACTAATCAACTTCCTTCTCAGATGTTCTTGTGTTTGCTTCTTCCGTCTTTCAAACTCAAATGAGGTCGTCTGCTACGGAGTTTCAAAAATAGAACAAATCAATTATTGATACACGGAAATGGAATAATGATTACGGTTACATTCAAGATGGTCGGTGTGCCCCGCCGCACACTTCTCTCTTTCATCTTCATAAACCAACAGGAGCATTCAAGAGATCACTGAAGTGAACAAACTCATATTCCATCAGGTCCTACAATCTCTTAACTTCTTCAGTATCGTGGTTTTGCCAAATTTAGATTAGTTCAATACAAACTTTACTTCCCAAACG
Source organism: Artemisia tridentata subsp. tridentata (assembly GCA_021014915.2). Lineage (NCBI taxonomy): Eukaryota > Viridiplantae > Streptophyta > Magnoliopsida > Asterales > Asteraceae > Artemisia > Artemisia tridentata. Next base: position 207,070,544 of record CP139509.1, on the reverse strand, counting down.
GATCTCAAAAGGTTCATCAGAAACACCAGAAATTCGTACAACAAACTTTCAAGTGCCGGAGCTTTCCAAGAGTGGATACTAACAGGCGTTAGGAGAAAATTGGAAATCAAAAAGATCGGAGTATGAGCTTCATAGCAACAATAATCTTAACAAATTCAAATGATTGAGAACATCATATCAAAATATGGTGAAGCAGATTGTTAAAGGTCGCATTTCAAATATTGCAGTCCATGATAGCTTTACAAAAACCACCAATCCATAGTCAAGAGACCTCAAAGTCAAATGCATCCAAAGGGAAACGGATTCTCAGAGCGAATGTGGTTGCCAAATCATATGGATAGTTCACATATCAAATTTAGGTACATGGTTCATCAAAGTGTGGGATGGGAGAGTATTAGAATATATCAAGGTCAAATATATCAAATTGAAGGTTAGAATCGTGAACAGTTCAAAGGATTGGAATCTTGTTTAGCTTATAACATAGGAATGATAGGGTGTGCACCTATAGTAATACGAACATCGTTTAACTGTCAGAGTTGAGATGTATGGAATATCAGTTATTAGCATCAGCATGCTTAGATAACAATTCCGTACTGGACAAATGTCAACATCAAATCCTTCCAAAGGAAATTGGTTAACATAACAAGTTCATCATGAAAATGAAGGGAGGTAAGACTTCCTCGTCTTCTGAGACAAACGTTCTTATAAGGCATGACTAAGGCAAAGGCAAGATTCAGAGTGATGCGGAAGCAAATACTACTCACATGGATGTCCTAGACTACCCATTCCTCACCGGTTATGACTTATGTTCCTATGGGAAAATCTTACGCAACTTCGCAAAGGTTATCTTACGAGCGCCTACAGTGGAAACTTAGGGGTCCTAACTTACACAGGCCAAGGGTAGATGTACTACAAGTCGCAAACCTGGCTCTGATACCATAATTGTAACACCCCAACCCGGCAAGGGTAGAAGTGTCACGCAAATGGTGACATATCAAAGGCAAGCATAACATACGACTTACATAATACAAACGGTTTACAATATTACAAAGGAAAATATACCAAATCTACGTAGTCATACATAAATGAATACTAAAACTAAGGTATCGTCTTCATAAGCTAATCTCTCATCCCAAAGCAAACCCAAGCTCCTGGCTTCCTACTAAAACCTGCCGCAGGAAAAGAAATGCGGCTGAGCTACTAGAGCCCAGTGAACAGATATAACGTAACAAGCAGTAGCATAATGAATAATACATGAGTAAATGAGAATGGAAGCATGAATACATGGTAAGAATACATGGTATCATAAGGGAAAGGAAAAAGGTGCATGGTAAAGAAAGGTCAGTAATCCACTACGAGCCCATAACATGAAATCATAAGCATAATCATAATCATAAACATGTAGAGGGGAGACCTCTTAGTATCCTGTAAATATGAGGGGTGTCCTCATCATGGGTTGGAGTAGCTAGCTCCCGGAGTGTGAAAGACGTGTATCGCACACACCATCAGTCACCATGAATAACATAACATAACATGAACATGAACAAATCTAGGATGCATCCATACGCCCCAGGTGGCCATAATCTGCCTCTACATCAACATGAATCATAAACATAACATGCCGGGACGGGATAGGTCATCACTCTCCTACCCTAGAGTCATGCCATCGGTGCATCGACTGACATGGACATGAAACCCTCATGCCTAGTGAGTGGCTCGTAGTATCAAACTGAGGGTAAAGGTCAAGTATCATGAATCATGTTTTTTTTTTGTTTACTTGCATAGGTCAATATCTTGTTTCATAAGTTCATAATCATAGGTTCATAATCATGGTTCATAAGCAAGGTTCATAAGCAAGGTTCATAAGCAAAGGTTCATAAGCAAAGGTTCATGAATGAAAGGTTCATAATCACAAAAGGTTCAATATCATGATGGTTAAATAATCGAAGTTCATGAATGAAGGGAACATAGCAATGGTATAGGGAACCCTAATATGAATCGTAATAAGAGAATGAAGGCCTCTTAATAAAGAAGCAGAATATCTGTACCTTGTCACGAATGCACACACGAACAAGAAATAGAAGACACAGAAGCGGATCAAAACCTTCTTCTTCACACCTAGAGGAGTAGAAGAGAATTATTCATTTTAGCTTGTCTTTCCATTTTTAACAGGTTTCCAAATTAAGTAAGTTTCCATATTTAGTAAGATGAAGGTATCATAAATTCGTTCTCATACTTAAGTTATCCAGAATTACACATTTAGTTCTTTAGGTTACACAATTTACAATTTACACCCTTCATATTATTAAGTTACTCTTTAAACCTTATAATATCAATACTTACACATTAAACCCTTAGTTTATCAATTTTACACAATTAGTCCTTATTTTAACAAGTTGTACGAATGTCCCTCCACTTATCCATAATTTACACAATAGTCCCCTCAAGTTAATTAGTTTACATATTAAACCTTTAAGTTACACTTTTAACCCTTAATTATTAATAATTACATATTAGGCCATTAAATCACCAAAATCATACATAACCCCCTGAATATAAGTTATTACTCGAATCAACCCTAAGTTTACAGAAATTACATATTTAGTCCTTCCATTTTAATTATTTACAAAATCTAATTTAACTTTAATTAATTAACAATTTAAGCCCTTTAACTATAAGATTTACACAAGAGACCCTCCTATTTCATTTTATACGATTTATACATGTCCCAAGTAATGTTCTAAAACTAACCCACAAGTTTCAATAATTACAAAACACCCCTTTATAATTTTAATTTTAGATCGTATAACATTTATATAAATAAAACCTTAACCCTAAAAATACTAATCATCACCCAATCATTCCATCATCATTATGTCATCATTAAATTAACCAAAACAAGCCCTAATTTCCCAAACCCTAGCTTGTACGATTTATTTTCTTTTTCTTCTTAGTTTTTCTTAAATCCGATTAAACAAATAAATCAAAAACAATTATTTTAGGCCTTAATAATTCGAAGTAACATTTTTCTCAGATTATTATGATCATGAAGAGTCTAAATAAAATAAATATGAAGCCCCAAAAATTCGGATTTAATTATTTAGGTTTTATACACGTTTTTAAGATTTAATTTACAAATAATTCATAGAGTGTGCATGGATCAAAAAGAGCATTTTATGATGTCTATAGGATGTATAGAGCACGAGAAAAATACCAACCCAAGGTTCGAACGTGTAGATCAGGCTGGATGATTTTGGTTATACGCATATGAGACAAATCGTACAATAATTCCCCACGACTCCAAAAGCTATTCCACGACCTTGTCATTATTTTTCACAGAGTATATTCGACATAAGGATCATAAGAAAAATGATGAACGAATTTTATAAGGCTTATACGAATTGATTTGGGATTTACCTTAAAATTGTATGCGACAAGGAATTTAATTCCCTATGATCGAATCCAACCAAGAACAGCTCCAATGCTATTTTTCGTGGCTCACATATGATACAAGGAACGTGAGAAAATAATGGGTGAATTTTATATGGACCGAACGAATTGATTTAGAGTTTACCTCACTTTATCCCTTCGACAAAGAAATAAATCACAGCGATTGAACCAAGCCACGAACCACTCCAAGCTTATTTTTCTATGCTTCTATGGATGTCAAGGATCACTAGAAAAATGATTTAGAGCTTGAGAAAAATCGGATGTTGATGGGACGAATTATTTTGTGTGTTTAGGGTTTTTATTTGTTTCGGTTTGGAGATAAATATAAAGAGGAAATTATATCTTGATAGGGCCGAATGAAGGGGGGGAATGAGGCCATAATTTCGGTAATAGGAAGACTAAATCAAGTTAGTTGTGATTTGATTGCATTTTACCAAATTTACATGTTTTATAATTGAATTTTGAATTAAAAGTATTTTAATTAGCAAAATTCGGTTCTAGCTAAGTTTTAGGTGCCAAGGTAACCTTTTAAACGTGTCACAACATTATTTAGATGCCATGATATTATTTTGGTTCATAGGTTATTTGTTTACCAAAATTTGGAACCAATTTGGTGCTTCAAGGACCCATTATATCAAAATTTTAGATAGTAGGGGCATTTTGGTCTTTTTTGCATGTTTTAGATTTTTGGGTTTTACACTATAACTATGCCTCTAATCCCTAAGTATTCTTGTGACTAATGATGGGACAAAGATTCATGGTCAACCATAATTAATATGGGATGGTGATGGGTCGGATTTGGGTTTTTGGGGGAGTGGTTACGGCGACAAGATGAGGAGAGTGGTGTTTCTTAGGTTTGCCGAAAATATGATAGGAAGGGATAGTGGAGGTGGAAAGATGATGGTGGCTATGGTGGATTTTGGGCTTCGATAGGGTCAAGGAAGAAGAGGTAGCAGAGGGTAGTTGGTGTTTTTGGGGAATAGATAAAGTCAATGGGAGTAGTAGCATAAAAAAAAATATGGGGGTAGCGACAAACGTTTTAAATATATATATATATATATATATATATATATATATATATATATATATATATATATATATATATATATACGTGTAGTAATATTATTAAGAATTTAGTGGAGTGTGTTTTGCACCAGTAAATACTCGGGTCTCGTTAGACCGTGTCGGTTTTGGCTCTGTTTGAATATCTCTAACTCGAGAGTTTAGAGTCGTCATAAATTATTTGTTGTTATTGCCGAGTTCGTATTTATTTTTATGCTTCGTTCTGTACATTCTTTCTTTGGTTTATTTAATCTCATGCCATACTGTCATGGTGTCGGAACGCGCGCGGCTTGATCTATCGAATAACAATGTTTATTTAGGAATGTAATAAACAAAAAGTTCAAATTGGCTCGTAAAAATGGTTAAGTGAACAGTAACGACGTGTTAATAATAGATTAGTGTTCACTAATGACTAGAAAATTCTACGGGTTGCTACAGATATAATCGGTGATAAAGTGCTTCCAGTTAATGCTTCATGTACACATCATTATGCTGATTCCGATTAATCGTAACCATCAGGGGAGAGAAATGTGTACACCAAGGACGCACAACAAGTTCACGTGATCGGAGTTAATGTGTACACCATCAGGGAAGATGTTGATATTCTATTCCCCAAATGGACAATCTTGAAGAAGGTCGAGTCTACAGTCTGTTCTACATTTTCCGCTGCGTGTTAGAAGACTAAAGACGACATGCAATTAACTGTCAAAAGACTTCTTCATATTCAAGGCATTCATCAGAAAGGTTGTCAGTTTGGGGGAGAGCACTAATTAGGGGAGAGTGAAAAGCCAGATTTAATCCCTAATTAGATTTGCTGACATTGTTCTTCAGCAAGTAAAGTGATGGCAGCTGAGAAGAGTCAGGAAGCTGAAAGATGTAATGAAGCTTGAAGACCACTCTCGGAACTGCTGCATCAAGTGTTCCACCGTCTATTAAGAACTAAGATATAATGTTTCATCCGTTGGTTTGAAGAATACTTTCAGCTCGTTCAAGTGTTGTATCTCCTATGTTCCGCTGATGCACAGATATCTGCTGATACAACCGGTACTCCTTCATCAACCACAATGGTTCAAGATGTACCATCTGTTAGTACTTCTCCAACAACTCTTGAAACTATTTTTTCAGTCATTCATCATGGTGTTGAAGAACAAATTCAAGGAATTCAAATTCATGAGATCAATAATGAACCCCTCCTCCATAATCTTACTCCAAACCCGAGTTCTGGAGAATCATCTTCACAAAGGGTCATTCGATCAAATTCTCATCAGCTCAATCAATCGTTTGATTATATCAACAAGTGGTCAAAGGCTCATCCATTGGAGAACGTGATTGGCAATCCTTCTCGACCTGTTTCGACAAGAAGTCAACTACAAACTCATGCCATATGGTGCTACTTTTATGCACATGGAAATCGGATACCATTCGGTGGAAAACGATCTGATTGAACTCTTATCCATCTAAGGAAGAATTAAGGCGGTAATTCTTCACGTATCCTTTGTAATTATATAAAATCATAAAAACACAAAAATATTTTTTCCAATCTCGTAAAACTTTTATAAAAAGAAAATAGAAAAATAAAAAACCAATAAAAACCATAAAAATCAGAAAAATAGAAAATACCAAAAATAGTTTTTTTTCAAGGCATGTCTTCTGGTATCGATAACATTTACGGTCCTAGAAATGTCATTCAATAATGACACGGGTCTTTAAATGAAGTTCGAACAGAAGTTCAAAAAGTTTTTCAAAACATGCCTATAAGGTTTGCTATTATTTCAGATACGCAACCCGTTCTTCATAATGAGGAAAGCACGTCGCCAAAAAGACGGCTGTTCCTGTCAACGGGTGATTAATTTCTCCCGGGCGTGGATTACTTTACATCCATGCACCCTCGACTTGATGTACGTTTCAGTGCATCATTTCTCGTATAAGAAGAGAAGTATTCTTTACATCGCAAATAATTTCCCATCTATGATTCTTCATGAAAGTATTTGTGCTAAACTTGGTGGTACCATGAATTTTTTTGGAAATCAATCAGACTTGAATTTTTTCATAAAATTTGTCACTCAATCAATGACTACAGCTCTTTAAATAGAAAACGGGTCATCGATTGAGGGGGAGAGTGATTTCAAAATTTTATATCATCAAAACACGCCACTTTGTACATAATAAGCAAGTGAATAAAATTTGTTGTTATGTGTCAGTATATGAGTTTCATTCAAATATCTTTCAAACTTATCATACCTGACACTAACATTCTCCCTCATTGATTGAGGGGGAGCATAATAATGTTCCATTATCAGAATACATTGAATCAGACCACATTGTCTTCCAAATTTTCTAACTTATTTAAATCAATTGAGATCCCAAATCTCAAAAGGTTTGAAATTTTTGATCGGGGGAGAGAATGTGATTTAAATAAGAAAACTGATAAAATGTGAACTTTTGGACTCAAGTGTAGGCTCTCTCATATGTGCTAAACTCTTTCGTATATCGATGCACATATTGAGGGGGAGCGAATAATTTATGATGGCAATTGTGGAAGAATACCAAAGACCGACCATTTTATTTAATGTACTGGAGTTATAAGGATGGTAAGGTTAGATATCAGTTCCCATGATCCAGCCAGAACTGGAGGGATCTTCCCAGGGACAATCCTCTAGTTAGAATAGAAGTCCTTAGGAACGATGAAAAAAGGAGAAAAGTGATAATAAGGGAAGAGTGCCGACTGAGATGGAACTGGTACTGGAACAAACCCAACAAGGTACTAGTGATGAAGTCTCGGTAAGCGCTGAAGGGGTTGAAGAATGAAAAAGAAATGTAAAGATAAAGGGTGAAAAGGAAGAAACCCTCCTTACACTTTAGGCAGAAACCGGGTCAATACATATGCTGTCAGAATCACTTAATTAACTGCTGACATTGAAGACAAGTATCATGGACCCAGTGATACGCTGCACAACCCTCCCTAGCCACTCAAGGTCCCTCAAAGGACTCATGTTTCATTTGTCCCGGAGATCAATACATTTCTATCGTCTTTCTCACTCCAAGTTAGACGATATTGAAAAGGTGGCAGTTCTCTCTAGCCTCCGATCACTAAATCAAAATGCACTATTGAGTCTAGAGCCAAGAGATCATCCATAAATCTCATTAGGACACATTTCCAATATGCTTGCTGTTTCATACACCGTGAAAAGTAAGAAAACATATATTAAGAGTCCTACGCATTATCCTTGTGGTATTGCCAGAACATCCGAGTGATACGTAAAGTATTCACAATGAAGATGAAAATCCTTCTAGAGCCAACATCAAACAAGCTCTTGGTGGGTGACATGTGAGATCCTTCATGGATCAAACTTGTGACAACTGGAAAGAAACGATAGGGCGATTCGCATTTGAATCAAACTTGTTCCAGGAAATGAATTGACGGATACTTTTGGAAAACCTTTCGATGTGCTCAACAATTGTTTTTCGAGCACATTGACTGCGCATAAATTTTCAAACAAAAGTATTAGTGATTGAAACTTGATGTTGTTTATAAAACTTTCGTCGTATTCCAAAAACTCTTTATTCAGTAATAAGCGAATGTTATTTTCAAATCAATTTCTCATTAATCAGTGAATCATAATTCACTGGCTCACTCACTCCGTGCTTTGTCTACTTTGAGATGCTTCGGTTTGAGAAAGGCTAGTGCAGCTGCGAAACCCTGTCAAGGAGATTCTTCGGAATTCTACCTGATCACAGGCAGTATTGATACTGATTAACGAGGAACCGTGGTTCTTGCAACCCTATTCAACGAAAGTGAACAAAGACACTTTCGTTTGTTTATTGCTAACTGTTGTTTGCAGGAACTCCCGACGGTTGCAGCTGATGGCCAATGAGATGTCAATTCATAACCTCATGCTCACTTCACACTCACGTTCAAAGAAATCATGATAGCAGAATGACCTACAACAATGCTTCTGCAACTCTGATGCTAAATATCATGATCCAGAAAAGTGTGAGCATGACGGTCCGATGGTCACTACATCACATGGAGGCAATACTACTAAGGATGATTTGGAGATTTACTGTGGCTGATTATCTCAAAGCAAGCTCAAAGATCACACAAGCCAAAGGAACATTAATCGCAAGATCATTGCTTGAAGTATAAAGATTAAAGACCTTGAAGAATCAAAGACTAGGAGCTAAAGAATTAAAGTCATAAAATTAAATGCTAGAATTCAAAGTGTAATTTCCGGGATGACCTCCCTTAGGGGGAGATTGTTAGGAATATAAATATTCACATGAAAGACTCGGTCACCCCGAGTATGGATTAGCATTAAGTAGCTCGTAGGTTTAATCATATTAGTTTAGATATCGTTTTACCATGGAGTAGGGTCGGGTCTTTACACACTGTTAGCTCGGTCCATAGCCTACTAGAGGCGTTTTTATGTCTTGTATAAATAGCCCTTCCCACCCATGGGAAGGGTTGGAGCTTTTCATTATTCTTAATCTAATACACATACGTTTCTCTCTCTAGAAAACTCCCACTTCTATCTCTCTCTCTCTCTAGAATTCGGCCTAATCACATGTTCAAGAGTGTGTTATGATTTCAAATATCTTACAATTGGTATCAAGAGCCATGGTTGGTTAGTGTGATTGTGTGTCTCGGATTTGTGGTTCACTTTTGGTGTTCTCTTCTTGTTTTTTTTGTTCGACTAGAAAAGTGATAAAACACCGAGATTTGATCCTTGTTGGTGCTTAGATTTGTTAGAAGCTTGTACTTTCGTGTTCATAATAGTTTGTTGCATAGTTCCTTGGCACTATACGGCTTATTTAGTGGTGTTAGTTGATATATTGATGACTTTTCTTGACTGCGGTTTGAGTCTCGAGCTTACATTCTTAGTTGCGGTTTGTGACAGTTTGGGAAACTACTGGCTGCGGTTTGGCAAGAATAAAATATACAAATAAAAAAAATCAAATAATATATATATATATATATATATATATATATATATATATATATATATATATATATATATATATATATATATATATATATATATATAATATATATATATATATATATTAGATACAGTACTTTACAGTACCATTAAAATGAATCTAGGCCATTGGATGAGTTTAATCAATGGTTAGGATTAAAAGTGCCAAAATTGTAATTAAACAAAAGATGAAGGTTTCTTTATCAATTAAATTAAAGGCTGGAAGGGTATTATTGGTACTACACTTTAAATCCTAAAAAAATGCTAAAACCTACCATAAAACATAACCGCCGCCTATTCTTCTTATCCAGATATATTATTTTGCAAAAATAAAATAAACATCACAACTTCTTTTCCAGATCTCCTATTTTGCTAAAACCTACCAACACAATTACCCTACCCCGATTCCTTTCCTTCCTTGATTGTATATATAATTTATATATACAGAACAGATTCACCTTATGACGAGAAGGCTTAATTTATTCAATTGACTGATTGTTTCGATGTATTCAACGGAAGGAAAGCTTAATTTGTTTCTTTGCTATAGTTGAATAATAATGATTGACTGATTGTTTCGATTGACTGATTGTTTCGATGTATTCAACGTTTTCGAGTGCTGCGCATTGTCGCAGTTGTATTCTCAAGCCCTCAGTCATTAGAAGCTTTCCTTCCTTTCCGGTGAACGGAGTGCTCTGGTTTATATTTTTCTATAATCCCTTTTTTAAACTCATTATTATCTTTATATATTTCTATTTGTTTATTATGCGATGGTTAATTCATTAGGATGATACTAATTTAATTCCTTCTTTATATTATATTATATTTGGAGGATCATAATTTATACAAGTCGTGTAAATTATGGAAATTTATTAGATACTAGAGAGACCATAAACAACTTTTGTTGCATACTTTTAGTAGCCGAATGTAAAACGAGATGGTGCAAAAGTGCAACCATCGACGAAGACCATTTTGTAATATTATTGTTATATATGTTTAAGTAAATTGGGTTAGAGTGCTTGGTATAATTTGTCATTGTTTAAGAAGGTGCATAAATGTTTTGTGGCCGATACAATATCAATGAAAGTTGTATGCATATATGTTTTAATTTGTGCGTATGTGTTTAGATTTTGCATATGTGTTTGTTAGTCGTTCATAATAAAAATAATAATAATTTTTTGTAATGTCAAGTATTGAACATGTTTGATAAAGATTGTGCATTTGTGTTATGCATAGCAAACATAGGTATGACGACTATCAAATGCTTATGCACCCTTGGCCTTAAGCTGAATATGTACTCCGTATAAATAATGTGCATGGTTGGTCAATTGGTTTTGGTCATATTCACACTAGATAAATATTTAAGTTGTTTTAAGTTAAAATGAATATATTATAATAATACGTGTCCTTGTTTACTTGGTAAACTCTACCTGACCATATAATGTGTAAATTAGTAAATATAAAATGTAGGCCAACACTGGTTTCTTTATAAATTATGACATAATGACAATTTCACAATATTTGATTATTGATACTTGATACAACGCGAGCATCCTTTTAAGTTTTATGGTAGTAATGTTCTATTTCTTTTTACATTAATTCAAAGAATGTGCATATGTGTTTTATAGTTGGTATAGCATCAACGAAAGTGATGTGCATATGTGTACATATAAATTCAAAGAAAGAAGTTTGCATATATGTTTTAGATTGTGCATATGTGTTTCTCAGTTGTTTTATGATAAAATAAAAGTAACAATTGTTTGTAATTTCAGGTATTGATAAGACAAAGTGTTCATCATTTGATAAAGATGAGGAGCAATACCATAAAGAGTGCACATGTGTTTTCAACAAGTACATCATTTCTAATGAATTTGATGTGAAAGTGAAGCGTGCACATATGTTTTTGGAAGGGTACTCATATGTTCTAATGAATTTGATGAGAAAATGAAGCGTGCACATATTTTCATGGAAGAGTGCATACATGTTTTTGAATGATGTGCACATCTATATTTAACAAGATACATTTGTATTTAAATTTTATTTCATTTGATATCAAATTTTGTGTATACTATTTATGTTTTTGGTTTGTTATAAATTTAGATGTTACATGTATATATTCATGTTTTTGGCGATAAATATCGAAGATTGGAGAATGTACACTATAAACATATATGCAATTGTAATTTTAAGCAAAATAAGTTTGATTAAAAAAACATATGCAAATTTACAATATTAAAAAAAATAAAAAACACATGCATTTCATTTTCCAGAAAACATGTATACTAAAATTAAAAAAAATTAAAAAAAAAAAAAAAAAAAAAAAAAAAAAAAAAAAAAATCCGAAAATTAATTGAATCTAAAAACGTTTTTTAATTAAAAAAAATTCAAAAAGAAACTAAAATTGTGTTTGACAATTATGCCCTTTTCAATTAAATAAAAATGTTTATTAATACTAAATTCCTATTGGTCTAAATGAGTACTGTAAAGTACTGCATCTAATATTGGTACTGCATAGAACGCGACCCTATATATATATATATATATATATATATATATATATATATATATATATATATATATATATAATGTACGCTATTATTATTGGGTTGGGCCATGCGTTTTACAAAAAAAATATAATGATACACTTTTATTATATGGTAAGCTGGGCCATTCATTTAAAAAAAATACAAAAAAAAAAAAAAAAAAAAAAAAAAAATTTACCTTCTTTTTTGGGCATTGAGCGGTGATAATGAGCTTTTTTATTTTTGATGTTCGTTTGGTAAGAGAGCAGTGAGTTGTAGCAATTTTTTAGGAAAGCTTTTTTCCCAATGCTTCCTTTTGAAGCTGTGGATATTTACAAGAGCTGTGGATATAAAACAGCTACTGCTCACGGCTACTGCTCACAGCTACTGCTCACAACTACTGCTCACTGCTACTTTTACCAAACACAGCCATAGTTGACACACACCCACACACAAAACCAATTAGTAAAATAAATATAAAAGAGAAAGTGGCGTCCGCCATTTAAGTGGCTTGAGAAGTGGTGAGAGGTGGTTGGGGTATGGTGGCACGAGGGTTGCGCCGCCACTTTGGCTTCCACGTTAGATATGGCGGGCTCAAACGTTACAATAACCAATGCTTTTAAAAAAACAACAAACAAGACCAAAAATAGTACAACTACTTAGACCCACTACAGAACAAAATTACAAGACCACGTACACACACATGAGACAAAGGAACCAAGTCTATGAAACATGGGAAATATACATTGCATTGTTAGGTATGGTTCTTTCAATAACTCAATTAATACAATAAATCATTACTACTATATACTATGTACATTACTATGCATCAAAATGGATAGCTACTTACGCTATATTTGGCGCGGAGTTTTTTGAAGCTTTTTGGGGCGATGAGCGGTGGACAATGAGTTTTTTGATTTTTATTGTTTGTTTGACAAATGAGCGGTGAGCTTTGCTATTTTTTAAGAAATCTCATTTTTTCAATGCTTCTTTAAGAAGCTGTGAGCGGTGAGCTGTGAGCTGTGGCTACTGCTCAATGCTACTTTTACCAAATATAGCCATAAAATACACAAGCCTTATTTGATGGGGTATACTATACAAACCCTCCCTACCCTAGTTTACATTTTTATTTTTATTTATTTATTTATTTTTTAAATTGAGAGTCTTTTTTCTAACGTAAAAAAAAGTATTTTTTTTTTTGTCTCAATTTGTACATATAGCTTTTATAGTGTCTTTTTTTTTTACTCACAGGAGTGTTTCAACTTATGTACTTCATGTCTATATGGTGTATTTTTTGTGTGAAACGTGTTTTTGGTGAGTTTATACCAGACTTCACTGTTCAAGATTCTTTGTTTTGAGATTATAAAGAAACTGCTAGCAGTTTCAAAAGTTGCATTCACAAAAAAAAAAAAAAAAAAAAAAAAAAAAAGAAAAAAAAGTTAGTGCTAGAAGATAAAAAAAAAACTGGGTTTACGATGAATACATAACCGTTTTACACGAACGAGGTATAATTTTACGCTATTACATATATATTACTTTCAAAAATGAGTAACGTTTATAAAAAAAATGATAAATCGAGATGGCTCAGATTATTATTTTTAATCATATGGCTGCAAATTTGAAGTTGCAAAGTGTGTGCCGTCCATTCGGTTATGCCATGCCAATCGATAAGTTTTTTTTTTTAAATCATCATCGCCATATCTCAGGTTTTTTATAAGCAGTTTCATAAAATAAGCATTTTCATAAAAGAGCTAAAACTGCTCAAACTGCTTATCATAAAAGACCAAAAACTGCTCAAACTGCTAGCAGATCATACCGAACCAAAGATCTAAACCACCACATAAGCAGTTTCACATAAAAGATCAAAAACTGCTCAAAAACATAAAAGTTTCACATAAGCAGTTTCACATAAAAGTTTCACATAAGCAATTTCACATAAAAGATAAAAAAACTGCTCAAAAACATCACATAAGCAGTTTCACCATCACATAAACAGTTTCACCATCACCAATTATTTCTAAACATCACATAAACAGTTTCACCATCACCAATTATTTCTAAACATCACATAAGCAGTTTCACCATCACAAAAAACTGCTAAAAAACATCACATAAGCAGTTTCACCATCACATAAACAGTTTCACCATCACCAATTATTTCTAAACATCACATAAACAGTTTCACCATAAAAAACTGCTAAAAAATATCACATAAGCAGTTTCACCATCACTAAAAACTGCTCAAAAATATCACATAAGCAGTTTCACCACAAATCTAAACAACCATGGTTTTTACCATGGTTTTTAACACAGATCTAAACCACCACAGAAACAACCATGGTTTTTACCATGGATCTAAACCACCATGGTTTTTACCACGATTTCTAACCAAGAAACCACCATCAATTATTTTAGATCTAAAAAGATGTAACGATTTCTAACAAAAAAACCACCATCAATTTTTTAGATCTAAAAATATCTAAAAAAATATAAAATCGCGTAAACCATCCTCAGTTTTTCCCTTATGCCACCCCACCCCCATCCCATCTATAATGTCTCACCATCAATTTTTTTAGATCTAAAAAGATCTAAAAAGATATAATACCAGCAATTATTGGTCGAAGATCTAAAAAGATCCAAAACACAACCAAGAAACCACCAACAGTTTTATAACCACCATCAATTTTTTTTAGATCTAAAAAGATCTAACAAGATATAACACCGGCAGTTATTGGTCGAAGATCTAAAAAGATCCAAAACACAACTAAGAAACCACCAAGAAACCATAGCAGTTTTGTGAGAGAGAGAGAGAGGAGAGAGTATAGAGGGATAAGGGAAAAACTGTGGGTGGGAAATGTGTGTGAGAGAGAGTGAGTCAGTGAGACAATATAGATGGGATGGGGGGTGGGGTGGGATAAGGGATAAAACTGTGGGTGTTTTACGTGGTTTTACTTTTTATTTTTTTTTATTTTTCAAAGACAATATAAACAAAAAAAAAATGTAAAAAAAATTTGTATAAAAAAAGTATATATTTTTTTTTAAGTTGTAAAAAAGTATTTTGTTAAAAAAAATAAAAGTTGTAAAAGTTAAAAAAATAAAGTATTTTGTTAAAAAAAAATAAAAGTTGTAAAAGTTGTAATGTATTTTCAGGTGTTCATTTCTCCCGAGCAACTAACTGATTGGGTGCAAAATATAGCTCGAGGGATCGATTTTGTTATTGTTAAAAAAAGAACCAAATAAGAGGAGGGGTATTTGTACGAAATCAATTATGGATGTTCAAAGGGTGGGAAGTATGAACGTGAAGGTTTAGAAGATGAAATTCAACGGCAAACCAGTACCTCTAAAACCGATTGTCCATTCAAATTAGTGGCGAAATATTCTAAAACACAAGATTTTTGGACTTGAACAAAGAACCTGCGAGATATAGTTCTTACATGGGTTCTAGAGTTGAACAAAGTATAAGGCACAGGTTATACGTTGGAGATGAAGTTAGCGACTATTTGATTGAGCAGATTCCAAAGATTTTCCATCGATACATCATAAATATTTATAATGTGCGAGGTGATGGAAATTGTGGGTTTCGGTGCGTTGCCCACGGTATTAGTCAACACGAAGATAGGTGGCGCGAAATTTGAGCTTGATTATTACAAGAATTAAACACTAATAGTGGCTTTTACATAAGTTTGTGGTGGCAAAATGACTTTGACCTAATTCGGAGATCAGTAGACTGGTTCGAATATGGATTTGCACCGCGAGAATACTGGATGAGTATGCTAAGCACGGGGTTGGTTATTGCTTCATTGATTAACCGACCTGTTGTATTTATATCCCAGCGACAAAGTCATACGTGTTTTCCGCTTTTTTTCGGTTCAGACTTATCACAAGGAACTGGCCCCCTTGTGATTGCCCGTGTGGGGGATGACGCCTGTGCTCACTTCATTTATGTGACGCTAGACGAAAATTCACCACTTCCAGATACTCACCCACAATGGGGGACGTACATAGTTGGCAATGCATTCGAATGAGCAACTTTATATTCCGATCAATTTCCGATCGACACCACATGTATACTGAGAATAGACGAAGACAAACATAGTAAATGATTACTGATTTATGTTGTGAATAATTATACAGACAAAACATTGTAAATGATTACTGATTTATGTTGTAAATAATTTTACAGACAAAACATTGTAAATGATTACTGATTTATGTTGTAAATAATTATACAGACAAAACATTGTAAATGATTACTGATTTATATTGTAAATAATTATACCGAAAAAATATAGTGAACGATTACTGATTTATGTTGTAAATAATTATACCGACAAAACATAGTGAACGATTACTGATTTATGTTGTAAATAACTGTTTGTATTATTTAAATTAATAATAACATTACTGATTTATGTTGTAAATTATTATACAAATTCTTTGGCCAGGTGGAACGAAAAAATCCTTTCTTGTGTCGCTGTCAGAGAGGATTGATTATAGAAAGGACATCTCGTAAAGACGCTACTTATGGTCAACCGTATTATGCATGTCCTTTTTGATGTTTTATACTTTTATGAATTAAGCTACCACTAATTACCTACTAGATCTAGAGAGAGAAAGCTAGAGAGAGAAAGAGATGGAAGGGAGATGATTACACACACTTCATAATAAAACTTCTTAATTCATCAACCAACAACCCTCTCCCTTGGATGGGAGGGGTATTTATAGTTTTACATGAGGATGGGCTTTAAGCCCTAATTCTCTTAACTAATACATCATTAAACATAATAAAATAAATAAACGACACAGCCCATGGGCCTTCTACACAGGCTGGGCCTAATAACAAACCTAAAGGCCTAAGCAACCTTAATACAATATGATCAATACTTGAATAATACAAAACTGTTTCCCAACAATCTCCCCCTAAGTATTGGTCATCAAGGTTGCTTGACGTCGTCTTTGCTTCTTATGGCTTTGACGTCTTCAAAATCTTTGTTCTTTGTTCATGATAGTGATGTGATACGATATGGTAGTAATCTGCCGTGTTCCAACGATCTTTGCTTCCGGTGTCTTCACGTCTTCTCCTCCATGCTTATATATCTTTTGACTTTGGTTCTTCAACTTGTTCTCACTTCTTCAATCTTTAACTTTGAGAAAGGTTGTAGTACTTGAATCTTTAGACTTTTCTTCAACAATTCTGAACCTTTTGATATTACTGAGTCTTTGTGAGAACTTCTCTTTGGGATATGAGCATGATGGAGTCTTGATGGTGGCTGAACTCCAGGTCTCCAAGCTCCGCAGCAGCAGCAGCACGAACCAACCGGTACTTACAGGCTCAGACTTGAGATCATCAACAACATAGTGTGAAGACTTTCTCAAATCCTAACCCAGACCATTCTGAACCGGATTCCCCCGAAAGGGATAATACGGACACATCGAAGTGCACCCACGATTCAGTGAGTCGCTGGAGATCACCCCACGACTGTAGACCGTTTGGAGCAAACACTAAGCGTAACTCACAAGGAGTTACCGAAGTGGCCTGCTGTCAGAGTTGTTTGATGTTGCTCTGGCAGGATTTCCATTCAATCATTGATAATCACAATTGTGACTTTTCTCATGAGTGTTCTCGGCAGATTGCTAAGATCTGCGAAGGACACTTTCTTAATTTTACATCTGCTGCCCATGATGTAAAATAGCAGAGTAATACTAAGTGTACCTAAGAGATCTTTTTATGAATCTCATGGCTCTAGACTCAATTAATGCACATTTGTTTGGTCGTCGGAGGCGTGGAGCAGAATGCCTCCTTTTCAATACCAACCATCTCGTAGTGAGAGGTCGATAGATGATGAAGGGTTCTCCGTGAGAATGAAACAAGTGTATTTTGAGAGACACCTGAGTGGCTTAGAAGGTTTAGTGAAGTGCGTCACTGGGTCCATGACGTCTTTAGTCTTCAATACCGGTGATGCTCATCAACCAGTAGATTATGAATTGAACCCGGTGTCTGCCCTAAGGTTGAATAAATGGAGGGCTATTTCTTTTCACCCTTTTCTTTGCTTTTCTTTTTAATTCTTCAACCCCTTCTTTCTCCGTTCATTCATTTTCTCCTTTTTATCATACCTAGGACTTTCTAGTTCTAAACTATTTGTATTGTCCTTGGGTAGATCCCTCCGGCTCTGGTGGATCATAGGACGGTTTTCCTAACCTTAGTCACCTTATAACTCCATGACTATCCTAATGATGCCATAAAAAAAAAAAAAAAACCAAACATTTTGAAAATCTCTCAAAGTGTTTATGATTGTAAAACACATTTTGTTAACACTTTGAGAGTTTTGTTATTTTTCAGAAGAACTCCCCCTTAACATGTGCTCATATTTGTTAAAGTAAAATCTGCACATGTCGGGAAGAGTTGGCACTTTTGAATTGATTGACTTTCAATGAACCTGATCGTTGCGAGACACGCTTACATCACCAGTTAAACTGGCTTGAAATTATTACCCGTCCAGATCAGATTCAAAGATTATCGCTCGAAATTGGTACTTTCTACTCAGACATATCCATTACGAGACACGCTTACATCACCAGATAAACTGGCTTGAAATTATTACCCGTCCAGGATATGTCCTTTCGACTACTGACTGTTGTTATCGTCAATTCGAGGGTCAATTCTTGAGTCTTATACTCATGAGATATCATCGTTGCTTCTACCATATTTTAATCACATTTTCATTCTCCCCCTCAAAAATAGCATAATAATGTTGTTTTTGAAAAACTTTTGATTAAAATATGCTCTTTTTGAGGTGTTTGTGGAAGAATGTCAAGAACGTTTGTATATTTGGAACAAAGATTTTTCAAATACTCCCCCTTAACAAGGGAGTACTTGTCCTTATAAGCAGAATATTTGAAAAAACTTTAGAAAACATTCTGGTTTTAATTCTGCTCATAAGTAAGAAGCTTTCGCTCCTTTTTCAGGATTGAGGCACTGAAGTGTACCTCAGGGTCCTTTCTTTACAAGAGCGGGTTTTACACTGTTATGTGTGCACAAGCCGTTGTCAATGATGAAATATAGATGAGATGATGATTAATTGAAGAATTAATGAATTAGTACCAGTGTTCATTACTCAGGACGGCGAAACGTGAGAATGTTAGGAATTTTCGCCCGACCTCCAACATAACCTTCCAACCGACGCATCTGCTCTCGAAACTTAATCTTCTTCTCTATCCTTTTCACAAACTTCCTTGCTTGTCTTTTCTCTTTCCCGCCCCACTTCAACTCTTTAGCCAACTTCTCATCCTTTAAGATCTTCTCAAGTTCAGATTTGACTTGTTGGATGGTTGGGTCACTAAACTTGCGAAGATCTTCGAAACCCATAAATCTTGTACCAGCTTTTCTTCTATGATAATATACTCCAAATGGTTTGTACCCGAAGGTGTATGACTGCTGATCACGAAGACTTTCAGGTACGAAGTCTGGCTTGGTGAGATTTAGCATGGTTTGATAACTTTCAACTCCCAGATGAACGTCTTCAACCCGTTGTCTAATCACTATGTTGCGAATGAAGATGAGAAGGGAGTTGATGATATCGTACTGAAGCCGTCCAGGGAGGTGTTCAAGTTTTCCCTGAATCTTCAATAGATACATGTCCTCGATATCGTTGAGGTTAAGGAGAGGATAGTCAGCTTCAGTGAACACATACTCCTTATCATTACTTCGTCTTACAATGATCTTTGTTAGAAAGTTATACCCATACATAAACTCCGTTTCAGCACTGACGATAGACATAATCCTATGACTGCTCCATACCTCGTCCCCTGTCCTTCTCATGGCCATCATATACTTGTAGTACAACCTCTACAGATTAGGCCAATGATGGATCCCAAACACTGCATCTTCATTATACTTCTGTATCTTTCTGCTCCAAAGATTGTTGATTTGTTCTTCAAACCCCTCTAAGGCATACCTGGCTGCCGGATATTTGGTAAGTGAGGTGACATATCTCTTCTCAGGGTTCGTGTTACCGTACATGAGGTAATCTAAATCTTTGTTGAAGAAGTGTGCTATGGGTAACTTGAGGTTGTGAGGTGGTCCGACAAGAGGTAAGGGTTGCGTATAGTTTCGAGGAGGTAACGGTTCTATAGATAATTGTTCTTGCGTCCAGTTGATGTTATCGTTTAGGGCTCTGGCTATTTGTTCAATGTTGTACTCGAATTCCAGCTCCGATGTTGAAACAGTTGAAAATTCTATGAATCCACTTTTGCGAACTCTGATGATGTCTTTCAGACCTAGTTGCTGGACTTTCATCACCTTTTTCAATCGTTTGGCGAAGTCTACAACTGATCCTTCCACTGGTTCAGCATTTTCATCGTTAGAATAATCGTCAACCATTTGATCAAACCAATCATACTTGGTAGCTGATGGATCAACCCACTCAGGTAATGGAACATCTTTAACAGTAGCAGAAGGAGCAACTACTTGGATTAGAATAGGAGCAATTGGAGTTTCATGGTCAGAGCTTGGATCATCAAAGAATTCTGTAGCTTCAAATGCCCCGCCTCCACGAGAAGGAATAAATGTTGTTTGGCTGCCTTTCTTTGTTGTGCCAGAAGAGGGTGTGGTGGAAGTTCGACCTGTTGATGATGACGGCTTTGTCCTTTTCTTTCCGTGAGCATCTGGATCATCTTCATGTCATCTTTTGGTTGATTTGGTGGGTTTGCACGTTTCAGTTAGTACTACAACTTCCTCTTCTTCTGCTTTGATGGATTCCTTAAGTGCCTCTCGAAGCTTTGCTTCCTTGGGATCATCTTTTAGTTCTTGCAACATCATCCTTTTGCTTTCTAATCTGGATGTATGTTGTGGCACTGTTCTGAGTGTGATTGGAGTGGTTTTGACCATCTTTGAGACTATCTTCTCCAAGTCCTTCTGGACGTATTGTTTGATCAATCTGGGAATGGATTCTTCAAGAAGCTTTTCTACTTCAGCAGTTATTTGAGTATTGATTTCTTTAACATTCTTGGCTGCTTTATCTTCAGCTTCACTGATCTTTTGATATATTTCTTTGTGTTCCTCTACTTTCTGTTTCATCTCATCTTCAAGTGCTTGAACCTTTTGTTTTAACTCATTGTACTCTACTGTGGACTGAGCCACAGATGAAGGTGGTGGTGAGGGAGGTATGTTAGTGTCAATTTGTTGTTCCTGCGAATCCTTTTCACTTTCTTTACCATCATCATTATCATCATTGTCTGTATCAACTTTTTCATCTTTATCATCATCATCATCTTCATCATTATTATCATCTTCATCATTTTTCTCATCTTCCTCATCTTTACCATCTCTGTCAGAATCTTCATCTTCAGAACCAGAAGCCGATAGATCGTATGCATCAGAACCATCACTTCCATCCTCAGAACTTCTAAGAGTTGTCGATTTAAAGCCCTCTGATTCTTCTAGTTGTTCAATAATATGTGATGCAGATTCTCCTCTTCTAAGTTTTCCTTGTCTCTTTTCTTCCTCAGCTTGTTTCTTTAAACTTTCTTTTCTGGCCTTCTTTAATGCTCTTTTCTCTTCTTCTTCAGTGAGGGGTTCTCGGATTGGAGAAAATCGTGTTGATGTGAACTTGATAGATTTGCCCCTTCCCGGTTTTAGAGTCTTATCTGAAGTGGCTAAAGCAGACTTGAATTTCTCAGCACCTTTTCCTTTTTCTATATTCAACCTTTCTTCCTCTTCATCAGATTCATCCCTTAACTGCATCTCTGAAGTTGGTTTAGAAACCACTTTCTTTTTCTCAGGAATTTTTGATTTCTTTGATCGAACAGTCTCGGCTCTGGCTGGGATGTCTTTTCCCTTTGGTGATTGTGTATCTTTTGGTTTGCCACCCACTATTTTAGCCTTAACTGCTTCATCATACTTCTTGTACGCTTCTGTGTTCTTAAGTTCTTCACTCAACAGGTATGGTGGAATTCTTGCCCCTTGGATTGAAGAATAGCTTAGAACTTTGGTGAGAATACGATCTCGTTTCTCAGTATGCATCTTTTCAGTCGAAGGACGTTTGAGTTCAGGGTGTCTTTGTATAAAGCGTGAGATGAGAAGTTTCGTGAATCTTGGAAATGGAATGGGTGGTAGATCTGTACTCTGACGAAACTTGGTGCCAAGAAAGACCATATCCTTCCAGATAAGATTTGCAAAGTCTAGGTGTTTCAGATTGATTACCCCACAAAAGAATTGCAGGTGTTCCATTCTCGGATGTTCTAACCCAGTTGCTTTTCCAGTGATGCAATTGATGAGAATTGAGTACAAAGTTAGCCAAGGTTGAGGGAAATATTTTCTCTCCACTTTGTAGCTTGAAGTTATCTCAACATCTTGTTCATCATAACCAATAAGCTTTAGTGTTCTGATCATTTCTTCAAGAGTGGGATCCTCCTGGAATTCTGAGAAATCTCCTGAGACTGCTTTTGGAAGGTTTAGTTCAACTCTAAGTGATTCGACGTTGAAAGTGATAGTTGTGTTGTCGAGTGTAACTGTCATAGTCTCTTCGTCTTTGCTTATGATTAGTGATTCCCAAAACTGATACAAGTAGACTTCAGGAACACTGGCGGTTTTTGACAAAGTTGGACTAATGAAGTGTCTTTCCAGAATATCCCTGATGATGAGACACGTTTCATGGCACCTAAGCTTCTGAAACTCAATCCTTGAATTGCAGTAACCAATCTGTCTTTTCTTTCCTTCTGGTTGTCTGTTGATAGATGCTTGTGACATGGTGCGAGACATTGTTAATCTGTTCAATGCAAACACCAATAGCAATACCAAGAACACCATATATATATGTGTTAGATAAGTGACCATGATACAATGACTCTATCCTATAGTACATTCAATACCAGATAGAACATATAGCATAAAACATATATCCAACAATATACATGACAGATTATAGCATCTCGGTTACTGAACCATTAATGACAACACATAAGTCACATACAACACAAGGTTATACTCATACAGTTACATGACACCGTTATTAGACAACAAGCAATTCACAATCAATTGAAGCACAAGATAAGCAGCCACATACAGATTCAACTTTAACACAGCTATGGCTAAACACAGGAATGGCTACAATTGCACAATTAAACTCTTAGTCTGCACATTCAATCATTGGTTCAACTGTGAAGTCTGGTTCGATTGTTATGACCTGGTTCGATTAATCTGTTCTCGTTCGACTAATCATGATATGATTCGATTAAGTGGTTCGATTAAGGATACTCGATCAAGTAATTCTGTCGTTCGATTAGTGTAGTCGTTCGACTAAATTGGTTGTTCAACTAGATTGGTCGTTCGACTGATTAGGTCGTTTGACTAATTTGGTCATTCGACTAATTTGGTCGTTCGACTAGTTTGCTCGTTCGACTAGTTAGGTCGTCTGATTAAACTATTCATTCGACTAAATTTGTCGTTCGATTAGATAAGTCGTTCGACTAACCTTATTCATTCGACTAAACTTGTCGTTCGACTAAATCAGTCGTTCGATTAGATAAGTCGTTCGACTAACCTTAGTCGTTCAACTAAACTTGTCGTTCGACTAAATCAGTCGTTCGGTTAAATTAGTTGTTCGACTAATTTTACTCGTTCGACTAGGTTTAGTCGTTCGACTAGTTTGAGTCGTTCGACTAAAAACGAATCGTTCGACGTAATTGGATGTTATCTCCTAACTCGGAGATAACATGATCTTCTTGAGTCCTTCAATCTCCTTAGTAAACATATACACATTAAGCAATAATCCACATAGTCAAAGTAGTCCAATTAACACTCAGTCGACTATTAAACCGAACCCTAAGTCAAGAACATGCTCACATAATGTTAATTACAATCGATAAACCCTTTTTCACAACACATAATAACCTGTTAAGCATACTTTCTTACACTCAATAGATTCTCAAATCAACAGTTCAAGAAACGCCCAATTCGATTGAATCTTATCAGGATGCTAACAGTTGTAATAAGCAAATAACACTAAAAAACAATCAAACAATCAATATTGAGTCCTAATGAATGCTTACAATAGATCAAGATTAAAGATTTAGTGATTCTTGGTTCGTTCGATGAAATAGGCGGGCTATAGAGGTTGGAGAGAGAGGAAGACGAAAAATGAGAGTGTTCTGTGTGTGTTTTGACTAACTTAGAATTTCCCTTTTATAATCCAAAAACACTTTCAACATATGGCACCTTTGGTCCTTAAACTTGTTAACCTATTCATTTTAAAGTCCAAAACTAACCTAAATGTTATAAGTTAACACTTTTAAGTCCTTTATGTCCAACTTATGATTCTTTTAAACCCTTGATAGTCTTGATGAAATAGATAAATGTCATGAAGAATGATAAGATGACGAAGAAAGGTGAACGGTGTGCAAAGATATCTCCCCCTCAAAATATGATCAATGTTTGAAATATCTGAAAGAATTTGAAAGATTGAAATCATATTTTGAAGAAAATTTACATTTGCACACCTTAATAGTAGTTAGTTTTTTTTTTTTTTTTTTTTTTTTTTTTTTTTAATATATATATACAAGATAGTGAGAGAGCATGACTCGATTAGTTGTTCTTGAGAAAGTTCGCTAATTCTTGAGGAGTCAAGCATCTTATTCCAATTTGGTGAACCAGTTTCACAAAACGATCATGAGGTAAAGCCTTCGTGAAAAGATCCGCCAATTGGTGTTCCGTTCCCACAAAATACAACTCAACGGTACCCTGCTCCACATGCTGCTTGATGAAGTGATATCGGAGAGCGATGTGTTTGGACTTGGAATGTTGCACTGTGTTGCACGAGATAGCGATAGCACTTTTGGAGTCACAGTACATCGGGATTTTGTTGAATATGTAACCATAATCCATCAGTTGTGATCGCATCCAAATGATTTGCGCACAACAGGCAGACATGGCTACATATTTTAATTCCGTGGATGATAGAGACGTACAATCTTGCTTCTTTGACTGCCAGGACACCAGCTTATCACCTAGGAATTGAACACCACCGGATGTGCTCTTTCTTGTATCAATACATCCCGCATGATCCGCATCTGAAAAAGCAGTTAGTGCAAAACCAGAATCCTTTGGATACCAGATCCCCAAATTAATGATTCCCTTGATGTATCTAAGGATTCTTTTAACAGCAGATAAATTTCTTTTTGTTGGGTTAGACTGATAGCGTGAACATAGGTATGTGGCAAATACAACATCCGGTCTGCTAGCGGTGAGATACATGAGAGACCCAATTATACTACGATAATTTGTAGGATCAATGGGTTTCCCATGTATGTCAGCATCTAGCTTCGGGGATGAGGAGGACATAGGGGTGTTATAGGTGTCACTAGATGTCATGCCATGCTTTTTTAATATTTCTTGTGCATATTTAGACTGACTCAAGAATATACCACGAGGTGATTGGTGAACTTGTAATCCTAGAAAAAAATTTAGTTCACCGATCATGGACATCTCAAAGTTTTGTTTCATAAGTTTTGCAAAAGCATTTGAATACTTTTTGTGGGTAGACCCAAAAATGATGTCATCCACATAAATTTGTACGATGAGAATGTCCTCCCCGTGTTTTTGAATAAACAAAGTCGGGTCTACAGAGCCTTAAGTGAAATGATTAGCAATAAGGAATGCTGAAAGTTTGTCGTACCAGGCCCTCGGGGCTTGTTTAAGGCCGTAGAGTGCTTTCTTAAGCCTGTATACGTGATTAGGATGTTCTGGATCGACGAAGCCCTCTGGTTGTGAAACATGCACCTCTTCACGAAGTTGTCCGTTCAGGAATGCTGTCTTCACGTCCATTTGGTAAACTGTGATGTTCTTATGAGCCGCGTACGCCGAGAACATTCTCACTGCCTCAAGCCTAGCCACTGGAGCAAAGGATTCCTCGAAGTCAATTCCTTCTTCTTGGCTATACCCTTTAGCAACCAACCGTGACTTGTTACGAATGACCGTGCCTTCTGCATCCAGCTTATTTTTTCCAAATCCATTTTAATCCCACAACATAAACTCCATCAAGTTTTTCAACGAGTTCCCAGACTTCCAATCTTTTGAACTGATCCAACTCCTCTTGCATTGATTCAATCCAATTGTCATAAGTCATGGCCTCTTTAATATTTTTCGGTTCAGCTTGACAAACGGTGAGAGCGTAAATGCAGGTTTCACCATCTGTGTGGAGTTTCTGTCGTGTCATAATTGGGTTATCTGGATTGCCAATCACATTAACTAACGGATGATCCCTTGTCCATTTATGAGTAGATGGGTAGTGTTGAATGTTGTCATTTAGATTTGACGGTTCCATGTTGCTCGAGGAAGATTCTCCTGGTTCGGGAATGGTTGGGGGTGGAGCAAATGGATTGAAAAAGGCATTTCCGTCAAAATCTGGTGGTGTGGGAACTTGGTTAGAAATGGGAGAAGAATCTTCAACTGCTGGTTGAGGTGTTTTATCTATTGATGATGATGGTTCAGGTTGTGGTGCATCGTCAGCAACTACTGTAGAGATAGATGCTGATGGATCAGGTGCTTGATTTGGGAGTTGTTGAGCAGCGGAACTTGTGGAAGCCTCTGACGCACTGTTAACTAAACTGTCATCAAACATAGGAGCAAACAGATCTTCCAGATCCTTCCTGTTGAAAGGTAATGGTTCAGCTGAAGATTCTGGGAAGTCCAAACGGTTGTGTGCGGGTTCCAAGCGGTCTAGCTCAGAAGCCATTTCTGTGAGTTCATCAAAATTAACGTGTATCGTCTCTTGAATGCCTCCGGTCCGACGATTCCAAATTCTGTATCCCTTGGAGTTCTCACAATAACCAACAAATATCCCTATATCTGCTTTTGCCTTCAATTTACCAAGATCATCTTTATCATTCTTTGGGTAACATAATGCTCCAAAGACATGAAAATAGTTGATATTGGGTTTTCTGCCTTGTATTAGCTCATATGGAGTTTTGTTATGTCTTTTGTTGATCATGCCGCGGTTCTGAGTGTAACAAGCAGTGTTAACAGCTTCAGCCCAAAGATAATCTGGCAATTGGGCATTGATCAACATAGTTCTAGCTGCTTCCACGAGTGTACGGTTTCGTCGTTCAACTACGCCATTCTGTTCAGGAGTGCGAGCTATAGAATTTTGGTGAACAATCCCATGTTTCTCTGTAAATTCCCGAAGGATTTGGTTTTTGAATTCAGTTCCGTTGTCGGTACGAATGATTCTTACGGTGTTGCGAACTTGCACTTGAATCTTTGTGAGAAATGTGATAACTATAGACGGAACTTGATCTTTCGTGCGGAGAAAGTAAACCCATGTCCATCTTGAGTAGTCATCCACTATTACTAGAATATATCTTTTCCCATTTACAGACTGAACCCGCATTGGACCACACAAATCCATATGAAGCAGTTGTAGGACGTGGTCTGTGCTATGTTCTGTTTTTGGTGGAAAGTGAGCTCGGTGACTTTTACCCTGTTCGCATGCAGAACACAGATGATCCTTGGCATATCGGAATATTGGTAAACCATCTACCAGTTTATGCTTTGCCAGGTCGGTCATGGTTTTGAAATTGAGATGAGACAATCGTTTATGCCATAACCATGCTTTCGTGGGATGAGCCTTGGAGAGTAAACATATAGGAGTCGAAGCTGTCATTCCTTCAAAGGAGATGGTGTAGAGACTAGTTCCCCGTTTTCCTTTTATCAGATCATTTCCCTGGAGATCACGAATAAAGCAGGTTTTCTCCCTAAATGCTACTTCTAAGTCTCCATCGCAGAATTGACCAACCGAGAATAAATTGTGACCCAGACCTTCAACATAGTACACACGACTTATTTTGATGTTCCCGTTAACATAGTCGCCATAACCCATGATTGCGGCGAAGTGGTCATTCCCGAACCTGACCGTTCCTATAAACTTTGCAATGAAGTTTTTGAGAAGTTTGAGATTGCCGGTCATGTGTCGGGAACAACCGCTATCAACAATCCATAGAACGATTTGAACCACCTGAGATAGACCATCGGTGTCATAGACCGGGCCTGTCTCGGACATGTTCATCTCTTGCATGTTTGCCATGAGCATTACTGCAGCATTTGCCTCAAGATCTTCCATCTCATCATTAGATGCAGCATTTGCCATGAAGCTTTGCTCATTTTGTGTCACCATTCCTGCTGCCTTTTCATCTTTAAGAGCCATCAGAAGAGCTTCCTTGTGATATGCACTGCCCATAGTACGAGGCTTTGGACAAGCATTTGCCATGTGACCATTCCCACCACAATTGTAGCATGTGATTGAAGTATTTGCAATGCCTTTCTGTGCATTCCCAGTCATCTAATTTCTGCTCTGAGTATTACCCACACTGTTCCTATTACCCCCTGCTGAACTGAACCTATTCCCTCCTGACTGAAACCTCTGAGACCCTTAGTGTCCACTGTTTCCTGAACCATATCTGCCCGAAGACCGATTCTGAATTTCTACTCTGCCATCATTAATAACAGCTTGATTCCTGGTGTTGGAAGATGAACGAAGACGGTTGTTGGATTTGCTGAACTTGCCAAATGCCTTAGCAATTAATCCAAATGCTTCATTAAGAGAGTTGAATGCATCCTCCTCTTCATCATAATCAGCGTTTGCGTACAACATGGAATCTGAGTTGTTATATGGAACCATTTGATTGTCAGAGTATTGTGATGGTGCTTCAAATGGGATGATTTGGTTAGAAGGTTGTGGTGAAAAACTTGGTTGGAAAGATGATTGACCAAATTCCTGGTTAGGTAGTGGAAAGTTGGATTGAGCAACGAGAGCTAGTGAGTTAGGTGTTGGTGCTGGGATGAAACCGCCTCGTGCTGCAACTTCCTTATCTACCTCAGATTGATGTTGTTTCAGAAAGTCATACATGAGTCCATACTTGACCTCACCAATCTTCTTAGTTTGCCTGACAAATGTTGCATATTTCTGCCATTCTGGTCCAGGGCAACCCAGAAATTTTGAATTGATAGCAATCTTAGGTAACTTGATCTCATGGCGATCGAGGTCATTAACAACATTTGTGAAACGGTGGTAGTATGATTCAATTGTCTCCCCTGGTTTCATGATGAAATTGTTATATTCCATGTAAAGCTTTGACTCAAGGTCTTCTTGATTTAACTCAGTCCCTTCCATGAGAAGATGCACATGTTCCCACATGTCTCTGGCAGTCTTTTGAGCATCAATACTCCGGTAAATAGGATTAGGAATCCCCTGAAGTATGTAAGACATTGCCAATTGATTTGCCTCTTGTTGCAATGTTTGTTCATTTGTGTAGTTAGCGACAGCAATGGGAGTTGATGTTTCATCTCTCTCTGTGGTTCCTGGAACAACATTTACTGGAAGTGGAAAGGGTCCTTCTTCAATGGCTTGTTTAAGATATTTCCCATGGGGTTTGTAGAGTTCAATGAATCTGAGAAATCTACTAGCCCACTGCACATAGTTACCAGGTGTCAGCATAGGTGGAGTATCTTGATTTCCAGCTTCATGTCGGAATTGCTGACTGCTGATTGCCTCACACATCTTGTTAAACCAATGTGGATCTCTGGAGTAGGATGGATTGTTCAGCATTTGATTTTGTTGCATGATTTGTTGTGGGGATACTTGTGGTGGAGGAATAAATTGATGTTGTTGCACATATGCATGATGTTGTGGATATTGTGGAGGAAATTGTTGTTGTTGTTGAGAGTATTGTTGTTGTTGAGGATATTGCTGTAGCTGATAGTAGTAATTAAAGTGTGGTGGTTGAGACATCTTGTAGTAGCTTGAAACGGTTAAGGATCTTTAAAGGATAAAGACGGTTGTTGTTTGGAAGATTAGAAACTTGTAAGAAATCCAAGAAAAATTTTTCTCGTTCGATCAGGTAATCACGTTCGACTAAGTACGTTCGATCAGGTAATCACGTTCGACTAAGTACGTTCGATTAGGTAATCACGTTTGACTAAGTACGTTCGATTAGGTATTCTCGTTCGACTATCTCGTTCGATCAGGTTATCTTGTTCGACTAGTTCGTTCGATTAGGTATTCTTGTTCGATTAGGGTTGCTTGTTCGATTAAGGTATCTTGTTCGATCAAATTTGCTCGTTCGATCAAGTAAGTTCGTTCGATCAATCAAGCTCGTTCGATCAAGTAAGTTCGTTCGATCAACAAGCTCGTTCGATCAATTGGAAGAGTAAGTCTAACTCGACTACCCTTTTTCTCGTTCGACTGAATGCTCCTTCGATGAAGTATCCTCCTTCGATCACCCTGCTCGTTCGACTAATACACCTCGTTCGACTACCCTTTCTCGTTCGACTAAAATACCACGTTCGACTACCCAAACTCGTTCGACTAAAAATACCACGTTCGACTACCCAAACTCGTTCGACTGATGAACAGTATTAACTCGGATGAACAGTAACTAGTCTAACAATTCGGATTTCTTAATTTTTTCTTAGATCTAACCTTCTAACAACCTAAATTACCCCTAGGCGAATGATACCACTTGATGTTTTATACTTTTATGAATTAAGCTACCACTAATTACCTACTAGATCTAGAGAGAGAAAGCTAGAGAGAGAAAGAGATGGAAGGGAGATGATTACACACACTTAATAATAAAACTTCTTAATTCATCAACCAACAACCCTCTCCCTTGGATGGGAGGGGTATTTATAGTTTTACATGAGGATGGGCTTGAAGCCCTAATTCTCTTAACTAATACATCATTAAACATAATAAAATAAATAAACGACACAGCCCATGGGCCTTCTACACAGGCTGGGCCTAATAACAAACCTAAAGGCCTAAGCAACCTTAATACAATATGATCAATACTTGAATAATACAAAACTGTTTCCCAACACTTTTTCAGTAGTAAATAATCATACGTGTGCTTAGTTATGTAAATAATTTGTTTGTTAAGAATACATTTCTTATAATATTCTTAACATGTAACAGCTAGAAACAGAAGACTATGGGTGTGGATACTTTATGTGGAAGGATGCTTTTCAAAACAAGCACTTTAGTCAAGCCTCTTCTTCAACGCAGTGCTCAAACTGCGTAGCTAAAGATAATAAGATTGACAAGCTTGAAACAAGAAACAAGATGTTATTGTCTCAAAACAAGATGTTGATGACAAGAATAAAGACGCTGGAGGCATCACTGGAATTGGCAAGGAATCATGAGGATCACGCATGTCAATCGGGTGCAATGCTCCATGAGCTTTTAGATGAGATAAATAATCTTTATGTGTAATAGGTGTTGTTGTTTTAAATAATGTGTTAATGTTGTTGTTTAATTGAATAATAACAGTTGTTTTTGTAGTTGTTTAATGTGTTAATGTTTAACGTGTGATTTTTGTTGTTGTTTAATTAAATGGAAACACATTAAACGAATAAAATTAACATAATATAAAAAACATAACAAATAAACACTAAAAAAGACATTACACAAAAAATAAAACAAAACAAATAAATACTTCCAAAAAAAAAAAAAGAAAAAAAAAAGAAAAAAAAGGACAAAACGGAATTTTTTTTTATACAAAAGGTACACCCTCCCTAGTAGGGAGGGTTTCCTTTGTATATATAGGGGGTTTGGTTAAGGGGTATGTTATATATACCCTCCCTATAGGCTATTTGTACAAACCGCGAAGCACATGATACAACCGCCCGAAACTTGCAATCATTGAAAACCCCCCTTAAGGGGGGTCCTTATAAACTGCCCCTTTGGTTAACTCGACCCTTATTTGATACTAAGGCTAGT
This sequence comes from Artemisia tridentata subsp. tridentata, assembly GCA_021014915.2. NCBI lineage: Eukaryota > Viridiplantae > Streptophyta > Magnoliopsida > Asterales > Asteraceae > Artemisia > Artemisia tridentata. The sequence goes on along the minus strand of CP139509.1, from coordinate 207,038,765 downwards.
CACAGTGGTGACCTGGGTCACCGGCTGCCACGTCAACTTTCTCTATCCGGTGACCAGACATGACCAATGTGACATAGTGGTGACCGACCCCCCCTTTTTTTTTAATCAAACATTTAAAAAAAAAAAACTTAAAATTCATTAAAAATAAAAACATTACAATACTAAATTAAAAATACGATAGCGATTACAAACGTAAACTAATAATCTAAGTTGTATCGTGCTTTGATTGCTGCCTTAAGCTGCAAAAGCTCATTTCGGTGTCGTTCGGGCAAAGTTGGGTCGATTGCTGAGGTGTAGAAGATCAAATCTTGCTCCAGTTTTGTGATGTCCATGAGTTCGACTTGTTTTCGTTGGAGTTCCATTTTCTCTCTTTTTATCGCTAGCTCTTCTTGCTTCAACCTAACATACGACTCTTCAATGTCCTTCTTTCTTCCCTCTTTTGACGGCTTCAATTTGAAGAAGGTCTTGGCTAGCGAAGTTGTCCACGATGATGGTGGATCACGAGAGGAGGAGGATGATTTCTTCTTAGCTGCGTTACGACCTTCAGGTCGTGATTCTTTAGTATCGTCTTCATCTTCAGAATCATCCACGTCTTGAAAATTCAAAGGACCTTGTGTTGACCCCGAGGTAGTTGTAGAGCCCTTTGATTTCTTCCGACTATTCGATCGGAAAGCAGGCACCTCCGTCTTCCAAACATCACGATGCCTCAAAATTTTCCAACATTCCTCTAAGTTGAAATCATGACCGTAAATCACACGGTATTCTCTCAAAGCTTTTTCCCTATCATCAGAATCATTTTCACCACTACCATGGTTATTCTTGATATTATCCATGATAGCACAAAAATTTCCAACCCTACTCCGAATCCTATTCTTCCATTTGGTGGTGATAGAGTCGTACGTTCTTTGTGAACTGGTTTCATTTTGAAAATACGCTATCACCTCCTCCCAAAAGCGGTGCCAGTTAATTGCGTTTCCTCGCTTGGAATTTTTCGACACATAAACCCAAGCTCTACAAAGCGCGATCTCTTCCGCCTTTGTCCATGGTTCCTTTTTTTTGGCCGATTCGGCCTTCTTGCCTTTGTCCTTCGCCTTTGTAGCACGTCGCGAAGGCTTCCTTGGTTTGATGGGTGATGTCTCTTTGACATCGTCATCGTCTTCAACAGGGAAAGAACCGTGGTAAGAACCGTGACCCGAACCTTGTCTCATCTACGCATCTTGACTCGGATATTGTTGCGTCAAATAGTCTGCCATATAATCCTCCAAATCCATATCAAGATTAACACCCCGAAGCGGGGAATAATCTTCATACGGTTGGGAAGAATGCAAGAAATCCATGTTAGGCCGATACGACGACCCACTTGGTTCTTGGTGATAATCCGTATTAGGACGATACGGTGGAACATATGGACGATTAACGTAAAACGGGTTTTTATTTTGGTTCGGTTATGGTAGTCGTGATGGATATTTAAAAGAGGGTGCACGAAATCGAATACCCCGATTTTGTGGTGATATTATGCCGGTTAGTGCGAAGTTGTTTTCCGGCAAGAAATTCAAATTCGGGGCATTTTGAGGTAGTCGAGATCGTCGGTCTTTTGATGTGAGAGTATTTTTCTTTGACATGATGAGAAGTTGTTTATGGGTGAGAAGTTGAATATGGAGGAGAAGTTGTTTGAATTGTGTTTAAAATTGTGTGTTTAAAAGTGTGTTTGAGGTTGATATTTATAAGGTTGAAAATGTTTTTGTTTTTTTTTTTTTTGTTTTTTTTTTTTTTTTTTTTTTAATCAGACGGTTATAATTTTTGAAAGTCGGTCGAGTTTTTGACCGACCTTGTGTTTTGATTGTTGGTATCCAATATTTGCCCGACCCTCCACATTGCACTCGACCAATTTCTAAATCGGTCACTTGTGTCGGCCGGCTGATAATTTCAGTCTCATTGTCACTAGCCTAAGAAAATTTATTGACAATTACCAAATGATGTCCTCAAGTAGGTACTTGAAGTACATTAGTTTTATTAGTAATAAAGTACAAATCATGATTGTATGTTAACAACATCGTACGCCATGTCTCAAGTCACTCACCATGTGATCTTCAGAAAGTTTAGTATTAAAATATTACTGCAAAAGTTTAGTATTAAAATATTACTGCAATTTGTAACAACAGAAAAACATATCTTTATGTGATTTCATTAACAGTTGGTATCAAACGGTGAAATTTTTTACTGAAAAAGTTGTTATCTTCAATTTAGTATTGTTATGGAGAAATGAGGAACGCAAACATCATCACACTCACGTACCACCATGGCGCAAAAGTGAAGAAAAAAATTATGGAAGATACGTGAGAATAAATTTAAGCCTTCCTAAAGGAAGCTTGATTCTTTTTAGTGGACGGAACATACAAGCTGTACTATACATGCTATTTTTGTTCAAACACTTATTCGTCTTGTGAGGATTCATCTATTATTATAGCCGTAAGTAATTTGGTAATTTAGGTTGAATGTGTTACATCTATCATTGTCCGGAAAATTTAAAATGTATCCATGTGTGCACTTATAGTTGATACAAATTAGGGGTGTTTGGGATTGTGTTTTTGGGCAAATTTATCTTATTAACTCGTTTGGAAAACGCAATAATTTAAGGAATGGTGTTTGAATAAGATGACTTAGGGGTGTGCAGAAAACCGAACCCGAACCTAAATCGAAAAAAGCGAAAAATAAAAACCGAAAAACCAAAGCAGATTGGAAAATGGATTGTTCGGTTTTTGTATTTTGAAAAAACCGAAGTTTACGGTTTGGCTTGGTTTTAGCATAAAAACCAAACTGAAAAAAAAAACCAAACCAACCAAATACGTATAGTCTTGAAACACTCTAATAGATATTGCTTTTTGAAGATGTCATTTAGAATGCATAAACAATTTCTTATAGGATTTTTTGTGGTAATTAGTTTGCTATTGTTATTATTGTGTCAATTTATGAAACATAAACAATTATCTTATAGTATTTTATTGTTTGGCCAATTCAGTGTCTAATAGTCTCTGAATAAATTTAAAAATAAATTAGTCTAAGTAAAGAAGACTCACTGATAATGAAATCAGCGAGCAACCTCAACAAAGTTCAAGTCGAAGACATCGTCAAGGAAATCGAGAATTACTTGAAGACATACTCTCTAGCTGATACTGTTGGACCCTTTTAACGTGTTATAACTTATTGTTTAAGTTAAACTATGTCCCATGCAAACAATATAACATATATAACCAGTTCAAATATAACAATAAGCAAAGCAGTTTAAAATACGTGACACATAGTTAATTTTCAACGTTTAAATTTATTGATAAGAATTAAAGAATTGACAAGGTTTGCTTGTGGAATAGCAAACCTAGTTGAATAACAATGTGTATATGATCTCCTCTCAAACTTAAACTAACAACTAGTGTTGAAAGTTTAAGTATCTCCTCTCAAACTTAAACTAATAACCTGTGCTGAAAGTTTAAGTACCAACTATACTTACTTGATGAATGTTCAACGGCCTAGTTAGGTTCGAGGAGTAATGATCTTTTTGAAGACTTTGTTGTCTGTTACAAGAGATGCATTACTCCTTTACATTCGTTCCCTTTTATAGGAAAGAATTACGGTTTCAAGGGGTTCCTATAGTAGTACATGTGTTTAACATCCAACGGATGTTCTAAAACTAGTACAAGGTTACATCTACTTTAGGGAACAGTTGAGTACACTGGTTGTATTTTTATACCAACTGTGACAGTTTGTCATTCTCAAGTAGATTTTACTTTATCTTGTGTATAAAGTATCTTTTTTCCCGCCTTTGAAACCTTCTAGATGCTAGGAGAATTTTTGCTCAACATCTTTGTGCAGAGGAGATCACCGTAGTTTAGCAAGGTATTGCTACATTTACTGAACTGAACTTCTTCATTTGGACTTGGTCATCAGTTACCGATCCACATCAGTAAACTTGAATTGAAGACTTTGTGTGTCTTCAAGGACTCCAAAGAAGTCGAGGTTGAACTTCATTCTTCAGTTCAACTTTGGCTAGGTGTAGGGGTAAGCTGAATGTGTCTTCAGCTTTGTCGGTTGTCTGAGCTGAATGTATCTTCAGCTTTGTACACTGAAGTTGGTGCCAGTGACGGAGCTGAATGTGTCTTCAGCTTTGTGTTATTGTGTGAGCTAAATGTGCCTTCAGCTTTGTTGAGCTGAATGTGTCTTCAACTTTGTTGAGCTGAATCTGAAGTTGTCTTTAGTATCTTGTACTTAGGATATTTTCTATTCAAATCCTAATCCAGGGGAAGTGGGCATTGAACTGACCCATCAGATATGAATGTCAGCTAGTATGTAGATGGAATACGCTGGTAGGTAAAGGTTCATTAGGGGTTGACAATACAATAATGAACTTAATCAGCTCTCTGACTCACCAACAGGGCATATCTCGAAATCTCTTAAATGTTTGGGCAGGACTTTTCAAGAAAGTAAAAGAGCGGGATAAATTGTCTTTTGTGCAAAAGTCAATGTAAGTATGAGTTGGTGAAAAGGAAGTGAACAGTTGGCAGAACTGTTCACTAAAGCATGTTTGGTGGTTAATGGAAGCATTTAATGGAAGATGAATTTTTCTAGTAAATGCTTGATACGTCTCAACCACCCCACTATGGAACAACCTCGTACTCACTAAAAGAGAATGTTGTCGAGAATAAATGCTACCACTTCACATATTTATTGTTGTACTGATTGAAGTGCATTTAGTCTCTTGAACTTACAATACGCCCTGATCCGATCAGATACACCTCATAAGTTCACTCGCAAACTTAATTATATGTTTAAGTTTGCGTGGTCAGAGAGCAATGTCATTTTCATTCAACAAGTGTTAATTCCGTTTAACACTTCGAAATTCTTTGATTTATTCAATAAATATTTACACATTTGGAAAGGAAATACTTGTATTTGCATTTACTTAACTGTTTTATACTTTGTTCCGTAAAACTGTCATTGAGTTGGGATTATCATTTCTTATCGTCATTAGTTTCTTATTGTCATTAATGTATGTTTCTTTGGTGTTGTAACTTGAAAATGTTAATTTATGACACATTAAAAATTCGACCTTGGAAAGACCAAACCTTAATAAACCAAAACCGAAAAAATAAACAGAAAAGAAACCAAAAACCGAAAAATCGAACCCAGATAAAACTGAAATCGCACGGTTTTTAGAAAGTAGAAAAGTGAAATTTTTGGTTCAGTTTCAGTTTTAGCTTAAAACCGAGCCAAACCGAACCATGCTCACCCCTAAGATGACCTGATAATCGATTATTTGCGTTTTTATGGCTCCAAAACGCGGATTTGAATAAGCAGGTGGCTAGCTAATGCTTGCAAGCGTGATTTTGCTTTTATATCGAAATTACACATATACCCTCATTTTACCATAGTATCTTATAGGATACTGATTTCTTATGTTTGTTACCTTTATCATTCATTTTCATCGTCAATAATGGTTGCTTGCTGTTGTGAATGTGAGTATGACTTGGAAGGAAAAGATGTAGATGGTTGCTTGCTTGCTACATGTGAAGAACATAGTAATATATAAATATTTAACCTTACTTGTTCCTTAACACTCGCATTTCAAGCCCAACATTGTAAATATCTTTTATATTAGAAGCCCATTAAGCGAATAAAAATATACAAACGTAATATGTGTATTACCAAAACTTTGCTAATACAAACATTCAAATATGACAAAGTGATTGTAATCAAATAAGTACACATTTAATGTATCATTTATCCCATGTATATTGCTCATTTACTATAGTTTTGTGTAATAATCATTGCTTAATCGTTTATAGTTCTTATTCTTAGTAATTCTGGAGCAATGATAGAAAAGACCCGTAGAACGACGATACTTGGAGCTTAAATAGAATAAATGCATAATTCAGCATATGCATACGGCGTATCCAACTCTCGTGATACGCCGTATAAGAAGATTTCAAAGAAGAAGTTATACTTAGAAGAATACATCGTATCCAACTCTGGTGATATGCCGTATATAAATCCTTGACAGACGAAGCCCAAGTCAATTGCAGAAGAATACACGTGTATCCAACTCTGGTGATTGATAAGGTATAATTTCATACGATTTTTAGGGTCATTTAGCCTCTAAACTCGTGTACTTTTGATTATATATGACCCTCAATTGATTTAATTTGAGTTTTAGGTACTTGGGAGAGCAAATGTTGGAAATGTGCAAGTTTTGGGCTCGATTGAATGAAGAACAAAGAAAAATGACAAATTTAGCAACGCGACCGGGATCCCTGACGTGGTCACCAATTCATGCTAGAAAGTGCAAATTTGAGATTATTTGTGACGGCTCAGTGTGTGGAGACGGACTCCAATGACGGCGTTAAAGGCACTCTGACAGCGTTACAACCAAAAGGTGACGCCGTCACATATGGCGGTGGACAAACGAAACCCCTAAGTGGACGACGAGCTGACTATGTCACAAGATACACCCGATGGCGTCAGACCCTGAATTCTATATATATAAACGCATATTTTTCATTATTGTGTGTGGAAATTTGTGTGCAACTTGCAGTCCGAACCCTAAACTCTTTTTCTCAGTTTATTTAGGTCTCTTTAGCCATTGAAGACTTCTTGTATTATTGAGATAAGTATTGTTCATCAATCAATCGATTATGTTAACCCTTAGTTGCTGTATTATGTTTAATTCTTGTTTCTCTATTGCTATGCTAGGCTAAATCAATTAGTGTTTACTTAGGAATGCATGAAACCTAGTTGTTAATCACTTATCTATTGTCTCTTGTTAATGGTGTGTGTGTTAGGAGTTGGAAAACTGGCCATATACCGTATCTTAGCTTGAACGTCCACTAAAACATGTCTAGTTAGTGCTTATGTTTTTGATTACAAATTATGATGGGTATTTATTGCGTGAATTAGTTATAGGGTTTGTTATTGACATTCAGATAAGCGTCCCTCACTTAGGCTAATTCATAAACGTGAGACTGACCAACTGATAGCGTGTTAAACTTTCTAGTTTTAAATTTATATTTTTTCGACTAGTTTCTAGACTAACACTAACGGGCAGTGTACCCGATCAGTTATAGCTAGTGATCGGTAACTATGGGTCATTCGCAAGTAGTATGTGACTTTTATGCTAACATAGTGAATTTCTACAGCTTTTAAAGAGGGTTTGTATTTTGATTGATTAAACTATTAAAACAAGAAATAAAACTAATTAATCTAAAAAAATGCTAAGGTTGTGATCATGTTGGGAAGGAAGTGCTAGCCATATTACTCCTACTACATTATTAGTTATCCATTTATTAGTGCAATGATTTAATGTAAAGTATTGGTGACTTAAAAAAACGTGTAAACACATTTCTATCTAAGTTAACTAGGCCAGATTTCTTGGTTATCTAGTTCTACGAGTTAACTAGCCTCTAATAACACACTGATAAAGAAAGTAGATTTAACATATTTCTATTTATATTAATATATCGTTTTCACTGACAATGATATTCATGATATATTTCAAAGGAGAAAAAGATGTGCATGTGATCCTATTGAGGGTGAATTTCTCTAACAGTGTTGAGATAATGAAATTATAAAGTTCTAGTTTTGGACGATCCTAGACTTCATTTCATTAGTGCCTAAAATCCTCAAAATGGGAAGATGTGAGAGATTACATTATTCTAACAATAATGAAATCAAGTTGTGTCTGATAATGTCACAAGTATTATTCCAATTGTGAATGGATGATAAACTTTATGATCCTAGTTATGTGTTAGAGATAATTTGATGTGTAAAGGATTTCATGTGATTGTGTAGGTATAAACTTTGGGTATAATGATTGTGAGGATTGAAGGTTATTAAACTACTTATCACTATTAAGAGTGAAGTATAGTTACAAGGTATCGTTGTAATGATTGATGCATTACTTGTAAGGTTTGAGTGTAATGATCGAAGTGTTTCTTGTGAAGTTAGAGTATGATTGAAGGTTCTAAAACTAGCAATCACTATCAAGAGTCAAGTGTAGCTATAAGGTTTGAGTGTGATGGAAGATGATATTATTGTGAGGTTTGTTGTGAGGGTTGAAGGTGGTTGTGACAAGGATTAATACACAAGATGGAATAAAAAGTTAAGTGATCACAAAGAGTTGTCAAAACATGATGTGTTTTTCTCTTAATGAGGTATTGGTGAAAACTAATGACATTGGGTTAAGAGGCTTGGACCAATTGTGGTTTTGTGAACAAGGTTTTGTCAAGTAGTGTGTACCAATTATGTTGGAATGAAGTGTGTGTTTAAGTATGTTGGTTTCTATGGAATGGGTACCGCATTTGTATGTTCTTGAGAGTGTTTGGTGAAAGACTATATGTGTATGAGTGTGTTTTCTCTCCCCATTAATCAATGGCTATCCTACATAATGTATTGAAAATCAAATCAAATATAAAGAAGAAAACAAACATTGACGGAAGCGATGAGCTTTGTGATGTCAAAATGGATGGTGGTTAGCGTACAATGAACTTCATCCGTGAAGTCACGTAGTTATTCTCGATCATTGTGAATGTTCATAGATCAATCACATGATGAGGCATGTGATTACCTCATAGGAGGTGGAGGAGATGAGATATTTGCCAACTATATAGTGGTAGAGGCAAGGTTGAGAGAATGAATCACGTAAATGCCCGTAAGACAAAGAATGTTTTCTCTAATGTTCGTTTGTGATAGTTTCGGGACTTGGGAAGACTTCTTTGTTTGTTAGCAAGAAGAGACTCAAGAGACGATCTTCCGTATAGGTACATTGCCCAGAATTTGGTAGACCGAGAATGTTAACAAACTCTTGAAGAGAAAAGATGATATGTTGGTTTTTGACTTTAAAATCGATGGATAAGGTTCGATCCTCATTTCGTATGAGGTGAACATAACGATAAAACTCTAAGACGAATCTAGGACGAATTTGCTTATTAAAGTTGTATAAGCAATCAAACCTAATGGAACTAAAGAGATTTTCAATGTGGTTTCTTTGAACGAAAGTGGGATGAACAAGTCTACCATCATGGATTAGATGAGACTCAAAGTTATTGTATATAGCAACAAGATTTTTGAAGGTGTTTAGTTCTTGGAAAATAAGTGGTATGTAATTTTCAATTTTTGGTTTTCTTGATGAAATTCGACACAAGAATGGTGGGAAGAGGTTTCGGTTTGATTGTTTATGGTGTTTTGTCTTGGCAATGAAGAATGGGAGAAAAGGGAATGACCAAAAGTAAAAACGAATAAGAGTATTTTTATTCTATCTGGCACACGACTCCCTTAGAGACACACGACTCCCATATTGATAAGGGAACCGTGGAGCCGTGTACTGTCAGGATGATTTTGTTTCTTGTTTTTTATAAGAAATTGTTTACATATATTGTGACTTTTCCCCATTTTGAATTTTCGGATAGATTAATTTAGTATCAACTATGATTCTTTCCTAACGACTTTGTTGGATAGGATTCACGGGATTTGATAAATGTTTGTTAAGTTCGTTTTAATTTTGGACCGAAATGAATATACTTGGTTTCAAGGAGTGTATATCCATATGGAGATGAAAGAAACTGTAGATAGGTTGATGTTAACTTTTAGCTTTTGGATGAGCGTTTTAAAATATGTTGTTAAAATGCTTGAATATGATTTTTAGGATATGACCTTTAACGATTGCGGTCGCAAGTTAAAATTACTTGAATATTTCGGACTAAATATTTAAGTTGTCAAACCTACTTCGAGATGTTTTAGGTTTGTATCTAACCTCCACTTGACAAAAGAGTGGATCACTTGGAAGAAAGAAATGATGATAAAGGAAATGTGTATATGAAAACTAAGGGAGATTTAAGACAATTTTACCACTGTTTTAACTTTTAGATTTTGACACTAGAGACCATGTGAATGTTTGAAAAGAATTTTTATTGAATTTAGTATATGCAAGTATGCTAGAAAATTTATAGTGTCATGAGGTAATTACTTAAATGTAAAAGACACAAGGAATACTCATTTGAGCATGTAATTGTACTTAATGCATCAACACAATAATCAAAGAAATTAATGTGTAAGACTATATGACGTCTAAAATTTAATCGTGATTGGCATACCTAATTCATTATGCATCAAAACGACATAGTATGAGTGCACAATTGACAAGTAAGTCATGTAAAATGTTGCATGAGGAACAAATGAAAATATCATGCAAAACATGATAACATTTAGCATTTAAGACCATGAATCATTTAGATAAACATATATATTATATCAGAATTGCTAAACAAATAAAAAACCTTTCTAATAAACATGCATTCAATAATTAAGCAAATAATCATTGAGTATAAAGAAAGCATGAAGACATATAATCATATCTTACAAGTACAAGTTATCATTTAGAAACTTCAAAACACATATGTGATTTGCAAGAAATCTAGGTTCGCTATGGAAAATCCTAATTACAACTTGTTTAAAAATGCGATCCTAGTGAAAGACAAAGTTCATCAATGCAAACTAACTTTAGGCACATTTAGGAAGAGCCATTTAATCAAGTTAGAAAAATTGATTCGTTGCGGATAATATATAAAAATATATCAGATATGCTTGATACGCGGGAAATGACAAGCCAAACCTTTAGGAAAAAGGCCAACTTGCAAAACCCGTGAATACGATATGAGATACCGGGCAAGTATTACCCGGGTCGTTTCCCGACGAGGTGTGAATCGATGATTTCGTGTAAGGTTTGGAATTAAAGTGCTTGAAGTGTGGGTTTTGGATTTTTTCTTTTTACAAACTGAAAAAGCTAATGAAAATAAGTACTTTTTGAAAAGCAACAATTTTTAGAAACTAACAATAAGCTAGGAATGAGTACTCTAAGAACATAAATGAAGAACAAGCTAAGGCTTAAGATCAAAATAAGCTATAAGGTCTGATAAGTGCAGGGCAAAAAAATGTCCAACTGAGGTAACTTTAAGCTACTAAAAAGCTATCTACAAGCTAATATAAAAAAATCATAAAAATGGGGAACAAGTAGATAAGCAATCAAACAGTAGATGTACCAAATCTCAGAACAAATGGGCTTATAATGAACAGATGATAAATCATAAACACAGGCTGTTTTGAGGCAAAAGTATAAAAAAAATTGCAGCCAACTGAGGTGATTTTTAAGCTACTGAAAAGCTATTGAAAAGCTAATATAAAAAATCTCAAAAATGTGGAACAAGTGTGTGAGCAACCAAAGATCTTAAGTACCAAATTTTAGAACCAGAGAGCTTATAATGAACAGATGATAAATCATAAATACAGGCTGATTTGGACAAAATTCATAAAAAAATGTGCAGACTGCTATTCAGGTTCTGTGATCACATTTTTCAAAAAATGATTCAAACATTTACCAAAACTATGTCAAATGGTTCCAACTCGTGTAAATCTACTTAATGAACTAGAGTGGACTCAGAAAAGCCAAAAGCTATCACAGAAATAGCTTATAGCTATGGTGAGCTTTTATGATCAGTACTTATCCTACAAATATACTAACCAACTCAAAACCTCAAAACCTACAAAAACATATCAAAAACCCATACTATCAGCTAATATAAGCTAAATTAGGCAAGATCAAAGTTTACCCAATGGCACATGAACAGTGCACTCAATTTTGACCCTTTTTCAAGCTTAATCCAAACACCCCATTATGTGACTGTTTTAAGATTTTAACTAGCAATGACCTATTTAAGCCTAGATTTTGAAAGACCTATGTTTCACTAAGATAAATAAGCACTGATGAACACTTTTTACCTATTGATAAGCACTAAATAAGCTATTCCTACACTTAGCTATATTTTTGGTTTTTATGAGATTTTAAGGCAAAAACTAGTAAAAGCTAACACAAACTATCAAATTAACTTCAAAAGGCAATAAAAAGAACAAATAAGCTAAGATTATTCAATTAAGCACTTATATAAGAAGAAATAAGCAGTTTGCATATAAAAACTTGAAAATCCAAGGAACTTACAATAGCCCTTGCTCAAAACAGGGCAAATAAATGCTCGAGGAGCTACTCAACAGCTCCAGCTTGCTTAGAAAAACAAGCTGGTGACAGAAATAAGCTCTTCCCTTGCTAGCTTATCATCCATTAGCTTATTTGACCATACAGTTGACTTAGATTAGACTCCATTCATCACAGCCATTGATTTGCATTTTGGCGCCCATTTTATCCTTGGATTGCCAATTTGGCAGTGGTAACTTGTGAGGGGGGGGGCATTAATTGGTCTTGGACTGGAGTAGGTTGGAGTGGAGTAGGAGAAGGTGCAGGGTATGGGTTGGAGCAGGGGAGAAGGTGAGGTGGGTGGTGATTTGAAGGGAAAAGAGATAAGGGGTTGACTGGGTTTGACCCGGTTTTTATTAACTAAAGATGGGGTACGGGTTGTGGGTGGTGTGGATTGGGTTGAAATTGTTTTAATTTTGGTTTTAAGGTTTATTAATTTTAGGTTTAGGTGTTTAGGATAAATGGTGAAATGTGATTTTTGGTGTCGGGTTCGTTTTTCCCTGCTCGTTCCAATGCTAAATCCCGGGGTTTACTTTGACTTCGTCTTGACTAGATCAAATGCACAAATGTTGTCGAGTCGATCCAAAAATGTCCGTTTTCGCTCTATTTTCAATCTTTTGTACCTGAAATACATAAAAACACAAACCATGGATATCTGCAGTATAAATTGGTATATTTGGCCGTTTTTAGTTATTTTTATGTATTATATGGGCATAAAATGATGAGTAAATAGGCACTCATCATCCCCCCACACTATCAATTGCTAGTCCCTAGCAATCCGATCATATAAAGTAATGAAAGGATCAAAAGAATACCAAGCATACCCCGTTTTGACTTTTTATTCAATGCAAGAAATTTAAACTAGAACAAAAATAGATAAATTGCTTGATTTTCAAAAATGGCATCATGGAACGGGATTCACACAAAATGGGTGTCTCCAGGGAATTGTAATCGTCATCCTCTTTTTTATACTCCCAACTAAGCTTAAACTCAATGTGCAAATGTTTTTATAAAATGCTAACACTACTTATACTAATAATCTATGTAAGCCGAAACTTAACTTTTCACTCCCACAATTATTCAAGAAGTTAGGTGAGTGTGCTCATTTTCAAAATTTTGACCGCAAAAATCGACATTTATTATGGTTGTTATTTGTTTAAGTCAGATACTAATTTACCGGAAACCTCGAAAATCTGAGGATCAAAAAGGGCCTTTTCCATGTAGCGGCTTTCTTCTCGGCACATCCCAAACCAGTTGGTTTTAGGTGACCAGGCTTTTGACACCCCACAGAGAATAGTACCGGAATCAGCGGGATTTTGATTTCAAAGATTTTAGATATTCCCACTAAGTTAGTATTAAATACTTAAATAAATAACAACAAACGATCATTTAGAGATTAAAGACTCAAAGGTGAGATCACTCCATGTAACGGCTTTCTTCTCGGCACATCCTAAACCAGTTGGTTTTAGGTGACCAGGCTTTTGACACCTCACAGAGAATAGTACCGGAGCTTTCGGGGTCTTTGAAATCAACAATCTACCAAATTACCGTTTAACCTTTATGAAAAAATTGACGAATCCTAGTTCAACTTCCGATTTAAATTTAAGAAAAAACAAGTTTCCTACATTTATTCATATAAACAACATATACATCTTTACTTTTGCAACATTATAACTTATTTCATATTGCAATATCATTCCATTTTCTTATTTTGCAATATCATTCCATTTTTCCATTTTTTTTTCTTTTTTTTAAAGAAGGTATGCTTTCTCCAAAATTTAAACAAAAAGTTGAACTCGGACTCTATATCAAAATTGTATAAAAATTTGTTTTGCATAACAAAATGATTTTAACGTTCAAAAGTTTGAAAACAACACTAATTTAGTCATATTAAGAGCTTCTGGGAGGAAAAGCCATAGATTACTTATATAAGCTCTAAAGAGAACCAACTACTCTACGCTTAGCATTTTCATTTGAACAAATTGTAAAACCTTAGTCTAATCGTTAAGGAAGCAGCCAGATCAACACTCTGGCAGAGTCGGGATTCCCCTTGTTCTAACCTAATCAAGACTAAACACTTTTTTTTTTTTTTTTTTTTTTTTTTTTTTTTTTTAATTTTTTTATGTGCAAAGCACTTCTTTTTCATTCAATTTCTTATTTAAAAACGAAATTTTTTTAAAATTTTGGTCAAAACGAGGGTACTAGGGCACTAGAAGGTACACATGTGATCAAATTCGCTAGAATTCCCCCCCCCCCCCCCACTTAGAATTGAATATTGTCCTCAATATTCAAAGTACCGGCTATTATGCCGACACTTAGAACGTAAAAAGGTAATACTACTGGCCAAGTGTGGGAAAGAAATCTTTTTTCACAAAAAAAGATTTAAAAGATATCCCTAGATAATCGTTAGCAAAAAGATTGGATATTGGGCAGCTGGATTGAAAACAGGCGCATCAATCATCACGATCTAAGGGAAATATGAAAATAAGAGCAAACAACACACAAAACAAAGCACAGTAGAGGAATTCCCCCACACTTAGTGTCAGAAAATAGAAAGAAGACAGAAACATGGGTTGTCACCCATGTAGTGCTAATGTTTTTGCTAACCGAGTCACTAGCTTGACTCGACCCCGAATTCATTGGTCCATGGGGAAGCAAGTGGAAGAGAAAATCTTCATTGGACTTTCATTCAAGATGTTTGGATAATCATTGAATTTTAATGAAAGTTTCACACCGATGAGATACACCCGGCTCAAAAGAATGATAAATGGAGATGCCGGGGTCAAAAATGGTGTCTTCACTCCCAAAGGAGAGAAGGAAAGGACAAGTCACCGTATAGGTGAAGAAAGGTAGAAAAACTCGAACGACATATGTGAAGTCAATATAATGGCAATCCTCAAAGGGAAATGTCACATATGTCGGAGAAAGAATGTCCTTTTGAGTCTCAGGATTAAGAATTGAGGTCATATCATCAAGTTTAGAAATAATAGAGTCCTTGATCTCATCGTTCTCTAACACTTCATCAAAAAGAGGATTTACGTTGCTGGAAAAGTACTCGTCATCAAATTCAAAAAGAGAGTTTGAATAGACTTTGATACTTTCATTTGGAACGTCCTCATCCGAAAGTGATTCGTCATCACTAGAGGAAAAATCATCGTTGAAATTGAAAAGAGGGTTAGAGAAAATCCCCGAAGAATCCTCCGAAGTGTCAAGAGGATAATCACCACAAAAAGACCAATCACATTCACTGTCGGATATATCCTCAGACTCACTTGGGAGTGGGAAAAGGTTCTCAACACTAGACTTTATGAATTCGTCCGATTCCTTTTCAGGAATAGTGCTAAGATGCTCATCCCCCATAATGAGAGAGTCCTCGGAGTCCATAGTTGGTAAGATGGATGTGATTGCAATAGACTGAAGGAGTTGAGAAATGATATCGTTCAAAGGAATAGCACTCTCCTCGTCGTCCTCCTCATCATTGTTGCTAGCATAAATAGCTTTTATACGTTTCATTTGCTCTTCTGCTAGCAATTCTGCAATACTCTTGTCTTCCTGCTTTTTCTGGACGGGTGTGATTGCAGCTGACGAATTCTCATAATATTCCCTCATTTGAATAGCATCCTCATCATCGTCATCGAGAATGGAAGCCTTGAGAAATTTGTTACGCCTTTCCGCTGCTCGTTCTTCGGCTAGTAATTCTCCCATAGATTTTTCATGAAGATGAATGATGGAATACTGTGGGGGTTGGAAATTGTCAAAACCAGAAGTATTATACCAAGGATTAGGTTCTTGATTCCACGGTTGACATTGATAATCGTCATGAGGACCCCCACAATTTGCACAAGGAACATTCGATGCATTTTGAAATGATGTATCATTGAAATTTTGATAGCACGGTTCTTGCTCAAATGAATTCTGAGGAGGGTGGTTGAAATCGTTTTGAAAATTTGGATAAGTGAATGTATTTCCGATTTCAGAAGTGCAACATATACAAAGTCCATGAGTAAACCCACATTCCTTGCAAAAACACTGTTCACAAAGTGAATCATCTCCCAACGGATCTCTACAATTAAAGCAATTTTGTTGATCGAATGAAGATAGCTGGGATTGTGGAGGGTAGTCGGAAAAACCTTGAGAATTATTAAAAGAATTTGGATTTGGATTAATGAATGATTTGCACCAATTACAAAATCCGTCTCTACAATTACTTCCACACTGCTCACACAAACACTTGTAACAACGATGATCATCACCCACTGGACTTTTACAATGAAAACAGTGATAGTCGAGTGACGACATAAGAATTAAATATTAAAGAGGGATAAGAAGATAGAATTAAACGATTTAAGAGGATAAGAAGAAAATATAAGAATAATATATATTATATAAATATTTTATATATATATATATATATATATATATATATATATTTTAAAACACTTTAGGAAAAGTGTTTGTGATTTTTTCAAAATTTTTGGTTTTTTATAAGAAAATATATACAAAATAAAAACGATAACTTCACGAGAAAGGATCTTCAAGTCACTAATCGTTTAAACCTCAACGATATTGTCGCAACACAACCTCCCCGGCAGCGGCGCCAAAAATTGATTCGTTGCGGATAGTATATAAAAATATATCAGATACGCGTGATACGCGGGAAATGACAAGCCAACCCTTTAGGAAAAAAGGCCAACTTGCAAAACCCGTGAATACGATATGTGATACCGGGCAAGTGTTACCCGGGTCGTTTCCCGACGAGCTGTGAATCGAGGATTTCATGTAAGGTTTGGAATTAAAGTGCTTGAAGTGTGGATTTTGGATTTTTTCTTTTTACAAAATGAAAAAGCTAATGAAAATAAGTACTGTGAAAACGTAGAGGGGGGGGTGAATACGTTACCGTTTTAAAATCTTAAAACTTGTTGTATCAAATTTCCAATTTGGCTTATTCTAATATGAAAGATGTTTGTTGTAGTTTATGACTACTAAGTTGTCACACAAGTATTATCAAATAATCACAACACAAGCAATCACATAATGGAAACATAAAAGTAAAGAGATAAGTAAAAGAAAGCGCAAACCGAACACGATGATTTATAGTGGTTCGGTCACGGAGCTCCTCTCCGCCCTACTCCACTCCCCGAGTACCCAACTCGAGAGTTACTTCACTAGATCAACAAGCTCCCTTCTCGGCGGAGAAAACCTTACAATCGTCGCTTACACTTTATATGGTACTAAGCTAAACACCGGGTTCTTTACAAGGGTACAACCACTCCCGTCGTCGCTTATACAATTTCCGACACTAAGCTAGATGTCGAGTTCTTTACAAGGGTACAACCACTCCCGCTATGTTTTATGGCCCAACATAGAAACCTTGTGTTTTATGGCACAAACACATAAACCACCTAATCTAGTTTGGTGTTTACAATGATGATCACAATGATCAATGATGATCCATGACATAAATGTATCATGGATATGAATGACTATTCTAAATGAACTTCCATTGAAAGGAAGCCTTCAATGGATGAAGATCACAAGCTCCCCAAACTTGTTGTGATGGATCTTCATGTATGCAAGTGAGATCTACATGAACTTCTTGAATGAGAAGTCTTCAATAATTGAGGATGTCAAGTGACCTTGAATCTTCATATGTTGGAATGCTATGGTGGATAATGACTTCAAGATCTTCTAACCTTCTTGGTGGATCAGGAAGTATGCTATGGATGATGTCACACGATCTTGAGCTTGCTTCACAGAATCATTAACAATGTATGCTTACAACATAATGAAAGTTAGTAACATTATGATCATTATAGAAAGGGTGATTAATCTATGAATCTACATGTTTTGCTATTGATCTAAGTGTATGTAAAGAGTAAAGGAAATGTGTGTTCTAGTGGCTTGAAACTATGGGCAAACAATGGGCTTCTATTTATAGGGAAACTGTTTAAACAGTTGGCGGATTTAGCGGATCCTGAAAAGGGATCCGCCCTTTATATCAAAGGGATCCGCCCTTTATACCAAAGGGATCCGCGGGATCCGCCAAACCTGACAGCTAATATCTCAACAAATCTTTCCATATCTCACCATATCTTGACATATCTTTAAAAGTCAACTTGTTAGCTTGAAGATCTATACAAAATATATTACAAATCTTCCAAGATATGTAAGTGATGCATGCCATGATGTCATGTTAAATATTTCTAATTTAAGAAATAAACATAAACATGTAAATGTATATATGTATGTAACATGTATCCTAGTGATCATGTAGCATGTATATACTAGCTTAACTAATATATGTTTACCAAGATGTATCATGTTAGTTTGACACCTAAAGTGTACTTATCCTATTAAACTTAGGAAACATGATGTACAAGTAAAAATACTTGTTTATGCAAAGGTGTAAAATGAGGTTCTAAGTAGAGTGATTAGCCTTTTTAAAATACTTAATAACTTAACCGTATTTTAAACATTCTAAATGGTTTATTAAGGGTTTGATCATAATGCTACATAACAAACATGTACGAACCTGTGTTGTATCATACGAGGACTCGAGAGGTGTTGAATGTATGTTGAGACAAAATAAGATTACAAGTAACTTGTACATTTTACGTTATGTATCAAGTTACATGTTTGTCATCAATCAAAACAAACGAGACTGCTTGCACTAACAATCTCCCTAACGAGACTGTTTGCACTAACAATCTCCCCCTTTTTGATGATGACAAAATATGTAAACGTGATAGAAAGTAAAATGTAAAAAGTTACTTGTGTCCGTAATTACTTACTTTCTTCTTGTGTCTGATTCTCCGTTTACACCTTTCTCCCCTTTCTCCACCTTTTTCTACTTACTTTCTCCTTTTACACCTTTCTCCCCCTTTTGTCGAAACAAAAAGGGTGTGTCCTTGGAGTTAACTTCATTTCTCCCCAAAATGGAGAGCTTGCATCATCCCTAGTGAAGTTAAATAGACTACTCCAATCTCCTATGGTTGTTGCATTCCCTAGTTTGTTAGCGGATCCATGGATCAAATTAAGACTCTTAACTTACATCAAGGTTAGTGGTGTGCAACATAAAAAGAATATATATGAAAAATGCATGAGGAATGAAATGCAAATAGCCAACGATACACGTGGGTAAGCTATGTTGGACTATGTTGTCCTATTTCCTCCTTTTTGTCGAAACACAAAAGTGTGTCGAAGAATGAGAATTCTTAAGAATGCGAGCATGCTCCCCCTTGACTGTAGCTCCCCCTTAATCAATACTCCCCGTTGCTAGGGTACCAACGTATATGATGTAAGGATTATGAATGCTACAAAACAAGGATTAGTACATGATATGCTCCCTTGATCAATACTCCCCGTTGCTAGGGTACCGACGTATATGATCCAAGGATGAAGAATCCTACAAAATAAAGGTTAGTATAAAACAATATTTGTCCTTGGACAAGTATGTGATATACACCAATGCGTGTATATGATGCATTCTAAAAATGTTTGAAGAAGGCTCCCCCTTGCTTTAGGACGTCAAGATAAACCTACAATAAAGACAAAAAATAATCGATGCAAACTTCATCCTTAGATGAGTATGCTATATACGATCGAGCGTATATGTTGATGAACCTACAATGAAATGGTTAGTGCAATATATTTTATCTCAAAGAAAAATATGATGCAACATATCAATAATCTAATCACAAGCAACTTAAGTCAGAGAACTATGATTATTTGGCAAACCATGTCATACCAATTGTGATACCGATTGTGATTATCTAGTAAACTATGTTATAAAGTGTGTAATCTTCTAATAAGAATTACAATCACAAGAATATAATATGATAAAATCCTACAAAGCAGTGCCTATGAGGAGGATATGAGTGATCATAGTGTTGGTGTTAGTTTACTAGTAATCCATGGGGTTGATGATTAGTGAAAGAGGTGATGGAAGGTGGTGATTATAATAAATGCAATGAATTCAGAAACTCTAATGTATAGCAAATGCTATAAGAGTATTTGAAGACGGTTACGGTTATGATATTATCATCTACCAAAGATGATGAATCGTGCCATAGTAAATGCTCGAATGGAAATAAGAGGAAGTGAAGACAATGATCACTTAGGAATAGAGATTCCATATGCAACAATTAGAAATACTAGATACCTATAAGCGGATGAAAATGACATCATTGGTTGGACCAACGTGTTGAGAATGATGGTTCTGTTTGCACAGACAATGACGTGCTTGATATGTATCAAGAATGAAAAGGATGAGATCCTATGATGGTGTTCTAGACAATGAAGTTGTGAAGGAAAATCCTAGACTCGGTTGTGAGAGGGTTGTCTGTTTTAAATGGTTAAAAACTGAACCTGGTACCCGCGGATTGGGTGGAACCAAATTTTTGGTTCCGTCCGTCTTATCGAAGGGTTCCGTGGGACCAGAATTTATTTGGTCACGTTTTGTCCTTTTTGATCAAACGAAGGTTCATGCTAAGGTCTATTTACTTATAGATACTAATTTGGTTACACTAATCCTAGTCAAAGTATAAGGAGACTTAATGCTTCTCATTAAGAGGTTTGTCAAGCACGTGATGTATTTTTCACTTGACGAGGTATTGGTGCAAGATTGTGATGTTGATCTAAGAAGGTTTGAAAGAAAAAAAAAACTTGTAGTTTTGTGAACTGATTTTAACTGAATGGTGTGAACCTACATGTTGGTATAGGAGATATGAACAAGTGTTCTTAAACAGACAATTATGCGAATGAGTTTCTCTCCCCCTTAATCGGTGGACATTTAACATAATTTGTGATGTGAAGAATGATGATGCAGGTTAATGAAAGCAATAAGCTTGGTAATGTTTTTTCGGATGTTGGTTAGCATACAAGGAACTTCATCCTTGAAGTTTTGTAGCTCTTCTCTATCAATGCGGGATGATCGCACGATGAGGCATGTGGTTTTCTCATGGAAGGTGTATAGTTATAACTAAAAGATGATGGAGATGTTGTTTAGGAAAGCGGAAGCAACAATACGATTTGAAAAGAGGTATTTTGAAAGATATCCAATCACAAATTTCAAACCTCTAAAACTTAATCCTATTAGCTTTAAAAACTATATAGAAGTGAAAGGATTCCATAAGCATATTACTAATTTAAATAGCAATAAAGGAACAACAATTACGCAAGATATGCATAATCAAAGAAAAATAACAAATAATTTGTTATCAACTTACAAGACAAAAGTCTTAGTGATAAAAGATGAAATCATAACATCTTACAAAAACAAATATTCAACTATTGGACAAAAAGGTATCACATAGCATCAAGACAAATAATGACATTGTTTAAGATACTACATTGTGAAATTATTTTGATGTTAGGCTTAGTCACTTAAGCGTACTTACCCATTTATTAACACAATGATCTATGTGTAAAATAAGATAACTTCTAAATATTCATCATACCAAAACTACTTTGACAAAGTCCACACATGGTAAACAAATATTGTGACAAAGAAGTGAGACTACAGATTCATGCAAACCATTATAACATTTAGGAAGCATGCATCATTTTGACTATCCTACGAAAAGCTCAATGAATGTGAACTTAAGACAGGAGCTATCTAACACCATGTATTAAAAAAGACATATCGTGAGTTAACAAAATACGTTAATCTTGCGAAACAACATATAACGAAGGAATGAAAATATCATATAAATCATGTTAACACGAAGCATATAAGCATGCAGACAAAACCTTTCTAAGGTTTACTCATTTGAATATCAATTAAATAATTATCGTGATAACGTCAAGACATTTAAACTTATCAAACACATAACATGTAATCAACACACACACACACACACACACACACACACACACACACACACATATATATATATATATATATATATATATATATATATATATATATATATATATATATATATATATATATATATATATATATATATATATAATGCAAGTGATTTTACTAAGAAAAATCACATCTACTACTTGATTGATTATTATTCCTAAGACAAGATAATTCACCACTACATGACTTAATGATACTCAACTATTTCTATTAAAAACTAAGGTGATGAAGATGTCATGAAATACACGAAAATTTAACAAATATGTGTCAATAAATTTTAATATTTGTGTTTGGAATCTAAGGTTGAATGATCTAAACGGTGACATCTTTTATGTTGAGTTTAAGTATGTGTTATGCAAGTGATTTGATCATCTTAGACCAAGAGATGTGTTTGTGTGTGATAATGGAATATGTTAAGAACGTTCTCAAGAAAGTTCTTTGAAACAAGATTCTAAGTAAAGTTACCAACTTTAATAGATCTTGTGTGAGCGCAAGATTTGAGCAAGGCTTGGTTATGACGTATGCTTGAAAGAAGATAGATACATAAAGTATCTTTCAACAAGTAAGATTATCATACTTATGAAAACAAGTATGACACGACGAGGGGGAAGCTCTAGTTCATAGAACTTGCAGATGTTTGTTTAAGATCATTTACCTAATGAGATGTAATGAAATCTCTTGTAACACAACCGTTCATGTTGCAAGGAGAGAATGATAGGATATATATTATTCTTTTGACAAGATGAGAGCTAAATGCATGATTTCTTAGGCATAATTCTTTCCAAAACATCATGATTTCCTAAATGATGATATGAACTTAAAGGTTTGAATTGGATAGATCTATCCTGAATTTACTAGATGATGATAAGAGGAATTCACTTGAGTTTCTTATGTATACTTCTCAAGAGTCATTGTTACTTGGGGTGCATATGTTGTTAAAATATTGATTTAAGGTTTAATGAAACTTATGCGGAGGTTTAATTACAAAGTATTACCGATACTTTGATGACTTGTGAAAGTTGTACTACTTAAACCTAGTGAACAATGATAAACATTGAATGTGAGCATCATGCTCATTTGATGGTGAATGTTCTAATCCTATAGGTGGTAAAGTGTGGTTGAATTTGTTTAACGCATACTTGATTTGATACGAGCGTTTGGACAAAGGGCTTTTCGAGCAATGCACTCAATAGATTCAAATAATGGTATGGATTATGGTGTTGTATGGGTTTGTTGTGCTATGGGAGTACTTAGGTTTCATGGATGTTGAAGATGACAAGTATGGATACTGATTCTTGTGGTTTACTAGATGAAGTGCTTGGTTATATTTGTGAAATCTAGGAGTTGAATGTGATGAAGACTAATTCTAATAGACAACAAGGATGAAGACTAATTCTTATGATTCTTTGGTTGGTGTAACTTGTGAGTGATTTAAAGCTTAAGGCTTGAGACATATCACAAAAGTGAATGCGATGGGATGACGAACAAATGTTCTAGTTATGATAGGATAAGTGTTTTAACATACGTTGTTAAAATACTTGCGAGTTGATTTTTTCGGATATGACTTTTAATGACTACAACTTGTAAGTCAGATATACTTGAATATTTCAGACGGAATA
Source organism: Artemisia tridentata subsp. tridentata (assembly GCA_021014915.2). Taxonomy (NCBI): domain Eukaryota; kingdom Viridiplantae; phylum Streptophyta; class Magnoliopsida; order Asterales; family Asteraceae; genus Artemisia; species Artemisia tridentata. Next base: position 207,015,208 of record CP139509.1, on the reverse strand, counting down.
TTTAAGTTGTCAATTCTACTTTGAGAAAAGGATACTAAGATTTGAAAATTACATCTATAACCTAAGTGTGAGTTATGACTTGATGTAAATCGTCTTGAAGGATGACATGTTAACCAAGTAAGGTAACATACGTGAATACAGACATGAGTTGGGTTTGTAATCTGTGATATATTTGCAAACAGTGAGTCTGGATTAGTTTGGAAGTTGTCAATTTACAAATCAAGCTAGTGAATGAGTAAAGGACGGGAAGATGCAGTGAATGTGTGTACTGATCATAAATACACAGTGGTCCTACGTATTGCAATGAACTAATTTCTGGGTTCCTAGCTTGTGACAGAAGGGTAATTTGGATGAAAGTTTGAATTTTCAAATTTTGGTGGGAAGTTGCTTTCTTATAGTTCTAAGTGTGCTTAAGTCATCCTAATGTGCCAGAAGATCAGTAGAAGAATCCTAAGAACTAGAATCAATAATCTAAGGATCTGGATTAGTCGGGAATTTTGAAAAAGTTACCGTTGAAGCTTGCGGATCCAATCGACGACAAAGGCGGAACCAAAATTTTGGTTCCGTGGAATCCGCAGGTTCAAGACTGGCGGATCCAAATGATACACTTGGCGGATCCAAAATTTGGGATCCGCCGAATCCGCCATATGGAGATTCAGATTCTTAACAGAACATATGTCAAAATTTTCGTTATTCGTTCAAATTTCGAAAATTGTCCTCAAACATATGTAACTACTAATATCTAATGGAATAAAACTAAAAACACAGGTTTTAACACACGTTTACACATAGATCAATCTGATGATAATAACTTACCATAAATGAGAGTTAAGCCAAACGGTGGCTTAAGCATGAAAAATAGATAACATCATGTGTTATCATCCTGCAAACTTATGTTAGTTCACATAAAAGTATACTACCAACATAATATCCTAATAACACAACAAATCATCACATCATTGTTAGAAATTTTCTTATACCAAACACTCTTTCACAGATACTACATGTTTACATATTTTAACACTTGAAATTAAGTGAAGGTTTGTGCAATACAACACAATTCAAGACACTAAACTAGTTTCACTTAGTTCTCATTCCTAAGTAAGTTATGCAAGATTTTCACATAACATATGCAAACAAAAATATCTAAGTCTATAAGTGAAGCAAACACAATTTATCAACTTATTGCACAATATCTAGCAAATGTCCTATTGTGCATAAAAACAAGCAATTGATAAACAAGAAAATAATTGTCATGGAAAAACACTTATGTATTACCTATCAACAAGCAAACAACATATACTAGAACAAGTAGTCACATAGCATAGCATAAAAGAAAAGATACTTTTCGTCACTTTGCGTTTAAATATGACGATGTATGCCAAGCTTGATTTGTTTACTTTATATTACCAAATACTTTAGTTTCAAAAGAAATCATATCAATGTTCAAAGAATACCAACTTACATTGCCTGACGTAAAAGTTTAAGTTACTGTGTCAAAATTAAACTTAATGTATTGAACAGGTTGTAGTATTTGATTTGTTTTACCTACTTCAATTTATATTTAGGACATGAGATTATTTTTAAATGAAAGTAGACTTAATTCCCTTCAAAATGATAGGTGGCACGACTTCTACGGACTTACGGTTAATTAGTTATGATTTTTGGAAGTTTGACAAAAACTGCATACTGAACAGACGGATCTGGCGGATCCTTTTTGAGGGTTCTGCCCTTTGTAACAAAGGGATCCATGGGTGTCTGTGACAGATTCTCCTAAACTGATATTTTGACATAAAAAAAACGTGTAAGACTTGCTAGACTTAATATTAAACATATATTACACATATTTAACAACATTTCTAATTATGTGACTTATCTAAACATTTACGAAGAGATTTTTCAACTAAATTAATAGCTATTCCAAACGCTCCTTTAAAACCCGTGTTTTTCGTAAATTAGCTTTACGCACACAATTTGACACTTAATCTTTTTAAGGAATCTTTTCTTTTGATTTTTCAAAGACATCTTCAAGCTTGTATACAAAGTAATATTTAACAACAAAATTTCTAAGTATACTTAGCGAAACATTTTTCATATTATATTCCGCTTCAAAGGTAATTTGATAAATGGATCGTACTCTATTTTAAAAACCATTTGTTTTGAAAATAAGAGCCACGAGGCTCAGATGCCAATTGCGAAAACGTAGAGTGGGAGGGGGTGAATACGTTACCGTTTTAAAATCTTAAAACTTGTTGTATCAAACTGTAACACCCCTAAAATCATAATATTCGCGGTAGCATACAGTTTGGGTGCAACTGGATTGAAATCACAACACAAGATATAGGGAACGGATTAAAAATCCGTTTTAAAATATATTCCATAAGTTAAGTCATGTAACATTACATAAAATCCATTTTGATGAAAATGAAGCCCATTTAAATTAAAAAGGTCCAGTTGTCAGAGTAAACGCATTAAAAACCTTTCCATCATTTATTGTGACCGACGCCATGCACTGCACCCGGCTAAACGCACCTCAGTTTCCTGAGAAAACATGCTAAAAGTCAGCTAACGCTGGTGAGTTCATAGGTTTAAACAAATAGCACATATTGACCAATAGCAATATCATAAAAACAATTCAGCAGATACACACTATCCGTTATGCACGCACTAAGCCTCATCCTACCGATGCTAAGACAATGCAGCACGACTAGCGTTAGCAAAATAAATAAGGGTGCCCGCGAGTGTTAATCCCCAGACACTCGGCCAAAAACCCGACTTAGTATACGTTCGCCTTGGCTATGCCGAGCCAATCGAACGGGGACGTCACTCCCAATAGATCTATTTATAACAAACAGCTTCCCAAACAGGAATTAACGGCAGATGATAGTGGGCACAAAATGGGATTCAGCAAACTTAGGTTTCTGCATACTAGTGTGATCTCTAAAGCAAATTCATTTCTGGTCCATGAAAACAGTTTTGCATGTTTCTTACCCCAAGCTTATAAAACAAAAATCGTATAAAATATGGGGCTATAAACTCACCTTCCAATAACAGCAAATCAGCAAATAATTCAAAATAATGCAACCGCGCCGATCAGCACCCTAAATCAGTACGGTAAGTCTTAGCAAAATATTCGTGTCTCAAGTGTCTTCATTTTATTTGAAAAGTTTTACGTTTGACCAGTGCTCGTGTATTTCTTGCTTTCTGTGTGGTAAAATATATTTCGAAACGATTTATTATTGTAACTCTTGGGGGTAGCTCATGGTGAAAGTGCATGGTGGGAATACGTAACGGAACATCCGTGCTAGTATTTGCGATTTAAATGTACAAGTGTTATATATATATATATAGTGTTGTATTTGGTACTGCATAGAACGCGCCCCAATATATATATATAATATATATATATATATATATATATATATATATATATATATATATATATATATATATATATATATATATATATATATATATATATTTTATATACATTATAAGTTAATTTCTCATATATTTAATTAATGGAGATTAATTAAATAAGTTTTGAAGAATAGTTAATAGGATATAGTTAGTGAAAAATTATTATATTTAGAAAATCGTTTATTATTTTTGTTGCAACTTTTATTATAAGAACAACAAGTTTTATTAAGTAATTCCATAAAGTTTACTTAAGTTATGAATTTTCACAAAAATATTCTAAGTGTTGGATTTTTAGAAAATTTGGGCATGACCCATTCGTTTATACAACGTTTCCATTTTATCTCAAATGTTGCAACTTTTACTCAAACATTTCACTAATTAGTTTCGAGTGCAAAAATACTTTCGTGATATATATATCAAGTGCCGTGAATATTTTCGTAGTTATATTGTTCGTTATCTTCACTTTTAAGTATTAACATTAACTTTCGACGTAAAGTCAATATTTTGTCAAAAGTCAACAGTAGTTCATTTAAATGTTACAGTAATTTAGTGAGAATGTCAATTTTTATCCTTTCGGGGACCAAACGTCTCAAAACAAGTCCAAAAATAGTTATCGTTATTTTTATCGCTCGTTAAACATTATTAACTTCGGCGAGTCGGAAAATATTCCAAAAATCAATTTTATCATTTTTATGGCTCGTTGGGCCGAAACTTCTCAAATAAGCCCAATTTCCATTTTTAACCCAAAACACATTTTTAGTTATAACGTATATATCGTCGCGTTACTAAAAATCATTTTACTCGTTCAATACGTCCGTTTGGTCAAAAAGTCAAACTTTCAAAAATACTTATGGGCTTCGGCCCAACAGTAAATTAGTGGGCTTTTTGGCCCAAATATCCATTTGGTCCAATTTGTTATTATTAATTACTTATTAGTGATTATTAGTTACCAAATTCACTTTTTACTTATCAAATAATTTCTAATAACTAAGTTACTTAGTCAAAAAGTCAAACATGACTATTTCAAGGTCCATTCGACCCATATTAATTATCTCAACTTATTTTCACCTTTTTACTAGTTATTTTTAGTAACTTATAACTCATTAATTAAGCTAATCCAAATAAGCACTTCACTATATTTTTCCACCATTTCACCACTTGAGCCAAAATTTTATGTTTTTCAAAACCCCAATAATCTCATATTTTTATATATAGCCGATCCATGTATAACCTCTAAAAATCAACATAGTGCTTAAATTAGTGTAAAAACCATAACTAATGTTTGTATTATCAAATAAGCACCATATGTAACAATATTTACCACACAAGCAAGAAATCTATAAACTAACTCATAAACTTTCAAAAATGTCGAGCATAGTATATCAAAGATCAAACCCTAGCTTTAATCATATTATCAAAACATACACATTTAACACTTTTAAACATCACTATACACCAAATACACAAGAGATTAACAAATTTAGAAAAGTTTTAAGAATCCTTACAATGGTTTGAAGTTATACGTGTGATAGGAGACCAAAGAACACCCAAAACCTTGCTAGTTTTACCCAAATCAAGCTCCAAAGTACCCAAAACCTTATGTAAACACTCATGATCTTGATCTTTGTAGTGAAAATTTTTGTAAGTAAATGTTTATGTGTGATGAAGTTGGCGTACAAATGAGGTAGAAAAAGAGATGATCATAGTTATTTTGGGTAGTAATAAATGATAAGATCTTAAAAATCCAAAAAGCATTTTACCATATTAAGCAAAACTAGATTACATTTAAGGATAGAATGATTAGGTGTCCCATGTGCTTTGGTGTGGCTTATGTGGCCGGCTAGGGGTTATTTAGGGGAGGGCAAAAATAGTTTTTATCCCGCTTTGGTGTATAGTTTGTCGGTTTGAGCTTAAAAGTTACCGTAAAGTCCCGGTTTGACGTTTTTGGACACGATTACGTAAAATAAAGTTTTTAACCACGTTTTCATCAGAAATATGATAAAATGTCATTACTGACTCAAAAATATATTTATTTGACTATTACCATATGTACTGTGCTGTCGGTACGCGCGTGCGGTTGTTTTTCAGAAAAATGTGAGAAAGCTCTCAATTAATTTTAATACTTGTCAATAACTATAAAAAATGTGATAATTTAACTTTACTGACAAAAAGGTACTTTTTATGCAGTGACTGTAAGCTACAGTATGCGAAACAGCTCTAAAAAATGCTCAAAATACTCAGAAACATGCAAATGCGCATAGAAATGCTTAGCTTAAAAATAGTTAATACTCATATAATATTAATTAACAGCGTGAAAATTACCATTTGTCACAGTCTCCCCATCTAATCGGGAAATTCGTCCCGGATTTCAATTTACGTTACTCGTCGGCTTTGAAAAGAGATGAGGGTATTTTCGCTTTATTTCGTCCTCTCGATCCCAAGTGTATTCGGGGCCTCTGCGAGAGTTCCATCGGACCTTCACAATTGGGATACGACTCTGCTTTAGCCGTTTCACTTCCCGGTCCATGATTTTAATCGGCTCTTCAATAAAATTTAACCTCTCATCAAGTTGGATTTCATCTAAAGGAATAACAACGTTTTCATCCGATAAGCACTTTTTCAAATTACAGACATGAAAGACGTTATGCACAGCACTGAGCTCTGATGGCAGTTCGAGTTGGTAGGCTACCGGCCCGATCTTTTAAAGAATTTCGAAAGGTCCAATATAGCGAGGGTTCAACTTACCACGCTTGCCAAATCTGATCACGCCTTTCCATGGCGAGACTTTCAACATTACTTTATCTCCCACTTGAAACTCAAGGGGTTTCCGCCTCTTGTCGGCGTAACTCTTTTGACGGTCACGAGCCGCCTGCATTCGGCTCTTGATCTGTACAATCTTTTCAGTAGTCTCATGGACTAGTTCTGGCCCGGTAAGTTGGCTTTCTCCAACTTCTGCCCAACAAATTGGCGATCTGCACTTACGTCCATAAAGTGCTTCATACGGTGCAGCCTTAATACTGGTGTGATAGCTGTTGTTATAGGAAAATTCGACTAAAGGCAAATGCATATCCCAGCCGTTCCCGAAATCAATCACATAGGCTCTTAGCATGTCGTCTAATGTCTGAATGGTCCTTTCACTTTGACCATCCGTCTGAGGGTGATATGCTATACTCATATCGAGTTTGGTTCCTAAAGCATCCTGAAGCGACTTCCAAAAATTAGACGTGAATCGACTGTCTCGATCCGAGATAATAGAAACAGGCACACCATGCCTTGCAACAATTTCCTTAACATATAAACGCACGAGTTTATCCATGCTGATTTTCTCTTTTATAGGGAGGAAATGCGCTGATTTAGTGAGTCGGTCCACGATTACCCAAATCGTGTCGTAACCACTCGATGTCTTAGGCAACTTCGTTATAAAGTCCATAGTGATACGTTCCCATTTCCATTCTGGAATCTCAGGTTGAACAAGCAGACCGGACGGTCTCTGGTGTTCAGCCTTGACCTTCGAGCACATTAAGCACTTGCTGACGTATTCAGCTATATCAGCCTTCATGTTTGGCCACCAATACAACTTCTTCAGGTCTAAATACATCTTTTCAGATCCTGGGTGAATGGAGTACTTGGACTTATGTGATTCGTGCATAATGAAATCATGAATTCCTCCACACAGTGGAATCCAATACCTGTCTCCATAACGCAAAATCCCATCGGATCTTCTTACTAACCCGTTCTCAAGTTCTGGCATTCTGTGAATCCTCTCACTGGGTCGGTTTTCTTTTTTGAGTGCCTCATCCTGAGCCTCAAGAATTTTTGCTGGAAGTGGCGAATTGATCGTCATACCTAATGATCTGACCCTAAGAGATTTGATTCGCTCCTTTCTGCTAAGGGCGTCGGCAACAACATTTTCCTTGCCTGGGTGATAACGGATCTCACAATCATAGTCACTAAGCAACTCCAACTATCGGCGATGTCTCATGTTCAGCTCCTTCTGGTTCAATATATGCTGTAGACTCTTGTGATCGGTATACACTACGCACTTAGTTCCATAAAGGTAGTGTCTCCAAATCCTCAGTGCAAACACGACTGATCCTAATTCTAGGTCATGGGTTGTGTAATTTTTCTCATGGGTTTTCAGCTGTCGAGAAGCGTATGCTATTACTTTCTCTCTTTGCATCAACACGGCTCCCAAACCTTTGTGTGATGCGTCACAATACACAACAAAATCTTCGCTACCCTCGGGTAGAGCTAAAATAGGCGCACTATACAATCTTTCCTTAAGGAGTTGAAAGGCTTCTTCCTCCTTATCTCTCCAGTCATATTTCACATTCTTTTGAGACAATTTCGTCAACGGTTTAGCTATCTTAGAGAAACCTTCTATGAATCTTCTGTAATAGCCGGCAAGTCCTAAAAATTGTCGGATTTCCGTCGGCGTTGTGGGCGTTGCCCAATCCTTGATGGCCTCAATCTTAGCAGGATCTACATGAATCCCTTGCTTATCTATCACGTGACCAAGAAACTGAACGGTCGATATCCAGAATTCACACTTCGAAAACTTAGCATATAGTTCTTCCTTTTTCAATAGTTCTAGAATTAGCTTGAGATGTTCCTCATGCTCTTGCTCATTCTTGGAATATATCAGGATATCGTCAATGAACACTATCACAAATTTATCCAAATACGGCTTACACACATGATTCATGAGATCCATGAATACTGCTGGTGCATTTGTCAAGCCGAATGGCATAACTTGGAATTCGTAATGGCCATATCGGGTTCGGAATGCGGTCTTCGGGATATCCTCTTCCCGGACCCTAAGTTGGTGATAACCCGATCTCAAGTCTATCTTAGAATAAACCGATGATCCTTGCAACTGATCGAATAAATCGTCTATCCTCGGGAGTGGGTATCTATTCTTAATGGTTAGTTTATTCAGTTCCCGATAGTCAATACACATCCTGAAGGATCCATCCTTTTTCTTAACAAACAAAACAGGAGCTCCCCAAGGCGATGAACTTGGTCTAATGAAACATTTTCCAGATAATTCAGCTAATTGATCGGACAACTCTTGTAATTCTGTAGGTGCTAAACGATAGGGTGCTCGCGCTACAGGCGCGGCTCCTGGCACTAATTCGATGTGGAATTCGATTTTTCTGGCCGGTGGAAATCCCGGTAAGTCATCTGGAAAGACTTCTGGAAAATCCCTTACGATTGGCACATCTTCCAACCTTTTCTCTCCAGGTTCCTTTTCTTTCTTTTCAGTGACATGAGCTAAAAAGAGATAACATCCCTTCTCGATGTACTTCTGCACCTTCGTATACGAGATGATGCTCAATCTTGATGAACGCGCACGATCAGAGCGGTCGCCTTCAATGATCAGAACTTCATTCCCATAGGGTACTCTGACGATCTTCTCATCACAGATGATGACGGCATGATATTTTGATAGCTAATCCATCCCTATGATGACGTCGAAGCTACCCAATTCTACCGGCATTAAGTCGATATTGAATGGACGGTTCAACAAGTTTAGAGTGCAACCCCTTATGATGGTACCTACTCTTTCTAGGTTTCCGTTTGCTAATTCTACGTCAAAGGCATTATCTAAGGTGGTCGGGGCTATATCGAGCAAAGGACTAAAATTGGTCGATACAAAGCTTCTATCTGCTCCCGTATCGAAAAGTACTAAAGCATAGCGATTATTTAAAAGAAACGTACCCGTCACCACGTTTGGGTCGTCCTGTGCTTCCCTTCTGCCTATGGCATAAACTCTTCCACGAGCTCTTCCTTCATTGCCCTGATTTCCATTGTTAATCATTGCCACTTGTTTCCCTGGTCTACCACCGTTTCCTTGATTTCGGGGCTTATTGCACTCGTTCCGATAATGACCCTTTTCACCACACCCAAAGCAGGTGACATCCGCCTTACGATTGTAGGGTGGTGCTGCTTGTGCGGTGGCTAGTGGTCTTGCCCTACAGTTCTTTGCCAAGTGCCCTATCCTCTGGCAATTGTTACACTTCACAGTGCACTGTCCCCTGTGATGTAACTTACAGCGGTTACAAAAAGGCGTATTCTTATCATAAACCTTCTTGTCTCCTGAACCAACTGCATAAACCTTGCCTCCATTCTGCTTTTTGTTCTGAGAGCTGTTGTTGTTACCCTTGGAGTGATCTTCCCACTTCTTTTTGTGGTCAGTACTCTTCTCTGGAATATCCTCCAATTCCTGATCCATTAACTTGTTTGCTGTCTCCATGGTCTCATGAAGATCTACAGCCCTCGAGGTAATCACATCACCTCTTATAGATTTTGGCAAGCCACCGATATACCTTTCAATCAATCTGGCTTTAGTCCGGACCATTTCTGGACATAGCAAAGCCAACTCCTGAAACCTCTGGTTGTAAGCAGCGATGTTGTTGTTTTGCACCTTCAAATTCCAAAACTCAATTTCTAACTTCTTAATCTCATTTCGTGGGCAATACTTCCTAATAACTAGTTCCTTAAAATCTTCCCAAAGCATAGCATAAGCAACATCCATATTAGCCGATTTCATGTAGTTGTTCCACCAGGTCAAAGCGGAATCCAAGAAAGTGAATGATGCAAACTTGACTCTGTCATCCTCATGACATCCACTGATACGAAATACGGTTTCAAGCTTCTCAATCCATCTAGTCAAACCAACGGCTCCCTCTGTTCCTCCAAATCCTCCAACCATGATTTTTCGGAACTCAGAGTAAGTACAACCTCGGCTGTTGGTCACTGGCCTAGATGTTTCGGTGTTGGTGGTCGAATTGGTCACAGCTGCGAGAGCGGCTGCCACACGATCAGCAACTAGTTGATCCAGTGTTGCTTGATTCACCACTGGGGTAGTAGCTGCGGCCCTGGTTGGTGCGACATCCTCAGCTGTCTGGTCTTGTGCGGCTCTGGTCGGGGCGAAATCCTCAGCAGTTATTCCCCTCACTGACCTTGTCTGAACCGGTGTGTTAGCGGGTCGTCCTCGTGTGACTCTGGTCGGGGCAACAGGCTCAGTAGTTCTTCCCCTTACTGACCTTGTCTGAATAGGTGTGTTAACAGTTTGTCCTCGTGTGACTCTGGTTGACTTTCATTTTGGTGCCATTTATCTGCATCACAAGAGATGGCGATAAATGAGATTTTCGGTTATAGAAAAATAAATCATACCGATATGTGGATAGCGAAAACAAATACAAGAATAAAGTCAACCACAGAGGAAAACGAATAATCGGATAGGAAGACTAAGCTTGTTATATATATATCAAAAGATAAAGGTTCACAAAATTACAAGCTCGTCAATAGTTAGTTCTAAGATACTACCGAAATACTAATAGTCCTAGGAATACATCATCACTACTACTACTCTAGGAATACATCATCACTACTACTACTCTAGGAATACATCATCACTATTATTACATCTAGTGGTCGATCCTAGCAATGCGTAGCTCCTCAAATGCTCGGGTCAATCCTCCAATAGCAGTCTCTAGCTGGGCTACCCGGTCTCTAAGCTCTTGGTTCTCCCTCATCACTGATCCAATGGTATGCTCAGCAGTCGAGATCCTCTGCCACTGCATACGGTCAACGCCTCTGGCTCGTCTCATCATACCCAATATCCTACTCTGGCCTCTACCTAAACCAATGGCCCTAAAATCCAATCCTCTAAGCTCCCTACCATGTAACCTCTCTAGAGCATCCAATCTAGCTCTCAACCCAATCATCACTCTACGGTCAGAATACAACTCCTCAAATAAAACACAAGCTGCCTGATCAATAGTCCCAATCCGCCTCTCCACAGTCTGTATACGCTCAGACTGCTCCAATCTCCCAAGCTGATCAGAATGCACATCAAGTAGGTTCGCCTGGTTCGTCAGCTGAATCCAGATCTGATCCATCTCAGTAAGCTCCTCATGATCTGCTAATGGAGAAGCCACTGGTGATGGGAGTAGGGTAGGCATCGGAGATGGTGGTATAAAAGAAGGAGATGACGGTGTGTACTCTGGGCTAGCTGTACGTACACCCGTGCTAACATCACAAGCAATGTCCAACCACTGACTATCATCCAAACCCTGAAACTGTGCATCTCTCGAGCTCTGTCCAACCTCAAACAATCCCTGAACATCCTCCATGATGCCCTTGCCATCCCTCGGCATCATGCCCTGATCTACATCCATAGGAGTATCCCTATCCCTATCATCCTCTAAACCCATAGGAATGTGCTCAACAGCAACAGTAGGAGTAGGCTCATCCTGAACCTTCTCTGGATCCTCCACTGGATCCTCGTCCTCATCAGAATAAGTCTCTACTGATCTCCTACGTCTCTGACTAGGTGGGGAATAGTCTGGAGATGGTATAGGTGACTGAGGTGGTGAGTCAGCAGGAGTATCCTCAAAATCCGATCTGACCCTCTTCCTAGGTGGTAAAACTGGGAAATCTGAGAGTCGCTGGTAAGGTCCAGAATATACCGACATGCGAGCTGTGCGTCGGTGAACAGGTGGGGTATCAAGATCATGCTGAGTAAAGGTGTACAACTGAGCTGGTGATGAACGGTGTGCTGTGGTAGATCTGTGCAAATACGGTGAGGTGGATACCGAAGTGGTGTGTACAGGCTGAACTAGAATGGATGGCTGAGCAGCAGCACGAATAACCTCCATTAGTGGGTCGTCCATGAACGGAACTGGCTGCTGTGTCTGAGAAGTGAATCCAGCAGTATCTACCTCAGAGTGTGTGCCGAATGGGAGAGACATGGTCTGTGACAAATATAGTGCGACACGTATAAGTATATAGAAATTAATTATATCATATATGCTTAGTATAACGCTCAAATAGCATGTCAAAATAGTAAATCAAATAGAGCAAATAACACTCAAATCAAATAAGCAGCATTTGTTGCTTATTGTCAGGCATAGTAAGCTAAACTGGCAGGCATCCGGCGGTCATGATGGAAAGTTTTTCAAAATCGGTTATAGTTTGAGGTTTTTATAAACCACGTTCTCTATAACCTAGGCTCTGAATACCAATCTGTAACACCCCCAAAATCATAACATTCGCGGAAGCATACAGTTTGGGTGCTACTGGATTGAAATCACAACACAAGATATAGGGAACGGATTAAAAATCTGTTTTAAAATATATTACATAAGTTAAGTCATGTAACATTACATAAAATCCATTTTGATGAAAATGAAGCCCATTTAAATTAAAAAGGTCCAGTTGTCAGAGTAAACGCATTAAAAACATTTCCATCATTTATTGTGACCGACGCCATGCACTGCACCCGGCTAAACGCACCTTAGTTTCCTGAGAAAAACATGCTAAAAGTCAGCTAACGCTGGTGAGTTCATAGGTTTAAATAAATAGCACATATGGACCAATAGCAATATCATAAAAATAATTCAGCAGATACACACTATCCGTTATGCAAACACTAAGCCTCATCCTACCGATGCTAAGACAATGCAGCACGACTAGCGTTAGCAAAATAAATAAGGGTGCCTGCGAGTGTTAATCCCCAGACACTCGGCCAAAAACCCGACTTGGTATACGTTCGCCTTGGCTATGCCGAGCCAATCGAACGGGGACGTCACTCCCAATAGATCTATTTGTAACAAACGACTTCCCAAACAGGAATTAACGGCAGATGATAGTGGGCACAAAATGGGATTCAGCAAACTTAGGTTTCTGCATACTAGTGTGATCTCCAAAGCAAATTCATTTCTGGTCCATGAAAACAGTTTTGCATGTTTCTCACCCCAAGCTTATAAAACAAAAATATTATAAAATATGGGGCTATAAACTCACCTTTCAATAACAGCAAATCAGCAAATAACTCAAAATAATGCAACCGCGCCGATCAACACCCTAAATCAGTACGGTAAGTCTTAGCAAAATATTCGTGTCTCAAGTGTCTTCATTTTATTTGAAAAGTTTTACGTTTGACCAGTGCTCGTGTATTTCTTGCTTGCTGTGTGGTAAAATATATTTCGAAATGATTTATTATTGTAACTCTTGGGGGTAGCTCATGGTGAAAGTGCATGGTGGGAATACGTAACGGAACATCCGTGCTAGTATTCGCGATTTAAATGTACAAGTGTTATATATATATATATTATATATATATATATATATATATATATATATATATATATATATATAGATATATATACATATTATAAGTTAATTTCTCATATATTTAATTAATGGAGATTAATTAAATAAGTTTTGAAGAATAGTTAATAGGATATAGTTAGTGAAAAATTATTATATTTAGAAACATCGTTTATTATTTTTGTTGCAACTTTTATTATAAGAAAAACAAGTTTTGTTAAGTAATTCCATAAAGTTTACTTAAGTTATGAATTTTCACAAAAATATTCTAAGTGTTGGATTTTTAGAAAATTTGGGCATGACCCATTCGTTTATACAACGTTTCCATTTTATCTCAAATGTTGCAACTTTTACTCAAACATTTCACTAATTAGTTTCGAGTGCAAAAATACTTTCGTGATATATATATCAAGTGCCGTGAATATTTTCGTAGTTATATTGTTCGTTATCCTCACTTTTAAGTATTAACATTAAGTTTCGATGTAAAGTCAATATTTTGTCAAAAGTCAACAGTAGTTCATTTAAATGTTAATTTAGTGAGAATGTCAATTTTTACCCTTTCGGGGACCAAACGTCTCAAAACAAGTCCAAAAATAGTTATCGTTATTTTTATCGCTTCGTTAAACATTATTAACTTCGGCGAGTCGGAAAATATTCCAAAAATCAATTTTATCATTTTTATGGCTCATTGGGCCGAAACTTCTCAAATAAGCCCAATTTCCATTTTTAACCCAAAACACATTTTTAGTTATAACGTATATATCGTCGCGTTACTAAAAATCATTTTACTCGTTCAGTACGTCCGTTTGGTCAAAAAGTCAAACTTTCAAAAATACTTATGGGCTTCGGCCCAACAGTAACTTAGTGGGCTTTTTGGCCCAAAAATCCATTTGGTCCAATTTGTTATTATTAGTTACTTATTAGTGATTATTAGTTACCAAATACACTTTTTACTTATCAAATAATTTCTAATAACTAAGTTACTTAGTCAAAAAGTCAAACATGACTATTTCAAGGTCCATTCGACCCATATTAATTATCTCAACTTATTTTTACCTTTTTACTAGTTATTTTTAGTAACTTATAACTCATTAATTAAGCTAATCCAAATAAGCACTTCACTATATTTTTCCACCATTTCACCACTTGAGCCAAAATTTTATGTTTTTCAAAACCCCAATAATCTCATATTTTTATATATAGCCGATCCATGTATAACCTCTAAAAATCAACATAGTGCTTAAATTAGTGTAAAAACTATAACTAATGTTTGTATTATCAAATAAGCACCATATGTAACAATATTTACCACACAAGCAAGAAATCTATAAACTAACTCATAAACTTTCAAAAATGTCGAGCATAGTATATCAAAGATCAAACCCTAGCTTTAATCATATTATCAAAACATATACATTTAACACTTTTAAACATCACTATACACCAAATACACAAGAGATTAACAAATTTAGAAAAGTTTTAAGAATCCTTACAATGTGTTAGGATCTCTGAGAAATAAGGAATTTCTCATTGCTGCCGATAGTTATTCATTGCTGCTGCGGTTGGTTCCTGCCGATAGTTTAAGTTTGTTTCTGCCGATCATGTTTATTGCTGCGGATATTATTGTTTGTTTGTTTGTTATCCGTATGTTTAGTAAGGTTGTTAGATTTATTTTTAGAAGAGATCATGTTTATCTCTTCACACGTTTTCTTGTATGACGGGTTAGGGTTAGGGTTTCTTATCATTATAAAAGAAACATCCCGTCCATGAGTTCAATGTACCTTTGACGATTACAATATTCAATAACATAATTCTTAGTTCATAGTCTGATCCATAGAGGATCATTGTCTTTTCTTCATTAATATTATTGTTGTTTAGTTTCCGCATAAACACAAGTCTTACACCTAGAGGTTCTCGTTTAACCAAGCTCAATCAAGCTCGAAGTACTCGATCCTACAAGTGGTATCAGAGCCTGGTGAGGATCTCTGATAAAGAAGAAAAAGTTCTGTTTCTAATCTCTTAACCCTTTTTCAATGGAAGACGAAATTCGTCAAAACAATGTCATTAACCAGGAAGATCACCAACCCAAACCTGAAACCTCACAAGTCCAAACACAAATTGTCACCACTATGTCCAACAACAATGCTAAATTCCCATACCTAAAGAAAGATGAGTATGAAGTCTGGGCCATGAGAATGGAATATTGGATCACGAACAGTGATTACAATCTGTGGAATGTGATTCTTAAGGGGAACAACAAGAAGAATACTGGAAGGGATAATGATGGCAACATCTATATAGAGCCACCTGTTACAGCAGAAGAACACCTTGCTGTACAAAGGGAAACCAAGGCAAGAACCCTTTTACTTCAATCTATTCCAGAGGATCATATGAGTGATTTTCATCACCTTGATGATGCTAGAAAGATCTGGCATGCTGTAAAAGCCAGATTTGGAGGGAATGATGAATCCAGAAAAATGAGAAAGTCTATGCTCAAGCAAGAGTTCCAGGAATTTAAGATCTCTGAGGCTGAGGGGATTCACAAAGGGTATGACAGGTTTCACAAGATACTGAGCCAACTTAACCAGTTGAAAGCTAGGCCAGACGATGAGGACTGCAACACCAAGTTTCTGAGGGCCTTGCCTCCATCCTGGTCTCAGGTTTCCATAACACTTAAGGCCAAAGGTGGACTGGACTATATGAGTTTTGATGATCTGTACAACAAGCTGAAAACCCTTGAAATTGATATCAAAGGGTATTCCACCTATTCACCTCAAACTCCAACCCATACTGCTTTTGTTAGTACCTCTGGTGCTAATAAAGCATCATATGGAAAAAGTCTGACATCATCTTCTTCATCACTTTCCTACTCACCTGCCACACCAAAAGCTCAGACAAGATCTGATAATATTCTGGAGGAGGTGCTTCATTCATTTGTTGCTGAGAGTACACCACAGCAGAAGATTGTTTATGAAGATTTCAATCAGGTTGATGAATTGGATCTGGAAGAGATGGACATTAGATGGCAGGTGGCTATGATATCTTTGAAAATGGATAGGTTTGAAAAGAAGGCAGGAAGAAGGGTCAACTTTGATGGACAGGAGCCTGCCAGGTTTGACAGAAGGAAGGTGAGGTGCTATAAATGTTCTCAAACAGGACATTTTGCCAGGGAATGTACAAATAAGAAGGTGGATGATAAAGCACGGTATTCTGCTTTCAAAATTCAAGAGTTGGAATCAGAGGACCCCATGGCTTTGGTATCTGTGGATTCGATGGTGGACTGGGAGCATCATGAGAAAGCTGTTGCAAGTGGAGCAGAAAAGGTATATGGGATGATAGCTGGATATGGTGAGAAGAAACAAGTGGCTGGTCAATTTGGAATGATGGGTCATCCATCTCAGGTACAAAATTGCCCATTTGGTTGTGAACCTATATTTGCTAAACTTAAACAGGAATTTGATGATAAAGAAAGTGAATATAAGGATAACTTTATACAACTTAAGGCTCATAAAAAGGCTGTTAAAACATTAGAACAACAAAAGGTCTGGTATCAACAACAACAGTCAGCTTATGAAGTGAAAATAAAGGTTTTGGAAAGAGATTTAAAAAATGCCACTAATGAGTTTAAACATTCTGAAAGAGAAAAAGCTAAGGTGGTGTTAGAAAATAAGGATTTGCAGTCTAAGCTAGATAATTCCTTGGCTAGATTTGATAAATGGAAAGACTCATCCAAAAACCTTCACAAGCTTATTGATAGTTCTATGTCTACAAAAACTAAAACAGGTTTAGGGTACGGTGACCTGATAGGGCCAAATCAATTTTATGACCCTAATGAGTATAGTGTTTTTGACCCTGAACCTGTAGATTATAGAAAACCTGTAAAGTATGTAAAGGAAGGAGGAATGAATGCTGTTCCTCCACCCATAACTGGAACATTTAAACCTGCTAATCCTTTTGTTGACTTTGATGATTCACAAATGATCTATGGCAAAAAGGCAAAGAACTTGCCTGATCTTGATTGTGACTCTAATGAATTTGTCTCTTGTTCTTACAGTGACAAATCTTCAGAAATCAAGACTAATGACTATGCCACATGTGGATTAAGTGACAAGTCAGCTTCAATAAAGTCAGAAGATTTCTCCTCAGAAGTAGCTACTGATGAATCTCACTCAAAGACAGCTGCATTTGAAGATAGTTCTTTTGATAGTGTTAAAAACAATAATGTCTCTAGTTGTGGTTCTGTTTCAAACAATTTTGGTTGTGGTTTTAATTTTGTTAAGGATAATTTTGTTTCATGTGTTGGTTTGAATTATTCTGGTTGCAATGAAAAAAATAATGTTAAGAAAAAGTCCCCTAGAAAGAAATCTTGCTTTGTGTGTCGTAGTTATGATCATCTTATTAAAGATTGTGACTATTATGAAAAACAGATAGGTAAATATGCTTGTCAAAATAGGTCTGTATGGAAAAATGTCAATGATATTCCCCCTTATATTCCTCAAGCAGCAAGGAGAACTTCAGTTGCTGCTGGCAAGCCAGTTTCTGCTGGTAAGCCTGTTGCTGCTGATAAGTTCATTCCTGCTGATAAGCCTGTTGCTACTGCTTATCCAGTTCCAGCCGGTAGGATCAATCCTGCTGGTTGGAGAAGCAATACTACTAGACCTTTCAGTAGACCTACTAGCACTTACTTTCAAAATGATATGAGACCTGTTTATTTTGACACCATGCACATGGGAGGGGCACGATGGAAAACTGCTGTTAAGTCCTCAGCAGGTTGTTCTTGGAGAATCAATAACCAACATATGAAAATGGGGTCCAAGATCAATGGTGGATCTCATCAATCTCCAGGGTTTAATTCTTATTGATCCACTAGGCAGGCTCAAGTCAGCAATGGCTTGGGTCTCTCCTGTATCTAATATTGTAAATGTATTCTTTGTATCAGGATTTTCCTTTTAGAAGTAAAGATGTTGGCATTGTTGACAGTGGATGTTCCAGGAGTATGACAGGAAATTTAGAAAGACTGCATGACTTTGTGCCTTTGAATGGAGGTACTGTGACATTTGGAGGAGGAGATGGCATAATTACTGGGAAGGGAACTATCAAAACTGCCAAGCTGGACTTTGAAGATGTGCTTTATGTGAAGGAACTCCAAAACTTCAATTTGTTCTCTGTCTCTCAAATTTGTGACAAGAAGAACAGTGTTCTCTTCACTGAGACTGATTGCTTTGTGTTGTCCAAAGACTTCAAGTTGCCTGATGAAAGTCAGGTTGAACTCAAAGTTCCAAGGACTTACAACCTTTACAGTTTCAATCTAAGTGATGTTCAGCCTGAGGGTTCTCTTGCTTGTCTGGTGGCAAAGGCTTCTGTGGATGAATCTAATAAATGGCACAGAAGAATGGCTCATGTGAATTTCAAGACCATTAACAAGCTGGCTAAGAATGGTTTGGTTCAAGGGCTTCCTTTCAAGATCTTCTCTAATGAACACAATTGTGTTGCCTGCAATAAAGGAAAGCAACACAAAGCTTCATACAAGGCTATCACAGCTGTGAGCACCATCATTGAGCCTCTGCAACTTCTCCATATGGATCTCTTTGGTCCTACTTCTATCAGAAGTATTGACCATAAGTACTACTGCCTGGTGATTACAGATGATTTTAGCAGGTTTTCTTGGACTTTCTTTTTGGGTACTAAAGATGAAACTTATCCAGTTATTAGAGATTTTATTGCCTTAATAGAAAATCAGCTAAGTAAAAAGGTTAAGTCTATAAGGTGTGATAATGGCACAGAGTTTAAGAATTCTAATCTTATAGAACTCTGTGGGAGTAAGGGGATAAAAAGGGACTATAGTAATGCTAGAACTCCACAACAAAATGGGGTTGCAGAAAGGAAAAATAGGACCCTAATAGAAGCAGCTAGGACTATGTTAGCTGAATCTAAGATGCCTACTATGTTTTGGACTGAAGCAGTATGCACTGCTTGTTATGTGTTGAATAGGGTATCTATTACTAGTCCTCATAATAAAACACCTTATGAGCTTTTGTCTGGGAAGGTTCCAAACATTAGTTATCATAAACCTTTTGGATGTCATGTCACTATATTGAACACTAGTGATTATCTAGGCAAGTTTGATGGGAAGGCTGATGAAGGGTTTATTGTTGGGTATTCTGCTCATAGTAAAGCCTATAGGGTTTATAATCTGTCTACTAAGAGAATAGAAGAGACTCTCAACTTAAGATATCTTGAGGATAAACCTAATTTGCAGGGTGCAGGTCCAGAGTGGTTCTTTGACCAGGATTATCTGACAGACACCTTAGGTTATAATAGATTCAAAGCAAATCAATCTATTGGTACACATGTTTCTCAATCTAACAATGCAGGTACCTCATATGATGATTCTGATGCAGAGAGTGATGAACGACCTATAGTTGTTCCTTGTTTTCCCTCTAACAACATTTTAGGTTCAAAGCTCAAAGATTCTTCTGATATGGCTGGAGGTGATTCTAGTTTTGCAGAAGACCTTGCTAGGCTTCAAAGACAAGAGTTTAATGCCAAAAGAGCTGCTGAAATGTTTGATTATGGGTTTTCTAAAGAGACAGAGGAGATTCTGAGAAATGCTGAAGCTGAAGTTAGACGGCAACTACTGGAGGTTGTCAGTTTCTGGGTAGGAGGTTGGTTTCTTGGCAGTGCAAGAAGCAGACTATTGTGGCTACATCTTCTACTGAGGCAGAATATGTTGCTGCTGCTAGTTGCTGTGGATAGGTTCTTTGGATGGAAAATTAGCTGTTGGATTATGGGTTCAACTTCATGAATACTAAGATCTTTATTGATAACCAAAGCACCATGTGCATTGTTAAAAATCCTGTTTATCATCAAAGGATAAAGCATATTGAGATTCGACACCATTTCATAAGAGATGCTTATGAGAAGCATCTTATTCAGGTGCTTAAGATTCATACTGATGATAATGTGGCTGATCTGCTGACCAAGGCTTTTGATGGACCAAGGTTTAAACATTTGGTGGTCCATATTGGGATGGTGAATCCCTAGATACTGAGTTTGAGGGGAGGACAAAGCCTAAGGGGAGGCTTCTTGTT